>JAINUW010000175.1:0-357023 GCA_020205615.1 Panax quinquefolius
AACTTTCTAGACATTGCCAATAATGTTATCTAATAATATTATTCGGATAATATGAATTATTGCTTCGATAATGAAAAATATCGTGTAATGACAATTATTGAAACAACGTGATATAAAATATCAAATGCAATTATTAAATCGATAAAATTTGAGCAGTAATTCACGTAACCATTATTGAGTAGTGCCTTCTTACGTAAGAATCAATAATTGGTGCGATCTGGCATGTCTTCTTGTGTTTTAACCCATAGAGTATTTTAACGATATTCTTGGTAACAACTCGCCACTTATTTTTATGCGTTTTCTTCATCCAATAAGCTTTTAGTTATGGGGCCCACACATGGGCTGCGTCGTCATCTGAATATTCCCGACGATACGAATATTCCACGACGAAACGAATATTCCCGAACAACATGATGAATATTTTATAACCACTTGCTTATTTTGAAATATTTGCGTATTTTACCCTAACTATCCACATTAATCAAATCAATCCTTACTATTTCAAAATAATAAATAGAAAATTAAATTTCATTAATAATAAGTTGGGGTCTTACATTTGTTAGTTTTCATATTCCTAACCAACCTATTATGCAATTCAAGCAACTAAACCATTAAAATCAATCAACATCATATCTAATCATAAAAGCTATTCGTTTATTAAAAATGGATGTCAAGCTTTCTTAGCCCATGTTATGGATTTGAATAAAGATACGTCAAATTTGAATAATATTCTGTTGTTATTGACTTTCCGGCGTATTTCTGAAGAACTTCGGTCTACCCCGAGCGTGAAGTTGAATTCTTTATTGATCTTGAACACAGTACAAGCCCATTTCTAAAACTTCATATCGAATGGCTCTATTGAACTTGAGGAGTTAAAGGTCCAACTACAAGAATTGTTGGACATCGGTTTCATTCGATCTAGTACATCTCCTTGGGGTGTTCTGTTTTATTAAGTAAAGAAGAAAAGAGAGCGGAGTATGCGACTTTGTATTGACTATCGGGGAATTGAACCATGTCACCATCGAGAATAGGTATCTTCTACCTCGTATTGATGACTTGTTTGACCGATTGCAAGGGGCACAATTCTTTTCAAAAATCGATCTTCGATTACGGATATCATCAAGATTGAAGATTAGGCGAGGATATTCAAAGCGCCTTGAACTTCGGTATGGGCATTATGAATTCTTAGTCATGTCTTTCGGATGACTAATGCTCTCTGACTTTCATGGATATGATGAACAAAGTATTGAGGAATATTTGGATCGATTCGTTGTTTTTTTTATTGATGACATCCTCATATATTCCAAAAGTCGTGAAGATCATGAGCACCATTTGAAGTTTGGTACTCCAAAGGCTTCGTGAAAACAAACTATATACCAAATTGAAGAAATCGAGTTACGGCGAGGAAGTAGCATTCCTTGGGCACGTGGTGTCGAAAGCATGGAAGTATCTGTTGATCCGTGAAGATTGAAGCAATCTGAAGTTTAGAACAATAGAAGTCGATTGGATGAAATCACGTAGCTTTTGGGCTTGGTTGGTTATTATCGGAGATTCGTGGAAGGGTTTTCTCGAATCGCTACTCCATTAACTTCAGCTAACTCAAAAGGATACAAAATTCATTGGAGCGAAGAATGAGAAGAGTTTCCAAGAGCTTAAGAGGAGACTTATTTGGCACTGTTTAACAATACCATCTGGTTCGGATGGATTTGTTATCTCTGATGATGCTTGGGCAAAGGGTTAGGATGTGTTCTCATGCAGCGTGGGAAAGTCATAGCCTTTATGCCCGCGACAACTTAAAAGAGTATGAGAGAGAATTATCCTACTCATGATCTAGAGTTGGCGTGATCGTTTTATTAAAGATATGGGAGGCACTATCTATATGGGGAGAAAGTGGAGATATATTGAGACCATAAAAGCCTTAAATATTTCTTCACTCAAAAAAGAACTCAACATCTTGGCAATGACGTTGACTCGAGCTATTGAAAGACTACGACCACACTATTGATACCATCGGAAAAGCGAGCGTGGTAATGACGCGTTGAGTAGAAGATCATATGCAGGAATGAGTGTGATGATGTCAAGTATACGCATAGAGCCAACTTTAATAGAAAAAGTTAAGTTAAGGAGCTATTCCGGAAGCGAGAATTGATGAAGAAGGAATACTTCGAGTCCACTCTAGACTTTGTGTCCCTAACGACTCTGATTTGAAGTACAAGATTATGATGGAGGCACACAATACACCATTTGCAATCCATCCTGGAAGTACCAAAATGTATCGTGATCTTCGACATACATTTTGGTGGAACAATATGAAGAGAGAGATTGTAAAGTTTATCTCGATGTGTTTAACTTGCTAGCGATGTAAAAGCGAAGCATCTAGTACCTAAGGGTCCGATTGCAACCACTTGAGATTACGAAATGGAAGTGGGAACACATTACCATGGATTTCGATTCACAGGTCTTCCTACGGTTTCTCAAGGCATCAATGCTATTTGGGTTATTGTTGATAGATTAACCAAGTCTCGCTTATTTCTTGCGTCACGGAGACTTATTCCTTGAGCGTCTTGCTAGTATATACGTGAATGAGATTGTGAGGTTGCATGGCATGCCGGTATCCATAGTTTGGATCGTGACCCAAGATTCACTTCAAGATTTTGGGTTAGCTTGCAAAAAGCTATGGAGCGCAGTTTGCGATTTAGTTAAGCATACCATCCCAAAGCGGACGGACAATCGAGAGGACTATTCAAACTCTTGAAGATCTATTAAGACTACGTGTCCTAGACTTCAAAGGCGGTTGGGATAAGTATTTACCATTGGTGGAATTCTCTAAAACAATGCAGTTATCGGTAAGTATAGGTGTGGCTCCATTGAAGCATTATATGGACGAAAATGTCGTTCTCCAATATGTTGGGATGAGGTGGGTGAATCAACATTGTTGGGACTGAGAGTTAATACGATATGACTACCGAAAAGATCCAAATGATTCGACAAGCGTATACAAGCGGCACAAGATCGACAAAAGAGTTATGCGGATCTTCATCGAAAGGGCGTGGAATTTAGTATAGGGGATCATGTATTGTTGCGAGTTGCTCCATGGAAGGGAGTTACAAGATTTGGGAAGAGAGGAAAACTCAATCCAAGATTTATTGGTCCATTTCAAATTCTTGTGAAGTAGAAAATGTAGCCTATAGACTCGCGTTACCTCAAGTATGTCTCGTGTTCATAATGTGTTTCACATATCGTACTTAATTAAATATGTGAAAGACCCGAACCACGTTATAGAGTTAGAACAAGGGACGAGATAGTAGAAGACTTAACGTATGAGGAGGTACTATCAAGATCTTGGATAGGAAGGAGCATGTCCTACGCATGAAAGGTCAGTACCACAAGTTAAAGTTACGTGGAGGAATCATGCTATAGAGGAAATGACACAGGAATTGGAAATGGAAATGAAAGCGAGGTATCCTCACCTTTTGAAACACAGAATGCGTAAGTCGATTTCGAGGGACGAAATTTCATAAGGAGGGAGGTTGTAAGACCCCAACTTATTATTAATGAAATTTAATTTTCTCTATTTATTATTTTGAAATAGTAAGGGTTGATTTGATTAATGTGGATAGTTAGGTAAAATAATCATAAATATTTCAAAATAAGCAAGTGGTTATAAAATATTCATTGTTGTCGGGGAATATTTGTTTGGTCGTGGAATATAAATGTCTTGTCGGGGAATATTAAATGACGACAGTAGCGCCCAATATGTGGGCCCCATAATGAGCGATTGGATGAAAAAAACGACAAATATAAGTTGTTTAAAAATAATAAGCGTAGTTATTACAGAATTATCTTTGTTAAAATACTAAATTGGTTAAAACAAAGTAGCATACGGTATTGCACCGATTATTGATTCTTACGTGAAGGCCTTTACTCGATAATGGTTACGATAATTCTTGTTCAATATTTTATTGATTTAATAATTCTTTGCGTTGATATTTTATATTGATGTTGTTTTGATAATTGTCATTACGGTATTTTCATTATCGAAGCAATAATTCATATTATCGAATAATATTATTAGATAACATTATTGGCAATGTCTAGAAAGTTTTGTCTAAGGAGAGGTTTGGTCACCTAATTAGCGATGAGGAGAAATTCTTATTGGAAAGCCCCTCTTTCTGAGGCCGCCTAGTTGTCAATATTGTGATTTTATAATATTATTTGTGAATAATTAATTATTGATTCATATGATGAGAAAAATATTGATTTTATGTGGATATAGATGGAGAAAATTTTTAATGTGACAATTGTTAAAATTAAAATTTTATCTTTTTACGATAAAATAATTCATTTAAATATATTATTATATTTTAATAATATAATAATGGTGATATTTTTACAACGAATGTGGGATATATGAGTATAAGAGGAGGAAGAGTATTTTGTTGCAATAAATGTTTAAAACATGTTAAACATGTAAATTGGACCCCATTTATTATTTGAAATTTGATTATAGCACTTTTGTAAAATCGCTTGGTTTGTGGATTTCGGTCGATTTTTGTTTGGAATTTGGAAAATGGAAAAATTTTCTTCTGCAAAGTTGTAGAGAATTGAATTTCTTATAAAAATTCGCGAGTTTCGAATTTTTTCGACAAAAGGGCTATTTATTGTGAATTATTGAAGTTCGAGTTCGAAATAATTGATTTTGGAAGTTTTAATTGTTTAAAATAACAAAAACGTTTTTTGTGGTTGGTTGGTAGGCATGTGTTGAAAAATATCTTTGAAATCAGAATTTCCAAGTTTGCATGTATGATTTATATAAATTTATTAATATTTTATTAAATTTTACGCTTTGGTGTTCTAAGCAATTTCTATAAATAGGGTGCTTAGGTTAGAATTGAAAATCACACTAAGCTGAAGTTTTTCTCTCTCTATATTATCGGCGTATTCTTGTGAGTATTTTGAGTATACTTTGAGTATTGCTATACGGTGCAAGTTCAAGTCATAGCTTTATATCCAGGTGTTTATTTAGAAATCTTGATCTTTCGAGGTAAGGGATATTATTTTTTTCGTAATGATATTATTTCTTGATATCATTATGTTGAAATATTGATCTCAAGTTTTTTTTATCAAATTTGGAACTTTTGGTGTCGGAGTTACTATTCACGTATATCTGGACTATTCACGATATCTGATCTTATTCACGAATACGGACTATTCATCGAAAAATGAAAAATTTTCTTTTAAGTCAAAAATATCTATTACGGATACTAGCTTTGATTGTATCCATGTTTTGATCATTCTTGAATTTTACACCACTATGATTATTTTTGAGGTATTTTTGGGCGTGGATAAAACAAAGTACGAATCCTTAATCCTTAATCCTTGTCATTTTGTTTCCTTTGGATTCGTTTCTTTAAAAATATTTTCATCATCCTCGGTCTTAAATGATGATATTATTGAATATCTTTGGCTATAGTGCAAAGATGAATGAGTTCGATGAATATCTTTGGCCCGTAGTGCAAAGATGAACAGGTGTTTAGATGAACATGACCAACTGATGAATATCTTTGGCCTGTAGTGCAAAGTTGAATATTTGATTCCAGATATATATTGATTGATATTACAGGAATAAAAGATAGGCGATGAACTTTTAAATTCATACATAGAATATAGTAGTTTGCATTCTCTACTTAACTCTTCTAATGAATTATTATTTCCGCTGCGAATATTGATTTAAAAACTTGTTGTCTATTGTATTCTATTAGATTCTTCCCTGTTGAAGACTAATGATAATTTGTTGTATATTATCTTAGTCATAATATTCTTTACTAGGCTAGTTGAGCTCACCCTTTTTCTTTTTGTTCCATTTTTCTTCTCAGGAGGCGAGAATATAGCGAGTACGAGTCGAGGTATGGAATGAAGGTTCTAGAGAGAGTTGTTTAGTAGTCCTCACCATTTTTATAAAATAATGTATCAATAAATGTGATGAGGATTTATTTGAGTATAGATATTGTCTAGAAGATAATATTTGTATTCAAACTCACAGTTTTACTGTTGTAATAATAAAGTTGTAGTTGTTTCTGTACCATGTATTGACAACTCAGAATGGGTGATGTATACCTATTTTGGGGGCGTCACATATTTCCCCAAAAAACAAAGTAGACAAATTGCTAAATTAGTGGCGATAATATATAAGAATTCTTTGTGATTTACTTATATATTGGGACACATTAATTATAACTTAAGCATTACAAGTATAAATTAATAGGGTTAAATATTTTCTAAGTCACTGTACTATATGTCAACTTACAATTGGGTCACTGAACTTTTTTTTCTTACAATCAACTCATTGAACTCGATTTTTCTAACAAAAAGTTAAAAAACCCGTTAAACTCATTTGACTGTTAACGAAAAACGGCTGAGTTGTCAAAAAAAGCCTATGTGGCAGTTAGTATGCGACGTGGTAGTGATGATGTGGATTTGTAGGAAAAAATTTATGAAAAATGGGGAAAAATATATTTTAAAGTATAATATAAATTTAAAAAATTAGCCAAAAAAAGAAAATAAAAAAAAAAAAAAAGCAGCTTTTTTAAGAAAATGAAAGCGATTTTTTTAATAAAAATTAAAAAAGCAGATTTATTTTTCTTAAAAAAATAAAAAAGTCAGTATTTAAGAAAAAAGCTGCGCTTTTTTATTTTTTAATAAAAAGCGATTTTTTAAAAACAAAAATAATTTCTTTCTTTTTCTTTAAAAAAAGCTTTTTTATTTTTAACAAAAAACAAAGGATTTTTTAAAAACAAAAATAATTGCTTTATTTTTCTTTAAAAAAAAAAGCATTTTTTTTAACAAAAATAAAAGCATTTTTTAAAAAAATAAAATAATTGCTTTATTTTTGTTTTAAATTTTTTTTAAGAAAAAATAAGCTGCGTTTTTTTTTTTTTAAGAAAAAAAACTTTTTTAATTTTTATTAAAAAAAGCTGCGTTTTCATTTTCTTTAAAAAACTACATTTTTTTTATTAAGAAAAATTGCGTTTTTTAAACTAAAAAAACACGCTTTTTTTTTAATTTAAAAAGCTGCGTTTTTTTATTAAAAATAATTATTAATAAATTTTAAAAGCTGAATTTTGTTTTTTATTAATAAATTTTTTGATAAACTAGTTTGTGATTTTTTAACTTTGTGTTAGAAAAATTATTTGGTATTAATAAAAATTAATTAATTATATTTTTTCAATTATATTTGTTATTAATTATATTAAAAAATAACAAAATAATTAGCAAACTTTTAGTTTTATGTTTTATAAATGGCTTAATTATAAATAAAATTTATTTGATATTAATTACAAAAAAAATTAAATATATTTTTTATTTATTTTCTTTTTTATCTAATTTTTAAATTTATATTATACTTTAAAATATTTTTTTCCATTTTTCATAAAATTTTTCATACAAATCCACATCATCAACGCCATCGTCAAGATACTAAGCGCCACATAGGTTTTTTTTGACAACTCACTGTTTTAGTTATCAAATCAACAGTTTAACTTTTTTTTCAAATTTTTGTTAGAAAAAATCGAGTTCGATGAGTTATTGTAAGAAAAAAAGTTCAATGACCCAAAGTTGTTGAAAGTATGTACTGAAGCCAATCATGTTTGATGATAAAGCATATACTTTGAAACAATCTTATTCATTTATTAATAAAAGTATTAATTTATTAAAGGCTTTTAATTATCTACATGATCTTTGTTTTTATAATATGTGATAAACCCATAGTTTTAAGCAATGCTTTTAGAATAATGATGATGATCATTCTAATGAGATCTAAATTCTTAGAAAGCTTAAAACTAAAATAGTTCCCAATCATTGGATTACTAAATTGGGGATTAGTGAATCCGGATAGATTGGTACATCGTTGCTTGCTTTCGTTGGATGAGGATGATTGATCTCATGATCATTTGTGTGGAACACTAAAGCAAGTATGTAGGTGCTTATTGGAGAATAAGTTCTTTGAGCGTGGCTCGCTAAGGAATACCTAATGGAGTTTTATTTGCTGTCAATAGGAATTCTGTAGTGATAGTAGTCAAGTAATCCTTGGACTTGAGATCATCATAGTATCTTGTGTATGATAAGTTATACTTTGACTTATTCCTTAAGACCCTTAGGGTATATCAAAGGGTATGCTTGGGTATAATAAATTGTACGTGGAGATAATGTATGATCGATAAAGAATCTACCATTTCTAATAAAAAGAAGAAATGTCTATGTGATTCGATAAATGACAACCCGATGAGTCCTTGGCTAAAAGAGAATGAAATTAGAAAGGAGTTTCTAATTTGCATTATTTGGAGTTGTGCATTTAAGGATCGAAATACATATAATTAAATAAAATAAGACTTGACCGGTAATTCCATGCCTTATATTTAATTGGGACATTGTATGGTGGAAGGATTGAATTTCACGGTAACTATTTACTCAAAGGTTCTTTAATGATTAATGTTGAAATCTATATTATCTGGAAAGTCGTTGATGTTAGGGAGGCTTATCCCTATTGTAGAATAAATATTATTTATTTAAATAAATTAATTGTTTAATTTATTTATTTAAATAAGATTAGAATTATTCTAATTGATTTATTCACAACCAGGTTTAATATGGAGAACCTAAAGGGTCACACCATAAAAGGAAGAATAATTATTTAAGAAGTTAATGGCATAATCGTAATAATATGTTATGTATATTTAATTTAATCTATGGTGATAGAATAAATTAAATAACTTAATATTATTATTTAATATTTTAGAAATATTAAATATAAATTAATAAGAGGAGTCTTATTAATATTATTACAATTATTATTATTTAATTTCTAAAAGAGTTTAGGAATTAATTTAATATAAGTACTCTCATTTATTCCTAATTGGATTAGGAAGGAAAATTAGTTAAAGGAGTTTAATTAATTATCCTAATAAGATTAGGGAGCTTAATTAATTAAAAGAATTAATTAATTAAAACCCAATTCCTTAATTGTTAAGGTGGGTTGCCCACATCTATAAATAAGAGGAGTCTTATTATGGGTGGTGTGGGTTGTTGACTTTTTCAACATCTGACATAATTCCAATTGTTGGAAGAGTACACCCTTTCTATAGAGATAGAAAAAACTAGGGTTTGAGTAAATACACTTCTTCTTGAATTTTCTTCTTTCTTGGTGGATCACCTCTAGAGGCCAAACATATGGCCATTAACGTTGATCAAAGGAAGGACAAACCCGGTGGATTGAGTTGAGCGAAAGGATTTGGAGGTGAACTTGTACGAGGAAACTCGATCTTCAAGGGTATGATTTTATTCTTTATCTTATCGTTTAATTAATAATTGTGCATAAAGGGTGATCAAGGGTATATGGTTTGTAAAAAATTTTAAACTACGATTTTTACAACGCTTACGCTTAATTTATGCTTGATTTGATTTGCGCCGTATGAATATTACAAAACCTAACGGTGGTATCGAGCCAAACCTTTATGCGAATTATTAATTATTTTAATTTGATATTATATTGATATGTGTTTAGAACAATTTAATTGGGCATAATTTAGTTGTATAAAATTTATTTAATTAAAAAAAAAAAACGATTTTTTAATTTCCAAAAATGTGTTGGAAAGGTGGTGGCGTGTGGTCGTAACTTTTATATATATGATATATATTATTGATTTACTCTCCTCAATTTCTACTGGTCCCTAATGGAATAAAGGTAGGAAAAATTAAAAAAACATGAAACAATGACCTGATTTAGAAGTGGGTAACAAGAAGAGCATTACTAATAAATCACATGAGCCGTTTTTTATTTTTTATTGATTTCCGTAAGGGACTGGATGAAAGTAGTATGCACACAAGCCAATCATGTTTGATGATAAAGCATATACTTTGTAACAATCTTATTCATTTATTAATAAAAAGTATTAATTTATTAAAGGCTTTTAATTATCTACGTGATCTTTGTTTTATAATATTTGATAAACCCATAGTTTTAAGCAATGCTTTTAGAATAATGATGATGATCATTCTAATGAGATCTAAATTCTTAGAAAGCTTAAAACTAAAATAGTTCCCAATCATTGGATTACTAAATTGGGGATTAGTGAATCAGGATAGATTGGTACATCGTTAACTTGCTTTCGTTGGATGAGGATGATTGATCTCGTGATCATTTTTGTGGAACACTAAAGCAAGTATGTAGGTGCTTATTAGAGAATAAGTTCATTGAGCACGTGGCTCGCTAAGGAATACCTAATGGAGTTTTATTTGCTGTCGATAGGAATTCTGTAGTGATAGTAGTACAAGTGATCCTTGGACTTGAGATCATCGTAGTATCTTGTGTATGATGAGTTATACTTTGACTTATTCCTTAAGACCCTTAGGGTATATCAAAGGGTATGCTTGGGTATAATAAGTTGTACATGGAGATAATGTATGATCAATAAAGAATCTACCACTTCTAATAAAAGAAGAGAAATGTCCTATGTGATTCGATAAATGACAACCCAGTAGTCCTTGGCCAAGGCAGAATGAAATTAGAAAGGAGTTTCTAATTTGCATTATTTGGTGTTGTGCATTTAAGGATCGAAATACATATAATTAAATAAAATAAGACTTGTGATAATTCCATGTCTTATATTTAATTGGGACATTGTATGGTGGAAGGATTGAATTATGCGGTAACTATTTACTCAAAGGTTCTTTTATGATTAATGTTGAAATCTATATTATCGGAAAGTCGTTGATCATTTAGGAGGCTTATCCCTATTGTAGAATAAATATTATTTATTTAAATAAATTAATTGTTTAATTTATTTATTTAAATAAGATTAGAATTATTCTAATTGATTTATTCACAATAGGTTTAATATGGAGAACCTAAAGGGTCACACCATAAAAGGAAGAATAATTATTTAAGAAGTTAATGGCATAATCGTAATAATATGTTATGTATATTTAATTTAATCTATGGTGATAGAATAAATTAAATAACTTAATATTATTATTTAATATTTTAGAAATATTAAATATAAATTAATAAGAGGAGTCTTATTAATATTATTACAATTATTATTATTTTAATTTCTAAAAGAGTTTAGGAATTAATTTAATATAAGTACTCTCATTTATTCCTAATTGGATTAGGAAGGAAAATTAGTTAAAGGAGTTTAATTAATTATCCCTAATAAGATTAGGGAGCTTAATTAATTAAAAGAATTAATTAATTAAAACCCGATTCCTTAATTGTTAAGGTGGGTTGCCCACATCTATAAATAAGAGAGTCTTATTATGGGTGGTGTGGGTTGTTGACTTTTTCAACATACGACATAATTCCAATTGTTGGAAGAGTACACCCTTTCTATAGAGATAGAAAAAACTAGGGTTTGAGCCAATACCCCTTCTTCTTGAATTTTCTTCTTTCTTGGTGGATCACCTCTAGAGGCCAAACATATGGGTGGCTAACGTTGATCAAAGGAAGGAACAAAACCCCGGTGGATTCAAGTTGAGCGAAAGGATTTGGAGGTGAACTTGTACACTGAGGAAACTTCGATCTTGAGGGTATGATTTTATTCTTTATCTTTTCGTTTAATTAATAATTGTGCGTAAAGGGTGATCGGGTATATGGTTTGTAAAAAATTTTAAACTACGATTTTACACGCTTACGCTTAATTTATGCATTTTGATTAAGCCCATGAATATTACAAACCTAACAGTGGTATCGAGCCATAACCTTTATGCGAATTATTAATTGTTTTAATTTGATATTATATTGATATGTGTTTAGAACAATTTAATTGGGCATAATTTAGTTGTATAAAATTTATTTAATAAAAAAAAAAATCGTTTTTTAATTTCCAAAAATGTGTTGGAAAGGTGGCATGTGGCTGTAACTTTTATATATATGATATATATTATTGATTTACTCTCCTCAATTTCGGCCTGGTCCCTAATGGAATAAAGCCGGAAAAAATTAAAAAAAAACATGAAAGCTGGCAGCACAATTTCGTGGGTAACAAGAAGACATGCCTAAAGCTTAGAATCACATGAGTAGTTTTTTATTTTTATTGATTTAGTAAGGAATTGGATGAAAGTAGTATGCACACAAGCCGATCATGTTTGATGATAAAGCATATACTTTATAACAATCTTATTCATTTATTAATAAAAAGTATTAATTTATTAAAGGCTTTTAATTATCTACGTGATCTTTGTTTTATAATATGTGATAAACCCATAGTTTTAAGCAATGCTTTTAGAATAATGATGATGATCATTCTAATGAGATCTAAATTCTTAGAAAGCTTAAAACTAAAATAGTTCCCAATCATTGGATTACTAAATTGGGGATTAGTGAATCCAGGATAGATTGGTACATCGTTAACTTGCTCATCGTTGGATGAGGATGATTGATCTCATGATCATTTGTGTGGAGACACTAAAGCAAGTATAAAGTATTAATTTATTAAAGGCTTTTAATTATCTACATGATCTTTGTTTTATAATATGTGATAAACCCATAGTTTTAAGCAATGCTTTTAGGATAATGATGATAATGAGATCTAAATTCTTAGAAATAAAACTAAAATTTTATCGTTGGATTACTAAATTGGGGATTAGTGAATCAGGATAGTATACGTCGTCTAGTTGGATGAGGATGATTGATGAGATCATTTGTGTCTAAATAGTATGTAGGTGCTTATTAGAGAATGATGAGCATTGGTTAAGGAATACCTAATGGAGTTTTACTTATTGTCGATAGGAATTTCTGTAGTGATAGTAGTAGTGATCCTTGGACTTGAGATCATCATAGTATCTTGTGTATGATGAGTTATACTTTGACTTATTCCTTAAGACCCTTAGGGTATATCAAAGGGTATGCTTGGGTATAATAAGTTGTACATGGAGATAATGTATGATCGATAAAAAATCTACCACTTCTAATAAAAGAAGAGAAATGTCTATGTGATTCGATAAATGACAACCCGGTAGTCCTTGGCGGCGTAGAATGAAATTAGAAAGGAGTTTCTAATTTGCATTATTTGGAGTTGTGCATTTAAGGATCGAAATACATATAATTAAATAAAATAAGACTTGTGATAATTCCATGTCTTATATTTAATTGGGACATTGTATGGTGGAAGGATTGAATTATGCGGTAACTATTTACTCAAAAGGTTCTTTTATGATTAATGTTGAAATCTATATTATCTGGGAAAAGTCGTTGATCATTTAGGGAGGCTTATCCTATTGTAGAATAAATATTATTTATTTAAATAAATTAATTATTTAATTTATTTATTTAAATAAGATTAAATTATTCTAATTGATTTATTCACAACTTAGGTTTAATATGGAGAACCTAAAGGGTCACACCATAAAAGGAAGAATAATTATTTAAGAAGTTAATGGCATAATCGTAATAATATATTACGTATATTTAATTTAATCTATGGTGATAGAATAAATTAAATAGCTTAATATTATTATTTAATATTTTAGAAATATTAAATATAAATTAATAAGAGTAGTCTTATTAATATTATTACAATTATTATTATTTTAATTTCTAAAAGAGTTTAGGAATTAATTTAATATATGTACTCTCTATTTATTCTAATAGGATTATGAGGAAAATTAGTTAAAGGAGTTTAATTAATTATCCCTAATAAGATTAGGGAGCTTAATTAATTAAAAGAATTTAATTAATTAAATAAAACCCAATTTCTTAATTGTTAAGGTGGGTTGCCCACATCTATAAATAAGAGAGTCTTATTATGGGTGGGTTTTGTTGACTTTTTCAACATCGACATATTTCAATTGTTGGGAGAGTACACCCTTTTTCTATAGAGATGAAAACTAGGGTTTAGCCAACCACCCTTCTTCTTGAATTTTATTCTTCCTTGGTGGATCACCCTCAGAGGCCAAACACATGGGTGGCTAGCGTTGATCAAAGGAAGGAACCAGGCCGGTGGATTCAAGTTGAGCGAAAAGGATTGGAGGTGAACTTGTACACGAGGAAGCTTCGATCTTCAAGGGTATGATTTTATTCTTTATCTTTTCGTTTAATTAATAATTGTGTATAAAGGGTGATCCGGGTATATGGTTTGTAAAATTTTAAACTCTGATTTTTACACGCTTCCGCTAATTTATGCAATTTGATTGCTTCATGAATATTACAAACCTAACAGTGGTATCAGAGCCAAACCTATATGCAAATTATTAATTGTTCAGATTTAATATGCATATTGATATGTGTTTAGAACAATTTAATTGGGCATAGTTTAATTGTATAAAATTTAAATAAAAAAAAAACGTGAAGATGGAATTTGCGATTTTAATTTTTTTGGCATGACATAAAAGGAGCAGGAGTATAAATCACATGGAATTCTCTAGTAGGCCACGTAATTCACATATTAACTTTCACGCAATCAAACTCATTAACGGATTAGGAGAAAAATTATTTTTTTTAAGGGGACTTTGGTGTCATTTGTTAAAAAGGAAGATGGCGTCTTTACATAAAAAAAAAAAAAAAAGTGTAATTAATGAGTTTTAAAAAGAGATATAGATTGCAGTTATTATATTATATATATATATATATAGTTATATATATATATATATATATATATATATATTATTCTTAATTATTTTATAATTAAAATAAAATATTTATTTTAATTTTAAAATAAAAAAAAAAAATTTATTTTAATATTAAAATAAAAAGAGTTTATTTTAATTTTAAAATTGAATATTATATATATATATAATTATTTTAATCTTAAAATAAAAGTTTATTTTAATTTTAAAATAAAAGGTTTATTTTAATCTTAAAATAAAAGGTTTATTTTAATTTTAAAATTAGAATTTCATGCTTAACTAATTAGAGTTGGAATTGGATTCCATGATAACTAATTGGAGTTGAAATTGGATTTTATTTTTCCTAAAATAAATGAGTTTATTTGTGAATAGGAAGTAAATCCATGTTTCCTTAAATAAAGGAGTTTATTTAAATATGAAATAAGATTTCATATTATTCAAAATAAAGGAGTTTATTTGTGAATAGGAAAGAAAATCCTAATTTCCTTAAATAAAGGAGTTTATTTAAATATGAAATAAGATTTCATATTATTCAAAATAAAGGAGTTTATTTGTGAATAGGGAAAGAATATCAAGTGTTTCCTTTAATAAATTTTTTTTTATATGGAATTGGATTCCATAATTAATTAAAATAAAAGAGTTTATTTTAATTAAAATTTTTTTTATTACATGGAATTGGATTCCATAATTAATTAAAATAAATGAGTTTATTTTGATTAAAGATTTTGATTAAAATAAAATAGTTTATTTTATTCAAAATTAGATAAATTAAAATAAAATAGTTTTATTTTGATTTTAATTTGGATTAAAATAAAGGAGTTTATTTTGATTCAAAATTAGATTTTATACTAAATAAATTTGCCCATTAAATGATATCAATATATATATTAAATGTTTATTATTCATGAGATGAATGTTATTTATTGATGCATATGGTGATGTGTATGATAATAAATGGGATTAATTATGAATTTATTGACCCGATGCGATTGGATTTTATTTTAGTTGGATGCATGAATGTATGGGTTTTATTAAATGGGGATTTCTGCGTACCTCGTCTTCTCTAATTTTTCTTAATGTAAATTCTATCTCTCTCTATGTACTTCCCTTGATTTAGCGATCGAGGTTTCTATTTATTTTAAATAGTTTTGTAATAGGAATAGTTAGAATTAATTTTGAAGAATTGGAGATCGAGGAACGAGAGCGCTTGAAGACCCGTTTGTAATGGAGCAGGGTTTAAATGTAATAGTTATATTTAAATATTATTTCTTGCACCCTAGGGTTTGACCTTTTGGTTCACTTGGTGGCTCTAGTGAACAAACTAGAATAAAAGTCCATAATCAATCGGGTGAATATAGTATTCTATATGTGCATGCTTATACTATATATATATTATATATTATGCAAACATGCTTTGCATGTTAATTAATATATATAGCGTATTTTATATATATATATAAATCTTGCGCTAAACAAGATGAGACATATTAATAACAAACCCTCGATTTTTATATTAAAGTCTAAGCGTTCAAAGATATTTAGAATATCGAGCGTCGCCTTCTAGCATGATAAAATTAATAGAGTATTAAATATTTAATATGAGTTTGTTGTGTCACCACAAGGCAAGTATTAAGTATTTAAGATGTTAATTTATCACATTTGATGCTTATAAAGAAAATTGAACAATATTGTTTTGTTGTGTCACCACTGAGGATGATATTTTCTTTTTTGAATATATGGAGTGCTAGGTTGGACTTAACTTGGATAATTTTGATTCGGATGTGCCACCACTTGATCAAAATAATCGAGAGGCAAAATACAAGGAGTTACATAGTTGATGTAATTGACAAAAGTTGTCTACCTATTTATTTATATATAGTTTGTTGTGTCACCACAAGGCTATATACATTTGAAATGGGATCCTTATTCTCACTAGCAAATCTTTAATTAGATTTTCTTAGAACTATATAAGTGAGGTAATATAGTTTGAAGAAAATAGTGGGAGATACCAATTTAAAACAAGACCTAAATTATTTTGGTAATTAATAAAAGAATGTATGTTAAAATGTTGTTAATTACAAATTCATTTCTGAGAATTTTGCAATGTCTAAAATTACTATCAACTGCGAAACATATTTGATGTTAATTAACGGACCAAAATTAAGCGGATTGGTTAAGGAATTTGAGAATAGTTCTCATGGTGAAAAGCTATCTTATGTCTTAATACACCTATCCCGCAATGGTTGCGCGAACAATGCCTACGAGGAAGAGATTGCTACTTTTAGAAAGTGGCAAAATGATGCCTGATTGGCTCGATGCATCATGCTCACATCCATGAGTAATGAGCTTGTCGTCGATGAAACTATGGATGCTCCTACTATATTCCTGCACATCAAGTAGTTGATGGCGAGGAAAGTAGGATTGATAGATATCAGATATCTAAGGAGCTCTTCCGATCTAGAATGGCCAATGACACTTTAGTACAGACAAAAAGTCCTTAACATTATCAATTTGATTGATCAATTAGGACAACTGGTTTTGTCATGGATGGAGAGTTGAGCCAAGATTTGATCTTGCACTCACTCCGGACTCCGATTGTTGTTGAATTTTCATATGAACAAGCTAGATATCGACCTCATTTGATTTGCTTAACATATTGAAAATGTTGAGAGTCACTTTCAACCAAGAAAGATCAAGTCTTCTTGGTAGGGGCCAAAGGATCTTACGAAAGAAGAAAGCGATTCAAAGAAGGTAAATAGAAAGGCATAAATAAAGGATAATAAGAATAAAAGCGTCACGGATAGCAAAGGAGTTTGCTTCACCTGCAATAAGCACTGGACCTTTGGAAAAAAGCTGAGAAGCATCTTGCGAGAGGCTAACCAAAGAAGCTTAGTGAAGTTTGGTTACAATCTGATTTTGTTCATGATTTAAATAAATTTTCTTTAAGTCGAGGTTCTACTTGGGTATTGGATACCGACTTTGGTTATCATAAATATAGATTTATGAAGGGACCAAGCGAAGTAGTAGAAAGCTAAACAAATATAAGTAATCTATGTGTGGAAAATGAAGCAAAGGTTCTTTGCATTAGCCATAGGAACTTATAGTTTAGCAATGCCTACTGAGCAAATCTATTAAGTCGATAAGTTGTTATTGTATTCGATTCTTGTTAAAAATATTATTTCCATTTTATTGTTGGATGATGAAATCTTTGGTATTATAATAAAGAACAATTGTTGTTCTATTTATAATAATAATGTTTTGTATAGAACTGGAATATTACTTAATAAATTTTGTATACTTGACTTACATGAAAATAATTTTGCATATTGAACAAATTAGTATAAGAAAAAGGAGATGATCATTCAAAGAGTTGAATGTATGTATTTGTTGAAATACAAGTGTGAATTATTTGAAAGGTTCAAAGAATTCAGAAGTGAAACAAATTGACAAAGTATTAAGATTCTTTGATTAGATCAAGGAATAAATACTTGTGCAATAAGTTTCTAGATCATCTCAAATGGTTTTCTCATAATGGACACATCGATCGTGATAATTGATTGATGTATACGAAAGGAAAAATCGTACCTATTTGAACATAGTGCGATCCATAATGATTTTACCGACATTCGGTATCCTTACGGGATAATGTCACTAGAAATGGTTGCATATCTCGAAAATGGTGACCTCAAAATCCATTTGAAGACTCCATAAAAGTTATGGACGGGGAGGATTCCTAATCTTAAGTATGTTAAGATAAAGGGTTCAACTTATGTGAAAAGGTTTCAAAAGGATAAGCTTGGGACAAGATTTGACAAGTGTCGATTTGTGGGACATCCTAAAGTAAGTTTAGGGTATATGTTCTATAAATCTACTTAGCGAAAAGGTGTTTGTTACGAAACACGCGCCTTCTAAGATAAAGGTGTTTATCATTGAAGGGGCTAGTGGGAGGATAATAGATCTTGAAAAGTTCAAGAACCACAAAACACTTATAAGTCGAATAAGAGGAACACGTAGATGGACAATTGTACCTGGCCGAGATCGTAAATCGGAATAGTACCGAAGATATACGGGAGGTATGGATTCATCATAGATGATGATGATGAGGTACACATCATAGAAGATGATGATCCGATTAAATCTGATGAGGTAAGTGTTGTACACTTTCGGAGAAATGGATTGAAAGCAAGTTTCTCAAATATGGAACATTCGTTTTGATGAGGCAATCAAAAGAGTTTGATTTTATCAAAATAAGAATGAACCTTGTGTGTACAAAAGGGTCGATTGGGAGCATTGTGAAATTTCTAGTATTATATGTTGATATACTACGGATGAGGAATTACATACCAATGCTACAATCAAGATAAAGATAAAGTTATCTAAACATTCCTCCATGAATGATTTGGAAGAGTATCTTAATTGGGGATATAAATCTATATAGATAGATTTAAGAGGATGCTCGACTTAACCCGAGGAGCGTATATTCATTTGATGCTAAAAGTCGTTTAGCATGACAAACTCAAGAGATGTCTCGTGTCGATGAGCTATGGAGTGTATCTCTCTTAATAGTCCCCACAGACTCACGAAAAGAGGTCGCATGAGTGACAATCATGTATGCAATGAAATGTACGAGACACGATGTTGATCGGTCATATTATGGAGAAGTTCACTATGAGTCGGTGAAAAACATCTTAAAGTGCTTAAGCGATACTATGGATGTGATCATATTCATGGTGGGTCTAAATTAAAACTAGAGGCTTAACGGACTCAAGTTTTTGAGACGAGACAAAGATGACGAGAAAATCTACTTTAAGGTAAAGTGTTACCTTGAGCAGTGGTGTAGTGAATTGGAAAGGTTCCAAACAAAGACAAGAGATTCTTTGGTTTAGTGATAAAGACAAAGTATATAGCTATAAATGAAGGCTGCAAGTTGATTGTTTGGATTAAAAGTTCATTCTGAACTAGGAATAGTTTCTAAATCTCATCTTGGATCTAAACATGTGTTGTGGCACTTTCATTTGATTATTAGAATCATTGAAAGATGGGAAATAATTATAGAGATAGTGGACTCTCATGAACAACATTACATATCCATTAACTAAAAGCTTATCCAACAATGAGGATAATCGTCACTTAGAGAAAAGAGTATAAGATACCATGACGATTGGCTTTAGTGCAAGTGGGAGATTGAAAGTAGTATGCACACAAGCCGATCATGTTTGATGATAAAGCATATACTTTATAACAATCTTATTCATTTATTAATAAAAGTATTAATTTATTAAAGGCTTTTAATTATCTACGTGATCTTTGTTTTATAATATGTGATAAACCCGTAGTTTTAAGCAATGCTTTTAGAATAATGATGATGATCATTCTAATGAGATCTAAATTCTTAGAAAGC
Organism: Panax quinquefolius; assembly: GCA_020205615.1. NCBI lineage: Eukaryota > Viridiplantae > Streptophyta > Magnoliopsida > Apiales > Araliaceae > Panax > Panax quinquefolius. The sequence goes on from JAINUW010000175.1 coordinate 20,021, forward strand.
TTAAAACTAAAATAGTTCCCAATCATTGGATTACTAAATTGGGGATTAGTGAATCCAGGATAGATTGGTACATCGTTGCTTGCTCATTGGATGAGGATGATTGATCTCATGATCATTTGTGTGGAGACACTAAAGCAAGTATGTAGGTGCTTATTAGAGAATAAGTTCCTTTGAGCATTGGCGCTAAGGAATACCTAATGGAGTTTTATTTGCTTTTGTCGATAGGAATTCTGTAGTGATAGTAGTACAAGTAATCCTTGGACTTGAGATCATCATAGTATCTTGTGTATGATGAGTTATACTTTGACTTATTCCTTAAGACCCTTAGGGTATATCAAAGGGTATGCTTGGGTATAATAAGTTATACATGGAGATAATGTATGATCGATAAAGAATCTACCACTACTAATAAAGAAGAGAAATGTCTATGTGATTCGATAAATGACAACCCGGTAGTCCTTGGCGAGGTAGAATGAAATTAGAAAGGAGTTTCTAATTTGCATTATTTGGAGTTGTGCATTTAAGGATCGAAATACATATAATTAAATAAAATAAGACTTGTGGTAATTCCATGTCTTATATTTAATTGGGACATTGTATGGTGGAAGGATTGAATTGTGCGGTAACTATTTACTCAAAGGTTCTTTAATGATTAATGTTGAAATCTATATTATCGGAAAGTCGTTGATGTTAGGGAGGCTTATCCTATTGTAGAATAAATATTATTTATTTAAATAAATTAATTATTTAATTTATTTATTTAAATAAGATTAGAATTATTCTAATTGATTTATTCACAATAGGTTTAATATGGAGAACCTAAAGGTCACACCATAAAAGGAAGAATAATTATTTAAGAAGTTAATGGCATAATCGTAATAATATGTTATGTATATTTAATTTAATCTATGGTGATAGAATAAATTAAATAGCTTAATATTATTATTTAATATTTTAGAAATATTAAATATAAATTAATAAGAGAGTCTTATTAATATTATTACAATTATTATTATTTTAATTTCTAAAAGAGTTTAGGAATTAATTTAATATAAGTACTCTCATTTATTCTAATAGGATTATGAGGAAAATTAGTTAAAGGAGTTTAATTAATTATCCCTAATAAGATTAGGGAGCTTAATTAATTAAAAGAATTTAATTAATTAAATAAAACCCAATTTCTTAATTGTTAAGGTGGGTTGCCCACATCTATAAATAAGAGAGTCTTATTATGGGTGGGTTTTGTTGACTTTTTTCAACATCTGACATAATTCAATTGTTGGGAGAGTACACCCTTTTCTATAGAGATAGAAAACTAGGGTTTGCCAACCAACCCTTCTTCTTGAATTTTATTCTTCCTTGGTGGATCACCTCAGAGGCCAAACACTTGGGTGGCTAACGTTGATCAAAGGAAGGAACCAAACCGGTGGATTCAAGTTGAGCGAAAAGGATTGGAGGTGAACTTGTACGAGGAAGCTCGATCTTGAGGTATGATTTTATTCTTTATCTTTTCGTTTAATTAATAATTGTGTATAAAGGGTGATCGGGTATATGGTTTGTAAAATTTTAAACTACGATTTTTACAACTTAGCATTAATTTATGCAATTTGATTGCTTCATGAATATTACAAACCTAACAGTGGTATCAGAGCCAAACCTATATGCAAATTATTAATTGTTCAGATTTAATATGCATATTGATATGTGTTTAGAACAATTTAATTGGGCATAGTTTAATTGTATAAAATTTAAATAAAAAAAAAACGTGAAGATGGAATTGAGCGATTTTTTTTTTAAGAACATAAAAGGGAACAGAGTATAAATCACATGGAATTCTACCGTGGGCCACGTAATTCACATATTAACTTTCCTGCAATCAAACTCATTAACGGATTAGCAGGAGAAAAATTATTTTTTTTTAAGGGACGCAGGTGTCATTTGTTAAAAAGGAAGATGACGTGCTTACATAAAAAAAAAAAATCCGGTGTAATTAACAGGTTTTAAAAGAGATGGCACGGTTATTATATTATATATATATAATAGTTATATATATATATAATATATATATATATTATTCTTAATTATTTTATAATTAAAATAAAAAAAAAAATTTATTTTAATATTAAAATAAAAAGAGTTTATTTTAATTTTAAAATTGAATATATATATATATATATATATAATTATTTTAATCTTAAAATAAAAAGTTTATTTTAATTTTAAAATAAAGGTTTATTTTAATCTTAAAATAAAAGGTTTATTTTAATTTTAAAATTAAATTTCATCTTAACTAATTAGAGTTGGAATTGGATTCCATGATAATTAATTGGAGTTGAAATTGGATTTTATTTTCCTAAAATAAATGAGTTTATTTGTGAATGGAAGTAAATCCATGTTTCCTTAAATAAAAGAGTTTATTTAAATATGAAATAAGATTTCATATTATTCAAAATAAAGGAGTTTATTTGTGAATAGGAAAGAAAATCCTAATTTCCTTAAATAAAGGAGTTTATTTAAATATGAAATAAGATTTCATATTATTCAAAATAAAGGAGTTTATTTGTGAATAGGAAAGAATATCAAGTGTTTCCTTTAATAATTTTTTTTTTATATGGAATTGGATTGGATTCCATAATTAATTAAAATAAAAGAGTTTATTTTAATTAAATTTTTTTTATTACATGGAATTGGATTCCATAATTAATTAAAATAAATGAGTTTATTTTGATTAAAGATTTTGATTAAAATAAAATAGTTTATTTTATTCAAAATTAGATAAATTAAAATAAAATAGTTTTATTTTGATTTTAATTTGGATTAAAATAAAGGAGTTTATTTTGATTCAAAATTAGATTTTATACTAAATAAATTTGCCCATTAAATGATATCAATATATATATTAAATGTTTATTATTCATGAGATGAATGTTATTTATTGATGCATATGGTGATGTGTATGATAATAAATGGGATTAATTATGGACTATTGACCAATGCGATTGGATTTTATTTTAGTTGGATGCATGAATGTATGGGTTTTATTAAATGGGGTCTGCGTACCTCGTCTTCTCTAATTTTTCTTAATGTAAATTCTATCTCTCTCCTATGTACTTCTCCTTGACTGCTGATCAAGGTTTCTATTTATTTTAAATAGTTTTGTAATAGGAATAGTTAGAATTAATTTTGAAGAATTGGAGATCAAGGAGCAAGGAGCGCTTGAAGACCCGTTTGTAATGGAGCCCGGGTTTAAATGTAATAGTTATATTTAAATATTATTTCTTGCACCCCTAGGTTGACCTTTTGGTTCACTTGGTGGCTCTAGTGAACCAAACTAGAATAAAAGTCCATAATCAATCCGGGTAGAATATAGTATTCTATATGTGCATGCTTATATATATATATATATTATATATTATGCAAACATGCTTTGCATGTTAATTAATATGACGCGTATTTTATATATATATAATAAATGCAGCTAAACAAGATGAGACATATTAATAACAAACCCCTCAATTTTATATTAAGTCCTAAGCGTTCAAAGATATTTAGAATATCGAGCGTAAGCCTTCTAGCATGATAAAATTAATAGAGTATTAAATATTTAATATGAGTTTGTTGTGTCACCACAAGGCAAGTATTAAGTATTTAAGATGTTAATTTATCACATTTGATGCTTATAAAGAAAATTGAACAATATTGTTTTGTTGTGTCACCACAAGGATGATATTTTTCTTTTTGAATATATGGAGTGCTAGGTTGGACTTAACTTGGATAATTTTGATTTGGATGTGCCACCACTTGATCAAAATAATCTGAGAGGAAAAAATACAAGGAGTTACATAGTTGATGTAATTGACAAAAAGTTGTCTACCTATTTATTTATATATAGTTTGTTGTGTGTCACCACAAGGCTATATACATTTGAAATGAGATCCTTATTCTCACTAGCAAATCTTTAATTAGATTTTGCGAACTATATAAGTGAGGTAATATAGTTTGAAGAAAATAGTGGGAGATACCAATTTAAAACAAGACCTAAATTATTTTGGTAATTAATAAAAGAATGTATGTTAAAATGTTGTTAATTACAAATTCATTTACGAGAATTTTGCAATGTCTAAAATTACTATCCTGCTGCTAAACATATTTGATGTTAATTAACGGACCAAATTAAAGCGGATTGTTTAAGGAATTTGAGAATAGTTCTCATAGTAAAAAAAGCTATCTTATGTCCTTAATACACCTATCCTCGCAATGGTTGCAGCATAATGCCTCGAGGAAGAGATTGCTACTTTTAGAAAGTGGCAAAATGATGCTGATTGGCTCAATGCATCATGCTCACATCCATGAGTAACGTGAGCTTGACGTCGCATGAAACTATGGATGCTCTACTATATTCCCGCACATCAAGTAGTTGATGGCGAGGAAAGTAGGATTGATAGATATCGAGATATCTAAGGAGCTCTTCCGATCTAGAATGGCCGATGACACTTTAGTATGCAGAAAAAAGTCCTTAACATTATCAATTTGATTGATCGATTAGGATATTTGGTTTTGTCATGGATGGAGAGTTGAGCAAGATTTGATCTTGCACTCACTTCGAGACTAATTGTTGTGAATTTTTCATATGAACAAGCTAGATATCGACCTCATTTGATTTGCTTAACATATTGAAAATGTTGAGAGTCACTTTCCAACCAAGAAAGATCAAGTCTTCTTGGTAGGGGCCAAAGGATCTTACGAAAAGAAGAAGCGATTCAAAGAAGGTAAATAGAAAGGCATAAATAAAGGATAATAAGAATAAAAGCGTCACGGATAGCAAAGGAGTTTGCTTCCACTGCAATAAGCCTGAACACTGGAAAGAAACTGCGAGAAGCATCTTACAGCGGCTAACCAAAGAAGCTTAGTGAAGTTTCGGTTACAATACAATTTTGTTCATGATTTAAATAAATTTTTCTTTAAGTCGAGGTTCTACTTGGGTATTGGATAACGACTTTGGTTATCATAAATATAGATTTATGAAGGGACCAAAGTAGTAGAAAGCTAAACAAATATAAGTAATCTATGTGTGGAAAATGAAGCAAAGGTTCTTTGCATTAGCCATAGGAACTTATAGTTTAGCAATGCTACGAAGCAAATCTATTAAGTCGATAAGTTGTTATTGTATTCCAATTCTTGTTAAAATATTATTTCCATTTTATTGTTGGACAATAAAATTTTGGTATTATAATTAAGAACAATTGTTGTTCTATTTATAATGATAATGTTTTTGTATAAATGGAATATTACTTAATAAATTTTGTATACTTGACTTACATGAAGATAATTTTACATATTGAACAAATTAGTATAAGAAAAGGAGATGATCATTCAAAGAGTTGAATGTATGTATTTGTTGAAATACAAGTGTGAATTACTATCATTTGCGTAGCATATTAGATGCTAAATTAACTGGACCAAATTAAGCGGATTGGTTAGGAATTTGAGAATAGTTTTCAGTGAAAAGCTATCTTATGTCCATAATCGCCTATCCACGCAATGGTTGCAGAATAATGCCTCACGAGGAAGAGATTGCTACTTTTAGAAAGTGGCAAAATGATGCACATGTGATTGGCTCGAAAGCATCATGCTCGCATCCATTAAGTAACGAGCTTCACGTAAAGATGAAACTATGGATGCTCCTACTATATTCTGCACATCAAGTAGTTGATGGTGAGGAAAGTAGGATGATAGATATCGAGATATCTAAGGAGCTCTTAGATCTAGAATGGCCAATGGCACTATAAGATGCAGAAAAAGTCCTTAACATTATCAATTTGATTGATCAATTAGGACAACGAGTTTTTTCATGGATGGAGAGTTGAGCCAAGATTTGATCTTGCACTCACTCCGGACTCCTTTCAATTGTTGTGAATTTTTCATATGAACAAGCTAGATATCGACTTTGATTTGATTTGCTTAACATGTTGAAAAATGTTGAGAGTCACTTTCAACCAAGAAAGACCAAGTCTTCTTGGTAGGGGCCAAAGGATCTTACGAAAAGAAGAGCGATTCAAAGAAGGTAAATAGAAAGGCGTAAACAAAGGATAATAAGAGCAAAAGCGTCACGGATAGCAAAGGAGTTTGCTTCCACCGCAATAAGCTCGACACCTTTGGAAAGAAAGCTGCGAGAAGCGTCTTGCGAGAGGCTAACCAAAGAAGCTTAGTGAAGTTTGGTTCATAATCTGATTTTTGTTCATGATTGAAATAAATTTTCTTTAAGTCGAGGTTCTACTTGGGTATTGGATCTGACTTTGGTTATCATAAATATAGATTTATGAAGGGACCAAGCGAAGTAGAAAGCTAAACAAATATAAGTAATCCCATGTAATGCGGAAAATGTAGCAAAGGTTGCCATATTAGCCATAGAAACTTATAGTTTAGCAATGCCTACTGGCAAATCTATTAAGTCGATAAGTTGTTATTGAATTCCAATTCTTGTTAGAAACATTATTTCCATTTTATTGTTGAATGATAAAATTTTTGGTATTATAATTAAGAACAATTGTTGTTCTATTTATAATGATAATGTTTTGTATAGAATGGAATATTACTTAATAAATTTTGTATACTTGACTTACATGAAAATAATTTTACATATTGAACAAATTAGTATAAGAAAAGGAGATGATCATTCAAAGAGTTGAATGTGTGTATTTCTTTGAAATACAAGTGTGAATTATTTGAAAGGTTCAAAGAATTGAGGAAGTGAAACAAATTGGCAATGTATTTAGATTCTTTGATTAGATCAAGGAATAAATACTTGTGCAATAAGTTTCTAGATCATCTCAAATGGTTTTCTCATAATGGACACATCCCGTCGTAATAATTGATTGATGTATCTGAATGAAAAATCGTACCTTATTGGACATAAGGTGCGGTCCATAATGATTTTCTGAGCATTCGGTATCCTCAGGATAATGTCCTAGAAATGGTTTGCATATCTACGAAAATGGTAACCTCAAAATCCAGCCCCAAGACTCCATAAAAGTTATGGGCGGGGAAGATTCTAATCTTAAGTATGTTAAGATAAGGGGTTATCAACTTATGTGAAAAGGTTTCAAAAGGATAAGCTTGGGACAAGATTTGACAAGTGTAGATTTATGGGACATCCTAAAGTAAGTTTAGGATATATGTTCTATAATCCTACTTAGCAAAACGTGTTTGTTGTGAAAACACGCGCTTCTAAGATAAAAGGTGTTTATTATTGAAGGGGCTAGTGGGAGGATAATAGATCTTGAAAAGTTCAAGAACCACAAAACACTATAAGTCGAATAAGAGGAACTATAGATAGACTATTGTACCACAACAAGATAATCGTAAATCGGAATAATAGAAGATACCTAGGAGGTATGGATTCATCATGGATGATGATGATGAGGTACACATCATAGAAGATGATGATCCGGTTATATATGATGAGGTAAGTGTTGTAGACACTCGGAGAAATGGATTGAAGCAAGTTTCTCAAATATGGAACATTCGTTTTGATAAGGCGATCAAAAGAGTTTGATTTTATCAAAATAAGAATGAAATATAGTGTGTACAAAAAGGGTCGATGGGAGTATCGTGAAATTTCTAGTATTATATGTTGATATACTACGGATAAGGAATGACATACCAATGCTACAATCATTAAAGATAAAGTTGTCTAAACATTCCTCCATGAATGATTTGGAAGAGTATCTTAATTGGGGATATAAATCTATATAGATAGATTTAAGAGGATTCTCGACTTAACCCGAGGAGCGTATATTCATTTGATGCTAAAGTCGTTTAGCATGGCAAACTCAAGAGATGTCTCATGTAGATGAGCTATGGAGTGTATCTCTCTTAATAGTCCCCACAGAGACTCACGAAAAGAGAGGTCGCATGAGTGACTATCATGTATGCAATGAAATATACGAGACACGATGTTGATCGGTCATATTCGGAGAAGTTCACTATGAGTCGGTGAAAAATATCTTAAAGTGCTTAACTTAGGCACTAAGGATGTGATCATATTCATGGTGGGTCTTAATTAAAACTAGAGGGCTTAATGAGACTCAAGTTTTTCGATGCAGACCAAGACGAGCGAAAAATCCACTTTAAGGTAAAGGGTTACCTTGAGCGATTGGTGCGATGAATTGGAAAGGTTCCAAATAGCAAAAGAGTTCTTTGGTTTAGTGATAAAGACAAAGTATATAGCTATAAATGAAGCTGCGCAAGTTGATTGTTTGGATTAAAAGTTCATTATAGAACTAGGAATAGTTCTAAGTCTCATCTTGGATCTAAACATGTGTTGTGGCACTTTCATTTGATTATAAGAATCATTGAAAGATGGGAAATCACTATAGAGATGGTGGACTCTCAAGAACAACATTACATATCCATTAACTAAAGTTTATCCAACAATGGGATAATCGTCACTTAGAAGAAGAGTATGAGATACCATGGCGATTGGCTTTAGTGCAAGTGGAAGATTGAAAGTAGTATGCACACAAGCCAATCATGTTTGATGATAAAGCATATACTTTGAAACAATCTTATTCATTTATTAATAAAAAGTATTAATTTATTAAAGGCTTTTAATTATCTACATGATCTTTGTTTTATAATATGTGATAAACCCATAGTTTTAAGCAATGCTTTTAGAATAATGATGATGATCATTCTAATGAGATCTAAATTCTTAGAAAGCTTAAAACTAAAATAGTTCCCAATCATTGGATTACTAAATTGGGGATTAGTGAATCCGGATAGATTGAGTACATACGTTGCTTGCTTTCATTGGATGAGGATGATTGATCTCATGATCATTTGTGTGGAGACACTAAAGCAAGTATGTAGGTGCTTATTGGAGAATAAGTTCCTTTGAGCATTGGCTCGCTAAGGAATACCTAATGGAGTTTTATTTGCTGTCGATAGGAATTCTGTAGTGATAGTAGTACAAGTAATCCTTGGACTTGAGATCATCATAGTATCTTGTGTATGATGAGTTATACTTTGACTTATTCCTTAAGACCCTTAGGGTATATCAAAGGGTATGCTTGGGTATAATAAATTGTACATGGAGATAATGTATGATCGATAAAGAATCTACCACTTCTAATAAAAGAAGAGAAATGTCCTATGTGATTCGATAAATGACAACCCAAGTAGTCCTTGGTCAAGTAAGAATGAAATTAGAAAGGAGTTTCTAATTTGCATTATTTGGAGTTGTGTATTTAAGGATCGAAATACATATAATTAAATAAAATAAGACTTGTGATAATTCCATGTCTTATATTTAATTGGGACATTGTATGGTGGAAGGATTGAATTATACGGTAACTATTTACTCAAAGGTTCTTTAATGATTAATGTTGAAATCTATATTATCCGGAAAGTCGTTGATCGTTGGGAAACTTATCCTATTGTAGAATAAATATTATTTATTTAAATAAATTAATTGTTTAATTTATTTATTTAAATAAGATTAGAATTATTCTAATTGATTTATTCAATAGGTTTAATATGGAGAACCTAAAGGTCACACCATAAAAGGAAGAATAATTATTTAAGAAGTTAATGGCATAATCGTAATAATATGTTATGTATATTTAATTTAATCTATGGTGATAGAATAAATTAAATAACTTAATATTATTATTTAATATTTTAGAAATATTAAATATAAATTAATAAGAGGAGTCTTATTAATATTATTACAATTATTATTATTTTAATTTCTAAAAGAGTTTAGGAATTAATTTAATATAAGTACTCTCATTTATTCCTAATTGGATTAGGAAGGAAAATTAGTTAAAGGAGTTTAATTAATTATCCCTAATAAGATTAGGGAGCTTAATTAATTAAAAGAATTAATTAATTAAAACCCAATTCCTTAATTGTTAAGGTGGGTTGCCCACATCTATAAATAAGATGAGTCTTATTATGGGTGGTGTGGGTTGTTGACTTTTTCAACATACGACATAATTCCAATTGTTGGAAGAGTACACCCTTTCTATAGAGATAGGAAAAACTAGGGTTTGAGTCAATACCCCTTCTTCTTGAATTTTCTTCTTCCTTGGTGGATCACCTCTAGAGGCCAAACATATGGGTGGCTAACGTTGATCAAAGGAAGGAACAAAACCGGTGGATTCAAGTTGAGCGAAAGGATTTGGAGGTGAACTTGTACCTGAGGAAGCTCGATCTTCAAGGGTATGATTTTATTCTTTATCTTTTCGTTTAATTAATAATTGTGCATAAAGGGTGATCCGGGTATATGGTTTGTAAAAAATTTTAAACTCTGATTTTTACACTCTTCCTCTTAATTTATGCAATTTGATTGCGCCCATGAATATTACAAACCTAACAGTTGTAAGTTGACATATAGTACAGTGACTTAGAAAGCATTTAACCCTAAATTAATATGATACTTATCTTTAAGTAAATCATAATTAGTGATAATTAATCTTCGGATTAGTTTGTATCAAGAAATTTGGTCTATGTTAGAAAATGGCTCCCCATAGACCTCAAGAGAGAGGCCGCCCAGGCACCTGTATGGCCACATCAAGTCCAAATGACTTGACACCCTCATTCACATTCCTCACCATCCGTTATGGATGCCTAAGGAGTAAGGCAAAATATTGGTTTTTTCCATCCAAATAGGCCAAAATTGGCTCAGTTTTAGAATCCAACAAGAAAATGACTAAGTATGGAGAATCTCACAAGGTGAGCCATTGTGAAGAGAGACCTAATGCCACCACATGGTGTACACCTCACACTCCCACAAAGAAAGCAAGAAAGAATGAAGAAAAAGAAGATCAAACAAGCAAAAAATGAAAGTGGGCAACCAAACAATCAAAGAAGCAAAACTAGGCAAGAAGCAACCATCATGAGGTGGAGAAACACTTTAATGTCGGCCCCAAGGTGGCTCCCCCCATGGTGGGGTTGCCCAAGCATTCCATTATCACATCATTTCCAACACTTATTCAAATTCAAGAAGGAATGCAAGAAAGGGCCAAAGTGATGGAAAATTAAAGTAGTATGCACACAAGCCAATCATGTTTGATGATAAAACATATACTTTGTAACAATCTTATTTATTTATTTATTAATAAAAGATTTATTTAATTAAAGGCTTTTAATTTATCTACATGGTGTTATTTTATAATATGTGATAAACCCATAGTTTTGAGCAATGTTTTTAGAATCATGATGATGATGATCATGTTAATGAGATCTAAATTCTTAGATAGCTCACAAACTAAAATTGTTCCCAATCGTTGGATTACTAAAAAGGGGATTAGTGAATCTAGATAGATTGGTACATACGTTACTTGCTCATTGGATGAGGATGATTGATCTCATGATCATTTGTGTGGAGACACTAAAGCAAGAATGTATGTGCTTATTGGAGAATAAGTTCACTGAACGTGGCTCGCTAAGGAATACCTAATGGAGTACTGATCCTTATACTTAAGATCATCGTAGTATCTTGTGTTTGATGAATTATATTTTGACATATTCCTTAAGACCCTTAGGGTATATCAAATGGTATGCTTGAGTGTAATAAGTTGTACATAGAGATAATGTATAATCAACAATGAATCTACCGCTTCTAGTAAAAGAAGAGAAATTTCCTACGTGATTTGATAAATGACAACCCAGTAGTCCTTGACCAAGGCAGAATGAAATTAGAAATGAGTTTTAATTTGCATTATTTGGAGTTGTGCATTTAAAAATCGAAATACATACAATAAAATAAAATAAAACTTTATAGTAATTTCATGTCTTATATTTAATTGGGAAATTATATGGTGGAAGGATTGTAACAATCCAAAATTTTATTTGTAAATTTCAAATATTTATTGGATTAAATAAATATTTTAATTAGCGTGTTTATTATTGAATAAATATTTGTTTAATTTAATTATTTATTAGTTAAATAAATAATTTATGAGTTGAGAGAATTAGCTTAATTTGTTAATTAAGTGATAATTGGTAATTTGAAGTTAATTAAATAAAAGAGTGATGAATTAATTATTATGAGATAACATTCTAATTTAATTTAATAATTAAATTAGAGAGTTGATAAGGATTATATGAATTGCCATAATGTTGTTTTAATTTAATTTAGTAATTTAAGTGATGTGTTAATTTATTAAATAAAATTATAATTTTGTGAATTGGTTAAGTGGAGAATTTATTTAATAAGTTATAATTAGTTTTATTTAATTAAGATTGGATATGAAAATCCAAGTAAATAATGTTGGATAATAAACTATAGTATAAATGATTTATTAAAATAAATTAAAGGAGTTTTAAATAAGTTTACCAAACAAGTCTTAAGGAATATTAAGTCTTTATTTTTTTTAAAAAATTGTTTTGCCAAACAAGGCCTTATGACTTTTGAATTTAAAAAAATGTAACCGATACATAATTAGTATATTTATTATTATGACAGTTTTATACATTTTATTTTTATTCGTGCATTTTATTTTACGTAAAAAGTCTTGGCCTAAGCCTGACGATAGAAGAGAGGAAGAACAGAGAAGAAATAGAGAGAAAGAAGAGAAAGAAAAGAGAGAAACTTGTGAGTTTGAAGGAAGAAGTTTGAGGAATCAAAGTTAATCATTTTTGTGGGTTAAACAAGCGAATTGAAGGACAGTTGTTGGTATAATTATAACCAGGGATTATTCGGTATAATCATGACCATTGATGATTACATGAATATCATTGGCCCGTAGTGCAGGGATGATTCGATGATGTGGTTTATTTATTAAGATGAGTCTCAGCGATAAAATTGATGACAAACTTTTTAAATCATAGAATATAGTAGATATCATGCTCTACTTGACTCTTCTAATGGATTGCTTGTTCCGCTGTAGTTAAACTTGATGTTTATTATATTTTATCAGTTTAACACTGTTGAAGGCTAACGATAATTTATTCTGCATTATCTTAGTCATAATATTTCTTACTAGGCTAGTTGAGCTCACCCTTTGTTTTCATTGTTTCTTCTTGAAATGAGAATATATTTGGGACTAGTCGGGGAGCGGGAGTGTGATCCAGGATGTTTGCATTAGTAGTCCTCACTATTCGGTGAAATAGTGTGATAATAAATGTAATAAGGACTCCATTTGAGTTTGAATACATCTAGAAGACAATATTCAGTATTAAAACTCTCGACTTATGTTTTTGTCGTATTTTACACGACGGTTGTATAATTAAGTTGTATTTGAATTTTGTACCATGTATTTGGCGACTCAAGATGGGTCTTTGTATACCTATTTTGAGGCGTCACGGTTGGTATCAAAGCTTAGGGATATGATCCCTGGCTGAGATGTGAGATAAAAACTAGGAGGGGAGAGACGGGGAATTCCTGTAAAAACCCAAAACCGTAATAAAATTTTTGTTATGTATAATCCCGTTATATCAATAAAATTTCTCCGTTCTGAATGTATTATGTGTTAATATATACTCTGTTTAATAAATTCGATCATATAAAATTTCGTCCGAAAAACGTCGTGCTTGACACCTCGTGCTTAAAATTTTCTTTCAAAAATGGACTTTTCGGTATATTTCTTTTGACAAGTTGTTGTGTCGTGCTTACCCTGACAAAACACTTTGTCGTGCTTATTAGGATTAGTGAGAAATCTAGGTTAGCAACCCTAGATTAACAAACCCTAACTAGCAAAGCCCTAACCCTAATTTATAAATCTAACCCTAATTAGTTAATTTAACCCTAATTAGATTATCTGAACACCTAATCATAGTTAGTAAACTTCAATTAGGTACTAATAAACATCATTTAACAATCCTAATCATTAAAAATAAAACCCTAATCAAGATTAGTGAGGATTAGGGTTAAATTAAGCTACTAAACTAATCTAACTAGCTCACAAGTAGGTTAGGAGTCACCAAACCAAGTCCCAAGGATGCACATGAGCTGATAACAAACCGTAAGCAACACAAGTAACTTAGCATCAGATATTTAGAGAGGCAAGTCAGTGGAAAAGACCAAACAAACCTAAGTTGCTAAAGTCTATAAATAGCAACACAACCTCCGGCCAAACCTATGAAATCTCTAAGCTTATACACTCTTATAAACATACCAAATCAAGCCTGAGTGATAGCAGCATCAAATTCAGTAGCTAGAATCGAAAATCAACCAAGAAAAGGTGCAAACCCTAATTCATAATTAGCTCTTTGATCCTTTGTTATTATTGTTGTTTAGATATTTGGAAATATGTATTAGTAAGTTAGAAAGTATGTTAGATTGATAGAACACGTTTTCATAATATCTAGATGTCTTAATTAAGTGTTTTTAGAAATTTAGAAATTTTGAAAAAACCAAGTCTGACAGCCGAATGTCAGGGCTTTTAGATTCAAGTGTGTTTATGTTTAGGTCTGTTAATTGTATGTTACTTATAGCCTGTTAGTAGGTCTTTTGTGACACCCCCAAATTCGGGTACTTCGATTCCACCGGATTTGGTGTTCACTGTAAAAATATCATCTATCTATCTACCCATAATAAATGCAAACCATGCAATAGATAGAAATAAAATCTTCCCTTTATAGGGTTACAACATCTGAATCATAAACATAATCCCAGGTTAAACTAACCTTAACCATCTGTGCGAAAATATAAATAATAAGTCTTAATCAACATCATTAACTCAAGTCTAACATAAATGCATCATCAAATAAAATAACAAGTCTTCATCATTTGCTAACTTTGCCCTTGCCTTTACTAGTGGAAGGTTCATCGGTTCTTTTGTTCTTAACTGCAATGTTATTATTAAGCAAGAGTGATCACTATTGCCCACAAGTATAACAATGAAATAACGATTATAATAACATGCGAGTAAATCGAACACATCGAATAAAAGCTCAACTTTTGAATCAAGAATGAATAACAAGAATCAAAAGAATTACGAGGGTCATAAGACCTTGAACTATGTCCTAGGTTATCAAGGGTTATACTTGAAACCTTTAACGATCGTAAGACTATAGACCTTTCTACTCGCATTTAGGGGATCGACCCTTAGTACCATAATCGCGTGCACAATATCTTAACGCTTAACGCATAAGTAAATCCCTTTGCGGGGTTGTTCATCTCGGTTTGACATTCGAGTCCGCACCAAAGGAAGTTTGGTTTGGATAATTCATCGAGGTTACGAAATTTAGAACGCTCATCAACTATGGACTAGTCAAATCAATAAGGTTCGCTAGTCTAATAAGGTTCAATAATAATGATATTCAAATTGAATAATAATCTTTAGAAGTATACAATAGAACGATTATGGTATAAAAAAATCATACTTTGAAAAGATAATCAATCTTTAATATAATAATTCGAAATTGAATAATAGTAATGATAATTTACTTGAGGTAAATAATAAACTTGAACAATAATGACAAGTAGGGTTAGGAAACTTGCCTCGTGCGTAGATTACACTTTAACTAAGCACGTTCTTTCAATTTAATCCTACATACCATTCACATTCACAATACCAATTAATTATAACTTAACTAATCATTATAAACTCATTCTTTTGTCTAATTCGAATATTGACTATACTTAGTCAAATTACCACTTTGTCACATAATTTACACATCATGAATAAATAAACTAATTATGTAATCCATAATTAGTTTCTTGACCCTGATCCTGACCCTCCCGATCCCTTCTTGGGACAATTTCTTGCCAGATGGTCCTTCGAACCACAAGTAAAACAAGCACCCTTCTTTGGGTTTGAACAGTTTGGTGCTATGTGGCCTTCCTGACCACAATTGTAACACACTCTTATTCCTTTCATCCAAACTCCCAGATGGGCTTTCCCGCAAGTCGGGCATGCTTCGATTCTTTTCTTTTGATTACCTTGCTGATTTCCCGATGATGAGCTGTCGTTCCACCTTTTCTTCTGATTGAAATTTCCACCTCCTGTGCCACTTCCACTAGCCTTGTTATTAATTTCACCTTCACTCTTCTTCTTCTTCTTCTTCTGATCTTGATTGTACTTGGTCACCGCATCGCTTCCACCTTCAGCGAGGATGGCCTTTTCCAAAACTCCAGCAAATGTGTTTATCTGAAACATTGATACCTTGTTGTACACCCAAGGCTTTAGTCCTTGATCAAACCGTCTCGCCTTCCTCTCATCCGTGTGAACTTGATACATGGAAAATCTTGCCATCTCATTGAATTTAGCCGCGTAGTCAGGTACACTCATGTTTCCCTGCTTCAGTTCTAGAAATTGAACCTCCATCTGATTCTGCGAACTAGTTGGGAAATACATTTTGAAAAACATCTCTTTAAATCTCTCCCACGTAATTACACCTTTACCTCCTCGTACTTTGTTTGCTTGCCACTAGTAGCTAGCCTCCGACTTCAGCATAAACGTTGCAAAAGCGGTCTTCTGGTCTTCTCTAACCCTAGCAACTTCGAAAACTTTCTCCATTTCCATAACCCACGTTTGAGCCTCGATTGGGTTCATGGAACCTTTGAACTCTGGCGGTCCCACCGCCTTGAAGTCTTTAAACGTTGTGTTTGGTGGAGCTTGAGGTTGATTGTTCATTGCTCCAGTCAGTAAGTTAACTAACTGTTAAACGGGATTTGTGTTGGCATTATTGTTATTATTGGTTGACTCTTCCTGAGCCGGTTGACGCCATTGTCTTCTCTTTGGCGGTATTTTTTTGTTAAACAAACGCTTATTATAACTTTATTTATTTCTCTAAATAGTTAAGGCATTACTTAACAATTTAACATACTCATTTAACACATCATCTCAAACAACTTGATATATTTTCATTCAAATCAAAAGTTTTAACATTAAACAATAGCATAACTGCTATTTACATCAACTATCCTGGAATAAAGAATCCACAGGATTTAAAACATTCAAATATTCCTTCGTTCATAAACACGTCAGAATTTACATCTAAAACTAATTAAGTTCTTCACACAATTAAATAAATCATATCACTGTCGGTCAAGGTACTGATTAGCTTTGCTACGCTCCTCTTCTAAGATGCGATATATTGTCCTGCGATCCATCAAGTAAAATGGTAGTCCTTCGAATTGGATCGGGTACCTCAAAACTTGATCTTGGGTCTCATTAATTGCCTTGTTAAGTGTAGAATATGTCTGCCCAATCTTCGCCTTCTTTGCACGACCATCATCTTCTGCACGATCAACTCGACGTGATTATTTTACCCAGCCTTCCTCTGCTATGTTCAGTCTTTCGGAGGTTTCCTTCAGTTCCTTCTTCAGCTTCTCTATCTCCTCGGTCTTATCTTCGGTTTGACCCTTCTCATGGACCAAATCCCATTCTACATTTCCCAGTCGTGAGTGAAGAGTCGAAATCTCCTCTCCTTTTCCTCTAGAGTAATCTGCTGGATAATAGCTCGCTCAGTCAGATCCTGCACCTCATCTCATAAATCCACGTTACGGTCATATAATGTGTCATACATATCAACATCAACGGTGTACCGTAGTAATTCCTCTTCTTCCTCTTCCTCTTCCTCAACAAATTCCTCTTCAGGATCCTCCTCAGGATTAGTCTCACGTTCATGCTCCTGACCAACAACGGTGATCAATGGAGATGATTCCCTCTGTACCAGCTGCTCCCTAACGACATGAATATCTCGGGGCTCCTCATCTGTCGGTACTATAGGTACTCGGGGTTCCTCCTCAGTAGGTACTTTAAGTACTCGGGGTTCTTCCTCCCCAGCTTGACTAGCTTCTCCAACATTCGACATCCTGACAACAAAAATTTTAAGTTTTAGTTACTAAGTCATATCATCTAATGCATACTTTAACACATAAACACATAAGGTCATTTATTATCTTCAATGAATTACATAAATTCATTTCTTATAACTCGATAAGAGTTTTCCATCACTATCTTCTTTCTATAAGGCTACTACCTAAGGTTGTTCCCCCGCCTAAGGTTCATAACCTACAGCTCTGATACCAACTTGTGACACCCCCAAATTCGGGTACTTCGATTTCACGGGATTTGGTGTTCACTGTACAAATATCATCTATCTATCTACCCATAATAAATGAAAACCATGCAATAAATAGAAATAAAATCTTCCCTTTATAGGGTTACAACATCTAAATCATAAACATAATCCCAGGTTAAACTAACCTTAAGCATATGTGCGAAAATATAAATAATAAGTCTTAAACAACATCATTAACTCAAGTCTAACATAAATACATCATCAAATAAAATAACAAGTCTTTATCATTTGCTAACTTTGCCCTTGCGTTTACTAGTGGAAGGTTCATCGGTTCTTTCGTTCTTAACTGCAATGTTATTATTAAGCAAGAGTGAGCACTATTGCCCACAAGTATAACAATGAAATAACAGTTAACATGCGAGTAAATCAAAGACATCTGAATAAAAGCTCAACTTTTGAATCAAGAATGAATAACAAGAATCAAAAGAATTCTAAGGGTCATAAGACCTTGAACTATGTCTTAGGTTATCAAGGGTTATACTTGAAACCTTTAACGATCAATATAAGACTATGAACCTTCTACTTTCGTACTTAGGGGATCGACCCTTAGTACCATCATTGTGCACAATATCTTAACGCTTAATGCATAAGTAAATCCCTTTGCGAGGTTGTTCATCTCGGTTTGACATTCGAGTCCGCACTAAAGGAAGTTTGGTTTGGATAATTCATCAAGGGTTCTGAAATTTAGAACGCTCATCAACTATGGACTAGTCGAATCAATAAGGGTTCGCTAGTCTAATAAGGTTCAATAATAATGATATTCAAATTGAATAATAATCTTTAGAAGTATACAATAGAACGATTATGGTATAACAAAATCATACTTTGAAAAGATAATCAATCTTTAATATAATAATTCGAAATTGAATAATAGTAATGATAATTTACTCGAGGTAAATAATAAACTTGAACAATAATGACAAGTAGGGTTAGGAAACTTGCCTCGTGCGTAGATTACACTTTAACTAAGCACGTTCTTTCAATTTAATCCTACATACCATTCACATTCACAATACCAATTAATTATAACTTAACTAGTCATTATAAACTCATTCTTTTGTCTAATTCGAATATTGACTATACTTAGTCAAATTACCACTTTGTCACATAATTTACACATCATGAATAAACAAACTAATTATGTAATCCATAATTCAATCCATATGTAATTATGTTATTCACATGCTAAGTATCTATTTTAACATCTCATTATACTTATAACATAATTTTATTTACATTACATTCAGTTAACAATACATTGCTAGACTTAACACTCTAAACTTTTCATTTCTGGACTATTCTGCAGAGTGGCGCTGTAGCGCCACGTTATACTAGGTCTTGGTATTTATGATCAGGACACTCATGTATTTGCTTTAATGTTAGGACGTAAAGGCGCTGGGCTGGAGCGCAATGTGGAAACTGAAGCGATACGCAATTGCGAAAATTGCGTAACATACCGAAAAAAATTCCAATTAAATTATCACTACACGAATTTAATCATACCCACATGTTAGAATTCGTTTATAATCATTACCCAACATTTATAAAGTGAACTCTCTCTTGAATTTCTCAAGAGAATAAAGTATATATATGTAGGCTTAGATTCTTTCTTCAATCACTGAGTTCTAACAAAATCCTCTGAACTCTCTCTTGAATTTCTCAATCTCTCTCTGTATTTCTAGACTTAGCCAATAATAATAAAAGAAAAGGGAAGGAGAGTACGAATAAAGGAAAAGAGAATCGACAAGATATCTTGATCGATTAACCCAGTCATGGGTAACTGCTAGTAACTCCCACTAAGGCCATGTTTGGCTAGACTTAATTAGATTTAAAACTCCTTTAATTTAATAAAGCTTTCTCATATAGTTTAATTAATGTCACACTCCTTTATAAAATAAATCAATATCTTATTTAATTTACTTTAAAATAAAATCTAATAAATTCTCATAAATTCACATAGTCACATAATTGAATTTCTCATTAATAAATAATGTCACATTATTAACTCTCTAATTAATAATTAAATTAATTAAAATAACATCATGCTTAATTAAATATTTCATTTAATTGAATAAGCTCACATAAATACATATTTGAAAAATAAATATTCTCTACATTAATTTAATAAATGTAACACATAATTAAATTAATCTACCGCAAGTGCATCAATTAATTATTTAATTCAATAATTAAATCTTCAAAAAATATTTATTTAATTCAATAAATATTAAAATAAATTTACAAAATCTTGTTCGTCACATCTTTAATCTGGAAAAGAAAACAAGTTCATTAGAACTATAGATTGCAAGTTATGATTGGTCAAAGTGCGTTGACCGTTCATGGATTTTAGTTTTCTGGGTTACCCAGAAAACTCAAGAACAGTTGTACTGGCTACTTTAACCAACCTTTTTGATCGCTTTCTGTTTGTTGTTTTTGTAATGTTTTGCTTTATATTAACACCCTGATATATGTACTACATATCTATGATCTTAAGTTGTATAAACAACTCATAGGATTAATGGAATTAATGGTCAAAATCCATTGATCGAACTTGAACAAGTTTTCTAGGCTGCCCAGAAAACTGAAGAACACGAAGAACAACTTCCAGCTGTACTTTGACCAGACTAAATAGAGACCTTAGAATTACGATTTGTTTAAGTTTGTGATATATATATATATATATATATATATATATGTATCCTAACATATATACTACATGTTACAACAAACACAACACACATCCAATACACAGAATCAAAGATATTGAAGCCACAAAACCGTTGACCGGCCATGACCATTGTTCTGAGTTGCCCAGAAACTCAAGAACATCTCTGACAGTGACTTTGAGCCTCTATAACTTCTTGTTATATGTAGGTTAAAGCCTGAAATTTGATTCTTGATGTACTACTGTAAGAGTACTATAACACCAATACTTGATTGAACCCAAAAACGAAAATAATAGTTAAATAAACTACGGTCAAACTAGTCCCTCTAGCATGACCAAACGGTTGCCCAAAAACTCAAGAACACCTACATCGACACTTTCTGTCACTGAAGAGCTTTAGCGACAGACAGAAATTGATTTTTTCTAAAAATAAATTATATAAATTAGAAATAATTAATAAATAAATATAAATAAATACAAAAACAGTTTTAAAAATTATATTAAATAAATATAATTAATTTATGAAATTTTTACATAAATTTGATAAATATTTTATTTTATTTGGATATTATTAATAATTAACGTAATAATAAAGTAATTAGAATAATTACTTATAAATACTAAATAATTATTGAAAAATAATATTAATGATATAAAATCATAATAAATGAATATAAATTATTTAAAAATAATAAATAATGTTTTTTGTAAAATTTTAAGTAAATATTAATTATCTAAAATAGAAATAAATGATTTAAAAATCATTTAAAGGAGAAATAAATATTTTAAAAATACTTTAAAACTTCCAAAAATTATTATAATGGATATATAAATTATCTAAAAATATAATAAATTTTATAAATAAAATTTAGTTCATATATCAACTTATTTAGTACTCGGTAAAGACATTTAACACCAAAACTTTATCGAATCTAACCCGATCTTATATAAATGCTATATTTGAGTATTGTTACCAATACTAACGTGTTAGATTTATATATATGAACATCGTAGGTATTTATTAAACGAATTGAGTAGTATAACTTGACTGATCTACGCTCAGGCAAGTTCTTCTTAAACCGTAACTTACTTATGCAAAATTTATCAACCCTGTTTATTCATTGAACAAGACTTTTATCTTGATATGCTGTTGATATAATATACAACACCTACAATTGAATTACCTCTTGTTGAAAGGTTATTGCTATAGATTCAGCATAACTAAGAAATGAATTGTTTATTCATATTAATTGTTAAGCTTAAATTGTTGTGTCAAACCAAATTGTTTGGTTAGACATCCTATTCTGAAGTTGGGTATCCCTTATTGGATCATTCGGTCGATAATATATTAACACTAATTCGGGTGTATTTGAGCACTGGTAGGATGAGATGCATACTCCTAAGATGTTGAATGGGTTGATCCCTTATCTCATATCTAAACAAAATTTCTAAGTCTGTATGACTGACAGAAATATAAATCCATAGTGAAATGGTAACAACTATCAGTCAAAATTTAAATTGTTGTATTTCTTCAAATAATATATTGTTATAAATACAAAACTTGCTGAGCATGTCATAGCTCACCCTTGCAAATTATTCCCTTTCCAGTTTTAGATGGTAACCTTGGAACATCTGGAGTAGATAAAGGGAAGCGTCCATGCTTAGATTAGATTATATTCTTGTCTAGTTGAATACTTTGTAATAAGAAACTTGTTATGAGAATCATGTAATCGAACCTTAATATTTATATATATTTATATACATATAACATCTTTTATTTCTGCAACCGTGTTTTCTTACATATATAGATGTAAATTTAGAATTCTTTGAATCCAGTTGAGATCCTTGGGAACTATTTATCTGAGTGAAGATATTAGTAATATGGACTGTTCATGTTATTACTGATATTTTGGATTTCGGATAAATAGTTACTATCAATACAATTGTATAAACTCGATTGGCATAGACTATACATCCGGGTGAGGATATTAGTAATATGGACTGTTCATGTTATTACTGATATTCTGAATTTCTGATAGATAGATTTTATTCGCAGACATAGTTCATACATCCAAGTGAGGGTATCCAAACACAGTAATAGTTCTCTTAAGAATTATCATCTGTTATGGGATACTGTGAATTTTGGATTTATGAGAATTATATCTGATAGTTCCTTAATTTAATATAAGCTTATAATCAGATACCATGGGTGTATAGATTTAAATGCATTATATTAATTCTTACTATTAAAACTACCACCGACGGTCCAAATTGATTTACTATTAAACCCACCATCAATGGTCCGGATTGATTTAAAACCACCACTAATGGTCCATATTGTTTTACTATCAAAACCACCATCAATGGTCCGGATTGATTTACTATTAAAATCACCACCAATGGTCCAGATTGATTTAACTTATTACACTTTGGTACCCCTAAAGTTTTCCAAGTTTGCAGTATTCCCCTCTAACTTTTTTAATTCACTTATCTTCAATAAACACATTCTTAATACTTCAATAATTATTCATCACTAATATTATAACTCACAATATTTAATAACCAGGTCATTCCTAGGAAAGAAGGGGCTTTCCAATATGAATTTCTCCCTATTGGCGCGCAATTAGGTGACCAAACCTCTCATCGACAGAACTTTCTAGACATTGTCAATATTGCAAATAATAATATGAATAACTTTGTTGTCTCAATTATTGATTTAATAATATAAAATATTATGCAGATGATACTGTGACAATATTGAATCAAATAATGTGAGATACTATGCAACAATTACTGTAGCAATAATTGAGTAAACTGATTGACTTCTTACGTAAGCATCAATAATCCATACCGTGTGCTACTATGCAATCACGCGTATTTCTGTACTTTTACCACCGGATAGTTCAATAGTTAACGGTAAAACTTTCGCCGTTATTTTTATAAAAAGATATTTCTATCGTTTTCTAACTACGAAAATACTTCCGTTGTGGGGTCCACCAATGATTGTACCGTCATACGAATATTCTCCGTTAAAACGAATATTTCCCGACCAATCGAATATTCTTCGACACAACGAATATTTTATATCAACTTGCTTACTTTGCAAAATTTTCAAATATCACCCTTAACTTTTACCTTTATAAATTTAACCATTTACTAAATAAAATAATAATTATAAGAAAATTGAATACTTTCATTTCATAAAATTCGGGGTCTTACACTGATGAAATAAATATTTTATTGAGGTGGTTAGTATTAGTAAATATTTATGAATTAAATTTATTAGATAATATTCTAAATTAAATTAATTTATAATTTAGAGAGTTGTAATATAACATGAGGTGTTATATTATTGTTTTGATTTAATAATTTAAGATGGTATGTTAAATTATTAAATAAAATTATAATGAGATTATAATTTTGTGATATTTGTTTAAGTGGAATATTTATTTAAAATATAGTATATATAATTAATTTATTTGATTAATGTTAATATTAAAATCCAAATAAATAATGTGTGATTATAAATAATAAACTAAATTGTTTATTAAAATAAATTAAAGGAGTTTAATTTAGTTTTGCCAAACAAGGCTTAAATATATGAAGTCTTTAAATTTTAAAGAGTTTTGCCAAACGGAGCCTTATGGCTTTTGGGATTTTTGATTTTTGAATTTTAAATAAAATAAAATAAATAATAAATATAATATATTTAAAACTATTCGTTTATTAGTTTGTAACTGACATATTTAGTTTAGGTGTTATGGCTATATCAGTTTATGTTGGTTTACGCATACTTGGTTATTATCAGTTGGTTATTTGCCAAGCGTAAGATTATAGAGAGAGTTGAGAGAATTGAGAGAGAACTTAAGCATTTCCAAAGCAATTTCTAGCGATTTTAGCAAGGATTACAAGCTAAGTGAAGGTATTTTATCTAAACCTTAGTATTATATATATATATATATATATATATACATATACATATATATGTATATACATATATGAGTTTACAACATAACTTATATGATCTGTGAATTCGATTTTTGTTGAATTATTGCTATACAACTGAATTGTGATGATTATATGTGTTGGTTATGTTTGAGTTTGTATGTAAATAAGAATTCGTATGCTAATTACATTTAAAAAGGAAGAAAAGTAATGACAATATATATTTTCTTATGTGGCTTGTGTAAGTACCAATTTTAGTGGTCAATTTGTATGGTAAACTGTAAATTGAGTTTTGATTATGATAGTTCATTAAGAAACAAAGAGAACGTAGTTTGAATTAAGTGATCTGGACAAGAATTGTGATCACAGTGTTGATTTTTGTAATGAATATCAAAAATGGTGTTTTTATATGAAAACATGAAATTTAAGGATTTAAATTAGTTGAAGTTGTTGTTTAATGGTGTTAAATGTTTGAATATGTGAGGAATCATGTTTATGTTAGTTTTATACCAATTGTCTATGTTAATATTACTGTTTTGTGGGTGAAATTCGTGTTAGTTGACTTAAGAACAGTGCCGAAATCACGTTATGCTAAACTAAAAGCGGTGCATGCGTAGTCTTGCCAAGCGCGATTTTTTTAGCAAGTGTGGTATGATAACCTAAGGTAATATCGCACGCGCCAATAGTCGATCATGAGACAAGTGAAGTCTGCTACTTCTGCAGACTTTGGACATTCATTGTAACTTAGCTTAATGTTATTTAGATGTGTCAAATGTGTAATGACAAGGTTAAAACATAAACGTATCATGTGGTTAGTAACTCTAAAATATAAAGTTAGTAAGTTATGAAAATGATATGTATGATTTAAGAAACTTAGTGAGCAATGAATAAGTGTTGTGAAATGTACACTTGTGATTCTGAAATATGTATGGTAAGATAAGACTTGTTCTAAAATTAACAAGTTTAGATAGAAATGGGTGTTATTTGGTAAGTGGATGTTAACATGCCTAATAGATATTGTGATTCCACTAAAATGTGTAGGTAAACGTGAGTTTTATTATTATAGCTTACGCTTGAAGCAAGTTTTCTAACTCTACCTTGTTATTATTGAGCAAGTTTCTAAACCTTATCTTTTACATTGAGCAAGTTTTATTGTCAGCTTGCTATCAGTTAATGTATGTTCAGTAATTTCATTTCTAATTTTATAACCTTAGCTTATTATTGTTCAAGCAAGGTTTTCCGTTTCATTCAATACTTATGTTTTAGTTATTTCCAAGCATAAGTTTAATAAGTAGTTAGTTCATCTATGATTATTCATTTTTCCATATTATGTTATTATTGATCCATTGTTGTGTTATCAAACCTTATTGAGTCAACTAGTCCTCTAGTTGATGATTGTTAAACTCTAAAGTACCTTGAAAGCTTATCCAAACCAAACTTTCTTTGGTGCGGACTTGTACTAAAAAACTGAGAAGAACAACCCTATTATAAGGGATACACAATGCGTTAAGATGTTTGTGCACAATACATGGTACGAAGGGCTGATCCCCCTAAGTACGTGAAGTCCGTACAGTATAACTGTTAAGATTAGAGTTGAAATATTACTTGTAACCATGGACATAGTTCGTGGTCTTATGACCCTCAGACATATTTTTTATTTTGATTCTCGTTGTTGGTTATCATTGATAGAGTACTATTCAGTATTGATAAGCCTATTCATGAGCAGCTATTATTCTTTTGTTGATTTATTGTTATATCTAGTGAGAAATTGTTTTACTCACTCTTGCATAAAAATAATTATTGCAGCTAAATTTGAGAAGGTCGACGAGCCTTCAAATAGCAAAGGAAAAGGAAAAATGTACAAGTGATGAAGACTTGTAATTTCATTTATTTTCATAATGTTGGATTTTATATTTAATGATGTGATGTATTTATTTTATTTATGCACTTGATTTATGTTAAGGTTAGACAACTTGGGAAGCCTTTTTGGATTAATGATGTAACCCTTTAAAGTGAAGATTTATGGTTTAAATGTTATTTTATTTTGTGTAGATAATATGAATGTATGGAAAGTGAACACCAAGTCTTAGGGGAATGAAGTACCCAGATTTGGGGGTGTCACAAGTTGGTATCAGAGCCTTAGGTTATGAACCTTAGGTGGGGGGAAGCCTTAGGAAGTAACATTTGAAAAGATAGTGGTGATAAACTCTTAACGAGTTTTAAGGTAGAAGTAATAAAACACTTACGTGCTTATGTAATTACAACTTATGTGCTTGTGAGTGTCGAGTAGTAATGATTAATAATTAAAACTTAAAAATTTTGTTGTCAGGATGACTAATGTCGGAGAATCCAGTTAGGCTAAAGAGGAAGGACCTCAGATGCCTAGAGAAGAGGAGTCTTGTGACATTCAGGTGGTTTGGGAACAACTACTTCCATGGGAGTCAGCCCCATTAGTCACATTGGTTGAAGATGAGGATGATGATGTGGAAACGGATGAGGAGGATCCCGTTGAGTTGCCACAGTCAAATGAGGATGACGAGGACGAGGAGGAAGAGATTCCACTGAACTCGATAGCCGCTCGTATGTACGATGAAGTCTACGACCGCAATGTGGAACTTCAGAATACCGTTGAGGAGTTGGAGGAGATAGTAGCTGAGCAACAGACCTCGATGGCATAGAAGGACGATGAGATCCAGGATCGAGATGAACGTCTGACTATTGTCGAAGAGAAGCTGGTCCACACTAAAGAAGAGAATGAACAAATGACAGCAGAGTTCACAGAACTGAAGAACAAGCTGAGAGAAGAATCTACTAAGAGGGCAAGAGCCGAAGATGCGTATGGGGAAGCTTATCAACGAGACGAAATAGCAGAGAGAGACGCACAAGCAAAGAGGATAAAGATGGAGGAGATGAATAACGTATTCAACGCCGTGATTAATCGAGCTCAAGATCGGGTCATGGGTTATCCTATTCAGTTCGAGACGCTGCCATCATTCATATTGGATCACAGAACAATGTTCCAAATCATGGAGGAAGAGCGTCGTAAGGCTACACAGTATCTTAGTAGGACATTGTAGGGAATGTACCTGTTCTGCGATTAATAAAATGTTAAATAATATGTAAATCCCAAGTGTTATGTAACCTATGGGACATGATGATGATGTTATCCTGAAACTTTAGTAGTTCAGGAAAGTAATGTAAATAGCAGTGATACTATTATTTTTATGTTTTCAGAAAGATTATGAATGAATAAAAGTTATTATTTTATTTTATTCAAAGTGTTATGTGTTATGTGATGGTGCAAATTGAGTATATAATACTTAAAAGATTGAATAGAATCTAATGAGTACATTTTAACAAAAAATGCCTCCAAGACGTCAACCACGACATGGATCTAACAATAACAACAATGCTGAGGCTAATCTAGTTCAGCAATTCGTAACGCTACTGACGGGAGCATTACAAAATCAAACACAGAATCAAGCTACAACGTTTAAGGACTTCAAGGCGGTTGGACCACCCGAATTTTGTGGGTCCATGAATCCAGTTGAGGCACAGACCTGGATCATGGAGATAGAGAAGGTTTTCGATGTTGCTAGAGTAGGGGATAATCAGAAGATTGCTTTTGAAACATTCATGTTGAAAGTAGAGGCGAGTTATTGGTGGCAAGCCAATAAGACTCGAGGAGGTCAAGGGGTAATGTCTTGGGAAAGGTTCAAGAAAATATTCTTTGAGACCTATTTCCCAGAAAGTTCAATGAATCAGATAGAGGTGAAATTTTTGGAACTAAAATAGGGAACAATGATGGTGTCAGAGTATGCTGCGAAATTCAACGAGTTAGCAAGGTTTGCGCCATATCAAGTGAATACGGATGAGCGCAAGGCAAGGAGATTTGAGCAGGGACTGAAGCCTTGGTTGTACAGTAGAGTCTCACTATTCCAGTTAAAGATGTTTGTGGCAGTGCTTGAGAAAGCAATTCTTGCTGAGAGTGGAGGTGAGGCTATGACAAAGCACAACCAATAGCAAAAAAAGAAGAAGAATGAGGGTGAAGCTAAGAATGGCGGTGGAAACGGTGGAAATGGTAATGGTAATTTGAAGAGGAAATGGAATGCAAATGTGGGAGTTGGAAATCAACAAAGTAACCAGAAGAAGAAGAAGATTGACGCATGTGCTACATGCAAAAAGTTTCACACGGCTATGTGCTTAAGGGGAAAATGTGTGTGCTTTAATTGTGGCTAAGAGGGTCACATTGCCCCAAATTGCAATCAACCCAAGAAGAATGTTTGCTACACCTGCGGGTCGAAGGATCATTTTGCTCGCAAGTGTCCAAAGAAGAAATATGGTGAGATAGCTGGAAGCAAGGGAAATGGCGGTGCAGGTACACTGACTATTGCTGGACCAACATCATCAAATATGCCCACAGCTAGAACCTTCAACATGACGGTGTAGGATGCAGTGCAATCAAAAGATGTCATGTCAGGTATTATCCCAATCAATGATATAAATGCATATATATTATTTGATTCGGGTGCTACTTGCTCGTTTATATCTGATGAATTTGCTAAGAAGTTAGAAATACCTAGTGAAGAATTGAATTTCCCTTTAAACATAGAAATCGCGAATAAGGAAGTAATTCCTATTAGGTTCGTATACAAGAACTATAGGGTGAATATTAAGGGGAATACCATAATGGTAGATTTAATTCTGATTAGACTTGGAGAGTTTGATTTTATTTTGGGAATGGATTGGCTGTTCAATTATGGAGCGGTAATTGATTGTCAAAAGAAATGTGTAAACCTT
Organism: Panax quinquefolius; assembly: GCA_020205615.1. Lineage (NCBI taxonomy): Eukaryota > Viridiplantae > Streptophyta > Magnoliopsida > Apiales > Araliaceae > Panax > Panax quinquefolius. The sequence goes on from JAINUW010000175.1 coordinate 49,470, forward strand.
ATGACTCCGTCAAAGGTAGTTTTCTATGGTAGCAAATCGCCTAGACAGATGAGATGTCTGACGATGATGCTGGCCAAGACGTTGTCGAGTCAAGGCTGTGTGGGTTATTTAGCTTACATAGTCGATACTCAGATGAAGGGTGTGAAACTGGAAGAGATACTAGTGGTTAGGGAATTTGTAGATGTGTTTCTGGAGGATTTGCCAGGACTTCCGCCAGACCGAGAGATCGAGTTCGTGATCAACTTAGCACCAGGAACAACTCTAATATTGAAGGCCCCGTACAAAATGGCTCCGGTAGAGATGAAGGAACTGATGGTACAATTGCAAGAACTGTTAGATAAGAAGTATATTCAACCAAGCGTATCACCGTGGGGAGCGCTGATCTTATTTGTGAAGAAGAAGGATGGGTCGATGCGTCTTTGCATTGATTATCGGTAATTAAACAAAGTCACTATTAAAAACAAGTATCCGTTGCCAAGAATAGATGACTTGTTTGATCAACTGAAGGGTGCTAGATATTTCTCGAAAACATATTTGAGAAGTGGTTATCACTAACTGAAAGTAAGGAAGGAGGATGTACCGAAGACGACATTCTGAACTCGGTATGGACATTATGAATTTTTGGTGATGTCTTTTGGTTTGACAAACGCCCCTGCAATGTTCATGAATTTGATGAACAGGGTGTTTAAACCATTTTTAGACAAGTTTGTGGTGGTATTTATCGATGATATTTTGGTGTATTCCAAATCTCAAGAAGAACACGTGGAACATTTACGTTTAACGCTGGAGACACTAAGAAAAGAAAAGTTGTACGCAAAATTCTCTAAATATGAATTTTGGTTAGATCGAGTACAATTTTTGGGACATGTGATTGACAAAGATGGGATTTCAGTGGATCCATCAAAAGTTGAAGACGTAATCAATTGGGAACAACCAAGAACACCGTCGAAAGTTAGGAGTTTCTTGGGACTGGCCGGTTATTATAGACGGTTTATTCAAGATTTTTCCAAGACAGCCACTCCACTAACAAATTTGATAAGGAAAGTTATAAAATTTGTTTGGACAGAGAAGTGTGAAGAGAGTTTTCAAGATATGAAGAAGAAGTTAAGTGTGGCACCTGTGTTGTCATAACCAGATAATACGGGAAACTTTGTGGTGTATAGTGATGCCTCACATAAAAGATTGGGTTGTGTTCTTATACAGAACAACAAGGTTATTGCATATGCATCAAGACAGCTAAAGGACTACGAGAAAGGGTATCCAACTCATGATTTAGAGCTGGAGGCAGTAATATTTGCTCTGAAGATATGGAGACACTATCTATATGGGGAGAAATGTGAGATCTAAACAGATTATACGAGTATGAAGTATATTTTCACTCAGAAGGACCTGAACATGCGTCAAAGAAGATGGATGGAATTGATAAAAGATTACGATTGTGAGATCTTTTATCATCCATGCAAAGCAAATATGGTTGCAGATGCTTTAAGCAGGAAAGGTCGGGAAAAGTTGATGTTGTTAACCAACCAGGAGGAACTTAATTCAGCAATGGCAAGGCTAGAGTTGGAAATCAAATTTCCAAAAGAGTCCAATGAAGAATTGTACCAGATGGAATCTAGTCCAACTTTGGTGGACAAGGTGAAGAATGCTCAATTATAAAATGAAGAATGCATAAAAATAAAGGAAAGTGTGGTCAAGGGTAAAGAGGTGAAGTATAAGGTTGATATTGATGGAATGCTAAGATTCGAGGGACGAATTTGGGTTCCAGCAGTATAAGATATTAAAGAAGACATCTTGACAGAAGCTCATAGCTCAAGATATTCTATTCATCAGGGAAGTACAAAAATGTATCAAGATTTGCGGTGACATTTTTGGTGGCCTAACATGAAAAGAGACGTTGCAGAATGTGTTGCAAAGTGCTTGACATGTCAGAGAGTGAAGGCCGAAAATCAGAGACCAAGCAGATTACTTCAGCCGTTGGAAATACCGGAATGGAAGTGGGAGCACATCACAATGGATTTTGTGGTGGGTCTTCTAACAACTCAGAAAGGATACGATGCGATATGGGTGATAGTGGATAGATTAAGGAAATCAGCTCACTTTTTGCCCATAAAGATTAGATTTAATCTTGATCAACTGGCAAAACTATACGTCAAAGAGATCGTATCGAGACATGGAGTTCTAGTGTCAATAGTATCAGATAGAGATCCGAGATTCACATCAAATTTTTGGAAGAAACTACAGGAATTCAACTGAAGATGAGTACGACATACCATCCGCAAACTGATGGTCAAAGCGAACGAATAATCCAAACGTTAGATGATATGCTTAGAGCGTGCATAATGGATTTCAAAGGAAACTGGGATGATCATCTACCATTGGCGGAATTTTCATACAACAACAGTTACCACGCAAGCATTGGCATGCCGCCAAACGCGGCGTTATACGACAGGAAATGCAGAACTCCACTGTGCTGGGATGAAATTGGTGAACATCAACTGTTAGGCCCAAAACTGGTACAACAGACCATTGAAGTTATAAAACTCATCAGAGCAAGATTGGTAGCTTCTCAAGATCGACAGAAGAAATATGTTGATCAACACAGGTAGAATCGCGAATTTGAAGTAGGAAATTTCATTTTCCTAAAAGTTTCTCCTTGGAAGGGGAAAATTCATTTTGGCAAGAAAGGAAAGCTCAGCCTAAGATTTATTGGACCTTTCAAGATACTACGAAGAGTGGGAGTAGTGGCTTACAAGGTAGCTTTACCTCCAGAATTAGAATATGTGCACAACGTTTTTCATGTGACGGTGTTGCGACCATATAAACCCGATTACAAACATGTGATCGAGTATGAACCATTGTAGTTCAGTAAAGATTTGTCTTATGAAGAGGTTCCTATCTAGATAGTCGACAGAAAAGAACAAGTGCTCAGGAATAAAGTGATACCTTCTGTGAAGGTAATATGGAGAAACCACAATGTCGAAGAGGCTACGTGGGAACTCGAAGCCGAAATGATGAAAAATTACCCTGAGTTATTTGTTTAATCCGTGTCTTCGATTCTGGGAACAAAATCTTTGTAAGAAGGGAAGAATGTGACGATTTGATTGTTTGAGTTGTGATTCTGGGGACAAAATCCTTGTATGGAAGGAAGGATGTAACAATCCAGAATTTTAAATTGTAATATTAAATATTTATTGAATTATATAAATATTTATTTGATGTGTTTATTGTTGAAATAAATATTTTATTGAGGTGGTTAGTATTAGTAAATATTTATTAATTGAATTTATTAGATAATATTCTAAATTAAATTAATTTCTAATTTAGAGAGTTGTAATATAACATGAGATGTTATATTGTTGTTTTGATTTAATAATTTAAGATGGTATGTTAAATTATTAAATAAAATTATAATGAGATTATAATTTTGTGATATTTGTTTAAGTTTTAATTAATGTGAATATGAAAATCCAAATAAATAATGTGTGATTATAAATAATAAACTAAATTGTTTATTAAAATAAATTAAAGGAGTTTAATTTAGTTTTTGCCAAACAAGGCTTAAATATATTAAGTCTTTAAATTTTAAAGGGTTTTGCCAAACAGAGCCTTATGGCTTTTGGGATTTTTGATTTTTAAATTTTAAATAAAATAAATAAAATAAAATAAAATAAATAATAAATATAATAAATTTAAAACTATACGTTTATTAATTTGTAACTGACATATTTAGTATAGGTGTTATGGCTATATCGGTTTATGTTGGTTTACACATACTTGGTTATTATCAGTTGGTCATTTACTAAGCGTAAGATTATAGAGAGAGTTGAGAGAATTGAGAGAGAGAACTTAAGCATTTCCAAAACAATTTCCAGCGATTTTAGCAAGGATTATAAGCTAAGTGAAGGTATTTTATCTAAACCTTAGTATTATATATATATGTATATACATATATGAGTTTACAGCATAACTTATATGATCTGTGAATTCGATTTTTGTTGAATTGTTGCTATACAACTGAATTGTGATGATTATATGTGTTGGTTATGTTTGAGTTTGTATGTAAACAAGAATTCGTATGCTAATTACAATTAAAAAGGAAGAAAAGTAATGACGGTTTATATTTTCTCACGTGACTTGTGTAAGTACCAATTTTAGTGGTCAATTTGTATTGTAAACTGTAAATTGAGTTTTGATTATGCTAGTTCGTTAAGAAACGAAGAGAACGTAGTTTGAATTAAGTGATTTGGACAAGAATTGTGATCACAGTGTTGATTTTTGTAAAGAATTTCAAAAATGGTGTTTTTATAAACATGAAATTTAAGGATTTAAATTAGTTGAAGTTGTTGTTTAATTGTGTTAAATGGTTTAATATGTGAGGAATCAAGTTTGTGTTAGTTTTATAACAATTGTCTAGGTTAATATTATTGTTTAGTGGGTGAAATTCGTTTTAGTTGGCTTAAGAACAGTGTCGAAATCACGTTCTGCAAAACTGAAATTGGTGCGTATAGCATGGTAGCGTATGATAACCTAAATAGTAACATTGGCTAGCGGCCGCGCCAAATAGTCGATCCACAGACGAGTGAAGTCTGCTACTTCTGCAGACTTTGGACATTCATTGTAACTTAGTTTAATGTTATTTTGACGTGTCAAATGTGTAATGACAAGGTTAAAACAGAAACGTGTCATGTGGTTAGTAACTCTAAAATGTAAAGTTAGTAAGTTATGAAAATGATATTATCAGGAATAAATATATGAATGATATTCCTATTTACATATGATTTGATTATGATATATATATGAATGAATATGCAAGTATGCTTGCATTAAGAAAAGCTGAAAAGTCCTTTGATAGATAATAGAAACATGTGTACAAGGACTTAGAATGAATTGATCAAGTATGTTAGGTTGATCCTACATAAGCAAAAACAGCTTTGTAAAGTCCTTATAAAGAAATGATGTACAAGGACTATAAATATAGAAAGATCAAGCATGTTAGGTTGATCTTATGATGTAATAGATATGCTTGTCTGATCGTCGAGCACTGTACCAGAAATCGTAGTCTGCCAAGAGAGTCAAGGAGAACTCTAGAGCTGTCGAGGCAGAATCGTAGTATGCAAGATAGTAGATCTCAGAGTTCGTAGACTGCCTGGAGAGACGAGGAAGGATTATAGTGTGTCGAGTAGAACTTCCTCATAACCGAAGTCTAGTGAGGAAGTCATGTTCAGAATCGTAGAGACAGCCTGCCTACGAGCCGATCGAACCTCTGATGAAGCCAAGTCAGAAATGTAGACTACACTCAGAGTCGTAGAGTCTACTGATGCCGAAGCCAAGTCAAGGATCATAGACTACACTCTGAGTTCATAGAGTCTATTGATTACATGCAGAGATCGTAGTCGAGCTATATCAGATGAAGACAACGAGCACAAAGACAGAAATCGTAGAGTGTCAAGATCTGATCCAGAAGTCGTAGTGTCTGCAAAGCCAAAGCTGAATCGTAGAGTGCTGAACTACGACATCAACAGATGTGCTCAGAATGCCAAGGCAGAATCGTAGAGCAAATATGATTCTCAACTGATGAGCACTCCCAAAATATCCAAAGGAATAAAGCCTCTGGTTGGCACTGCAAAGATACATCCCACCTGAAGGGAACTAGAGAGCACTCGACGAGTGGCATACAAGCTAAACAGAAGATCTAAGTACCAACCCAATCAACATCAAGATTGAGTTGTGAAGCCATTTGAGATGAAGTCTTCCAAAAGGAGATCAGAAGAAGACTTCAGTAACTGACTAAGGAAAGTCAGCAAGTACAGTATCTGTCAAGTGAATAAAAGACAATGATCTTGGAAGCAACCGAGATCGTAGTGTTTGCCAAACAAAGAAAGAACTGATGGAAAGTGAACCAAGATACTGGTCAGTCTCTGAAGTAAAAGGCTAAAGTGATTAAGCGTAGGGTCAGTCCATTGATGATAAGTGAACGGGAGATCAAAAGGAGAAAGCGAGCTGGACGCGCCATAAATCTGAAGTGTCTTGCTATTCAGAGGGGATTAGAGCAAGGAGTTAGGCCATTAGTCTCTGAGAATAGTCAAATCAAACAGAAGTGTTGAAGCACTGCACAATAGAAGGAAGAGGTGTTCTATATTGGAGATCCAATCAACACTCTTCAAGATCGTAGTGTTAACTCTATCAGTCAATGGGCAACACTCAACAAGACACTACGATCAGGTCCTCGAAGACATGCATCAGAATCGTAGAGTTCGAATAGCTGAAGACTGAAGCATTGGCAAAGGTTCAATCTGAAGGGTAATATTCGGACAAGAGCTTATTGAGAGCATTGATGAAAAAAGACAACCTCTGATTGAGAAATCAGAAGGAGGAAATAAAGTCTTCAACCTGCCCAAGACCATAAAGTGACAACTCTTATGGGGTAGGTGAAACAGTAGACTGTAATGTCAGATAAAGTATGATATGTCACATCAACAGTCTACCTCTGTCAACTCGAGATCTGTGAAGATATTTGAATAACCTTCAACGGCTACTTTCCAACGGAAGGATTAGGAAGGAGTATAAATCAGGAAGAGCTTCAAAGATCGAAGGTTGTTGGAGTTGCCGAGTTTGGAGTAACCGTGGACTGTTCTAAACCATGTAAAATAGTGAGTCCGAAGGCTCACTCTACGATCCACAAAGAACACTCAGATACATGCAAAGGAAGAAGTAGAAGTGAGAGTTCTACTATGTAGAAGTGAGAGTTCTACTACAAGAAGAGTGTTCTGAACTGCCGAGAGAAAGAAGATCATCATGTCATCTTGGTGTCCATCATGGGAAGACTCTAAGTACCATAGAGAAGAGCTAACAGTCATCTTAGCAAGTCCATCATGAGAAGACATCAAGTATCAAGAAGGGAGATCACAAACGTCATCATGGTGGCAAGCATGAGAAAGTTTCTAAGTACCTAGCAGAAGAACTTACAATCATCTTAGAAACCCATCATGTGCAGCCATCGTGTATCAAGAGGAACGATCTTCAAGGCAGTCATCAAGGGGTCATCCGAAGTGGTTGAGTAACTAAAGAAGCTGAGCATCATGCAACACTCAATAGCACTTCAAGGATGATCACGCCAAGCTGCTAAGTACAGAAGATGTTCAGAGCATGAAGATATCTTAGCAGCTCAGCACCAACTCCAACGAATAAATAACTCAACAAAAGCCAGGGCCTGAGGGGTCCTTGTCCGAAGGGACTAAATGAAGCCAGGGCCTGAGGGGTCCTTGTCTGGAGGGACTAAACGAAGTTCTAAGCCTGTTGGGCTTGAAGAGTTCCTAGGGAACTAGAGGAGTTCCAAGGCTGCTGACCTTTAAGAGTTCTTAGTGAATAGAAGTACCAAGGCTGCTGGCCTTGAAGAAATCTTAGTGATTCAGGGTGCTGCCCTTCCTTAGTGGAAATCCTGCTAGTTGAAAGTAGAAGAGTGGATTAGGAGCTTGAGTCTCTGAACCACTTAAAACCCCTTGTGTCTTTTACATTATGTCATTTACATTATCTACTATAACTGCTATAACTGCTATGTATGTTTTAACTACTTACAACCAAACTAACTCTACGAACACTATATGTTTGATTATGAATATATCAATGAAGGGGATCTTTTACTTATTCTGATGTGCTTGAAAAGATTCTTATGTTTGTCATCTGCTAATGTAATAGCAATACAAAATAAAAGAGAAAAGTATTTTAAATAAAAAGGATCTATTCAACCCCCCTTCTAGATCTATTGTGCCTACTGTGAACTAACAATTGGTATCAAAGCAGGTTCTCATGCTAAATTCAAAAGCTAATCGCTTTGAGTCTGATCCCAGGCACAAACATTGTTCTAAACTTAGTTTAGTAGTACGTAACTTGTTATATGCAGATGAGCTCACACGTTGGAAATATTGTGTATAGGTGAAATGTGTATATACACCTGAAGCTGCTCAGATTGGTCCATGTTCTCGAATGCTAAATCAACAAGACCTATCCTTTCCTGTAGTCAATCTTGTAGTCTGAAGACCAGACGAGAGAGCTCAAGAGACATCAAAGACAAAGGGTCAAGCATCCACCAGCCTGAAAAATGAAAAGGCCATTCATGCTAAGAAACGCTTATCAAGAGAAGAAAGAAGATCTTCTCAAACTTATGTCTGGCCAACCAGTAGCTGGGTGCAAACTTTGTGAACTGAAAGATGTCAAAGAACTAAAGATGCTGAGAGTCTCCTAGCCTGCATCTTCAAGACCACGACTGATTGATTAAAGGCCAACAAGAGCAACAAGCTGTTAGGAGCAAATGTAAAGCTATGCACATCAATTCCTAAACTCAATATATCTAAGATAAATGACTGTTAAGAGACTGACAGTAAAAAGGTACGGTTCCTCACTATTATACATGTTTACATCATTAATGCACCTTCTTATGAACCATAACAGTATTCTGTCAAGAAGTCATAATCTACCTAAAAAGGTGAAGAGAGAAAGTACCCTGAGGATGGAAACTCAAATGTCTATAAACTTTCAGTCCATCAAAGTTTTAGGTTGAAGATGACACCTTGAAGGAAATCTGAAATGGGTCATAAGAGCATCATAGGCCAAATTAATTCTATGTGAAGTAATCTTTGCTGGTGGGTTAGTATGTATGTACAAATCCTAGCTCTTAGTGTTTGATAACACACATAGTATGATCAATTCTAAAAGAGTATCTTGATGATATATAGAAACTGATCACCTACATGAATCAACTAGATACTCCTAAATCATAGAGTTGATTCTTACTCTGTGAACAATTAAACATTGTGAACATAACTCAGCAAATGATGAAACCATCATAGATAAAGAGTGTGTTATTAAATGTCAAACCTCACACAGACTCACCTTCATGCATATCAAAATGTATTATCTAAAACTAGTTTTATGCATGAATATGATGTTGGTAATAAATGTGATGATTATCCAAATACAAGAGGAATAGGGGTTTAGAGAACTAACCTAGCAGGACCCATTTAATTATGGGCACCAAAAATAGAAATATATTTAAACCTGCAGGTACTCGGTCTGTTTGACCACACTAAGGAATGCTGAAGCAGGAGACTTCAGTCAAGAATACTCAACCAACAGAAGGCTAAGGACTGTTCAGAAGTGATTCTGATAAAATTCCTATATGTCCAATCCTGTCCTTGAAGACCAATTGAGCAAACCTGAGTGAAGCTCATATGGCTGCAAATCTGTATATGGGAGCATGCCATGTAACCAAAGATGAAAAGGGTTCTATATGCTCAAATCAAGAAATGCATGCTATATGAGAAGAATCCTCAAGGGAACTCATAACAGAGGATCATTGAGCTTCAGTCAAGAGGAATTCATTACAAAAGCAGAACCTCACAAACACAAGACTGTCACAGAAGACTACATTCGTAGTGCTGTCAAAAGATCGTAGAGTGACCAGTCTTGAAAATATCCATGTCTACGATACAAGGAGATCTAAGTGATAATTGTGATTCCAGTCAGAAGGAGATATTCGAGGTTGCCTTCATATGAACCTAAAGTAAAGGGAATCACATCTATCTCGAAAGACAACATCAACCATGGGGAGCAGTGATCTGTTGAGAAACAACATCACTGAGTTATATTATGAAGAAATGTACCAGCTACAGAGTCCCAAAACTTTGTGGCTGATGAACCAAATGAAGATCCATAGTCAGTAGGAACGTCTCAAAATGTACTACTGATAATCTTTCAGCCACCCAACTCAAAATAGTGGAGTGCCTATGATCAAACATCTGATCGCAGTGTCGAAGCAGGAAGACACCACGATTACAGCAAATGTAATTGTCCAAAGTTGGTAAAGGACCTCCCCACCAGAAAAGGTCAAATGAGATATCATTGCAAATCACTTCTAAAGTATTTCATCTAGAAATCGCCTCAGGGACAAACCTGACCCTTAGCTCACTCTAAGAGGCTGGCCATTCCTGAGCTACCTTAACCCAGAAGAATTGCTTGATCAAATTCATCTCAAGGACCAAGTCAGTCAACGATCTTAGAGTCGAGGTTAAAGAGAACACCACGATCGCAGTGCAACCTCAGCGATCATAGAAGACAACTCGATGATCGTAGTCCTACCAAAGGGTCTTCCAGTTCATAAGGAGCCTGGAAAATGAAAAAATTGCTCAACCATTCAAAATGAGGAGATAAGTTCAAAAATATCAGTGATCAAACTATGCTGCATCAAAATGAGGATAAAAGTTAAAGCCATCCACTGTAGCATCTCTCAAAAGTTAATCGTTGAGTCAACAATGGAAAACGTAGAGTCCATAGTTGCTTTACCATGCTATTCTACGAATCAAAAGGTCAACGGTCAAAGCCACGTCGATTAAACGTCTACTATTCTAAAAGGAAATTTCTAACTGAAAATTTATGGGGAGTTACAGCTCATTATTGGGCATCGTGCAACTAATGATCAGTTGACACATCACTGGTTTTGCAGAGTTAGAAGGAACTGCCATAAAGTTAATTTCAAATCTGTAGACAGTTATCTAAAGCTATCGAACTTTTCTCCCTCCCATTTTCAAACCTTAAAATACCTCTCATGAGCCAGAACAGATTAACACTCCAGAGCTTTATCAAATCACAATCAACCATCTCTCACAAACCTCTCTAAATCAAGTACCCACATTCTTCGAACTGCTCAAATGGAAAACTAGCGAGTTATCACTGCCATTCAGCTCGAAACCAAGTTGTTTGAGAAATTTGAAAAGAAGTTTAGAGATATTCTCGAACTTGTGAAGAAAGCTGGATTCTCAGAATGCCTTGAGGCTAGCACTCGAGTGTATGGTGACCTGGTGAAATAATTCTACTCAAATGCTTCCATAAACCTCGGAACCCTTTCTATCAAGGTCAAAGGTCAGTCTCTAAAGATGAAATCTTCTGACCTCAATCAATGCCTAGGTTTTCCTAACCAAAGACGGAAGAGCCTTGATGATGTTGATACGGAACAAGCAAAGGAGATCATGGGGTACCAAAGAAACACTAGTTTGAAAGACATGAAGAAGAAGGAGTTTCCTGAAGAGTACGAGTTCCTTGCTAAAATAGTTGGAAAATGCATACTGTGCAAGGACACTGCACATGACACAGTGCTTGACCAACAATTGAAGATAATGTCAGCAATAGTTCTGAAGAAACAAATCAACTTTGGAGCTATCTTGTTCGATCAAATCTCCAAGTGGGTAGAAAAAGCTGAGTTGAAGAAGTCCACCGAAAACCCCCTGACTAAGGTGTTTCATGATAGACTGCTGAGTATTGGGATGAAGAAGAAGCTAGGAGGGAAGATCAAGGATGATGAGGGAGAACCTCTGAATGTTCACAAAGTGATGTCTCCGCAATTATTTGTGAATTGGAAGAAAAACCCCAAAGAGAACCGAAGGCTGACAATTGGGAGCAGAATCAGAGCCTCTACAAAGAAAGGGAAGACAGAAGAGATAGAAAGCTCTCAGTCTGATGACTCTGTACCAGCAGAAATCACACCAGCCAGAAAGAAATCAAGAGGTGTGAAGAAAGCTGGTGATGTGAAGAAAGCCCAGACCCCATCAAGAAGAGTCTCCACCAAAGATAAAGATGAAGAAGAAAAGGGCCTAACTGCTGAAACAACAAAGAGGAGAAGTAACAGATTACTTCAAGGCCCATTCAGCAAGAAAGCTAAGGTGGAAAATAAACCAGCCTCAGCTTCCCAAAACAGTACATCTGATGAAGAGAAGGATGTAGAGTCAGCAAAAGAAAAGGAGACAGATGTCAAGGCTGAGTCCTCACAGACCAAATCCAGCAGTGAAGGTGAAGCTGGATTAATGAATGAAAATTCAACATCTGCTGATGAAGAGGAATACTCAAGCCCTGTGGCTAATCCTCCGAGTATTCACTCTAATGATGAAGAAGAGATTCAAGATGACCCAACTACATCCCCAATTGCAACTGCCCCAACAAACCCAGATAATGGGTCAAATGATGCTGATTATAAAGAAGAAGAACAAGCCCCTTCCAATCCTGAAATCCCTCAAAATGACTCAAAGGGTGATGAGTTTACGAAGAAGGGATTGCCCGCCGATCTTTGAACCCCAAGGAAGGTTATTCATTGAACCGGAGGAGTCGAGTCTGAAGAAGAAGAAGAGTCCAACTCTCCCAAAACTGAACCTCCAAGAAGAAGGAAGAGTTACAGACTGCAAGCCAAGTTTGCTTCCAAAAGGAGCAGTGATCAATCAAATGCCATCATTGAATTAAGTGATGATGAGTCTGTATCACAGAAAGAAAGTGCTGAGGATAGGACCAGTAATAAAGAAGATGAATCAGAGGAACATCTTGCTAAAGAAGGTTCTGGGAATGAAATGCAACAAGTAGAATTCATTGCTAGAAGATATCAAGATGATTCAGGCTCCAAGAAATAAGAAATGGAGAATAATTCTAATTCAGAAAATCAGGAATTAGAGGAGCCAAAACTCTATCCTGTCCTCTCACTAGCAAGATTTAACAGAAGAATAGTGGCGGAAGTCTCAAATGAACTACCAGAAGCTCCACCAGAAAGATGGGTGAACTATGGAAATGAGCAACTTAAGGTAGTAAGAATGACTACCTTTGACATAGCTAAAAATTAGAACAACATGGAGCTAGACTGCTCGACCATTCTCTACAATCCTGACGACTTGCTGATGAGATGGTTCTTCCAGTGTATGCCATGGCTAAAGGCCCATACTGAAGGAGATGAAAGTTACCTCAGTTGGTGCTACTCTCACTTTCCAAGCATGGATCTAGTAGCACAACACTTTCCAAGGGTAAAAAGTTTTGCTACAAAGATGATCACAAACCAGCCCCACTTCAAAGTCTATCGACATGCTGGAAATCACTATATCCCCTACGACCGTAGAGTGGACTCTCAAGGAAGAAGGAACATGACAAAGGAGGTGATCGTAGAAGTCCCTGGTCACTCACCGAGGATCGTTCAAATTTAAAATCAGAAGCTTCTAACAGCCCAAACACTGCTATTTGACATTCCCTCATCCTCAACCAGCAATTGGTACTCAACGATTGTTCAGATTCCCCAAGCTTTCGAAAATCTGTCCAAGAATGAAAATCGTAGAGTCCAATCTGATGCTCAACCCGAAGCTGCCCAACAAAAGGACCAAACTATTTTGGAGCAGGAACTACTGAAGAGTTCTGATGAACTAAGTGAGAAAATATCTCTACACACTAAAGAGTCACGTGTCGACAATGGCAGGAGATAATTCATTCCAGAACAAACTTCAAGCTACTATGGTCGATGTATCTCTCAAACTCCTGAGAGAGATAACATCTATCGGAAAGGCCATACAAGATCAAAAGCGAAGCTCCACGAGTTTAGAAGGGCAATGAAGAGCGAGATCCAAGCCTCTCTCGACAAGATTGACGACCAAGCATTCTTTTTCAAAGTGCAACTTGAGCTGGGCCAACAGGAACTCAAGTTTGAAGTTGCCAACTCCTCCTACCTAATGGAGCAGCTTATGTCCAACATGGAGCAGCTCTCACAAATGATTAATGACAAAAAGGGGGAGAAAAAGAGGCATAGAAAGAGGAAGAGCAAGAGGAGCAAGAGGCACTCAAAGAAGAGCAGAGGGATAGGAGAGAAGAAGTCAAAGAAGAAGACAGCAGCTGTAGAAAAAGAATCATCATCTGAGGGGGAGCTAGAAGATGATGATAACATGATCGCAGAGTCTGAGGGGGAGCATGTTCAGGAAGAAGCTGAAAGGGAACAAAGAAAAGACAGAAGGTCATCATCCCAGGGGGAGCAAGATCAAGAAGAACAAACAGATGAATAGATGATCAACAGACATCTTGGAAACATATATGGAGCCAAAGAGGTACACCTCTAACTAGTTAGGTATGTTCTGGATCCAGGATGTAAAATGTCTTAATGAATAATTTGCCATATCTTTATAAATGACATTCATGATTATCTATTTTAGAAATACAGCTGCTCACTGTATATAAGATTCATTCATAACATGCATATGCACTTATTGTCATAATCAAATAGAGGGAGCTTGTCAGGAATAAACATATGAATGATATTCCTATTTACATATTATTTGATTATGATATATATATGAATGAATATGCAAGTATGCTTGCATTAAGAAAAGCTATAAAGTCCTTTGATAGATAATAGAAACATGTGTACAAGGACTTAGAATGAATTGATCAAGTATGTTAGGTTGATCCTACATAAGAAAAATAGCTTTGTAAAGTCCTTATAAAGAAATGATGTACAAGGACTATAAATATAGAAAGATCAAGCATGTTAGGTTGATCTGATGATGTAATAGATATGCTTGGCTGATCGTGGAGCACTGCACCAGAAATCGTAGTCTGCCAGGAGAGTCAAGGAGAACTCGAGAGCTGTCGAGGCAGAATCGTAGTATGCAAGATAGTAGATCTCAGAGTTCGTAGACTGCCTGGAGAGACGAGGAAGGATTATAGTGTGTCGAGTAGAACTTCCTCATAGCCGAAGTCTACTGAGGAAGTCATGTTCAGAATCGTAGAGAGATTTACCGCCACTGAGCCGATCAACCTCTCGATGAAGCTAAGTCGAACGAGACTACACTCGAGTCGTAGAAAGTCTCATCGATGCCGGAAGCCAAGTCAAGGATCGTAGACTACACTCACGAGTTCGTAGAGTCTATTGATTACATGCAGAGATCGTAGTCGAGCTATATCAGATGAAGACATCGAGCACAAAGACAGAAATTGTAGAGTGTCAAGATTTGATCCACGAAGTCGTGAGTGTGCACTTGACAAACCAAAGTGAATCGTAGAGTGCTGAACTACGACCTCAACAGATGTGCTCACAATGCCAAGGAAGAATCGTAGAGCACATACGATTCTCAACTAATGAGCACTCTAATGAGTGAGTTTTATACTCATACTTGCGTGCATTTGAACTTAATCTTTTGGATGTCTTTAAGTGTTTATATATATTCATGCATGTTTTATGTTGTTTTGTAGGAATTGGGACAAATGTTACATGGATCGACGTTTGGGGTGGCTAGATGCGCGTTTTCAACTTGCCATTTACACAGCAGTCACTTCAGAGCCAATTTAAGTATTTCTCCGGACCTTATTTAGAAAAACTTAAAGAATGAAAGTTGTATATCTACTTCTCCTTTTTCCGGATCATCTTGAATCATCAAAATCGAAGTTTGGACGAAGACGTTATGGCCATTTTCCCAAAGGACGTCAGAGTAGAAAATCTCAGAACATGGGACTAGCGCTGGGGCACCCAAAATAGGCCTATGCCTAGTGCCGGGGCACTGGGGAGCAGTGGTTGAGCATTAAGCCCAGCGCTGGAGCGCTGGGGAGCTGGGGAAGGGCTTGGTGATGGTCTGGACGCATTTTTGGGTGAATTTTGACACCTTTTTGACTCCAAATTGGATTGTGTTTGTTCGTAAGCTAAAAATTAGACTTGTAACCTATAAATACATGATGTAAGGCATAAAATAAAGGGAGATTACATAGCTTAGCTTATATAATACACTCCATTAGATTAGACATTAACCCTATTTCTTATTAGTTTTGGAGATTGAAGCAACTTGGAGAACACTAAAGATCAAGAGCTAGAGCAAGAGGGGAACATCAGATTTGCTGACAATAGATTCTATTCTCTTCTCTTATCATACTTTTATCTTTTAATGTCTATTCAATTGTGGATTCTTTGTTTTAATTCATTAATTATGAACTAACTCTTTCATTAAGATTTCAATTGAACCTTTCATGTCTATAAATTAGTTATTTGATTTGTTCCAATTATTTGCGTCAAAGTGAATTTTTTATCTTGCCTTGTGCTTATTGACTAATTATTTGATCAGTAATTACCTTGTTACTCTAGAAGGAATTGAAAGAGGAATTCTAGGGTTAGAACTGGGCATGATAACATGTGACTTAGTTATTTGCATGGTGAATAATTAGGTTTGTGAATTGAATGGAAATATTCGTTCACCGCATGTAACACATAAGGAATTGGAATTGAAAGAGTTTAATTCAATTGTTTTGCATAGGAATATAGCAAGATTAATCTGGATTAAATAGAAGTCAATTGATCACTTGGAAAAAGGACTTTTGGCATTTGAGAATTCCTGTTAACAATTCAGTAGGCATAATAATTGGGATAATTAGATAATTGATTTATAGTTCATAATTGGGGATATTTTAGTCTTAATCTTTATTTATCTGAATTCAGTCATAAAACAATTCAGTTTAATTAGTTAATTTAGTTTTCTTAATTAGAAAAATAACGATTTGAGATTTTTTAAATAAAATTAGTTTGGTTAAGAATTAGTTATTGATGATTTTTATTAAATAATTCCTCGTGGGAACGATACTCTACTTTCACTTTATTACTTGTTGACCGTGTATACTTGCACGTATTCATTGATTGCGAAATCGATCAACAAGTTTTTGGCGCCGTTGCCGGGGACTTAATTTAATAATTATTTACCAATATTAATTACAATCAAATTAGTCTTAATTTAAACATTTTTATTTTTAATTCTCTTCCTATATTTCTATCTTTTTAAGTACCATGGATGAGTTTGAGTATCAATGGCCATACACGTTCTTGGCTCAACCAAGGGAAACAGGATTGATGGACTTAATACATCTTCTATAGAGGCAACTTCAAGACGTTGGAGGTTTTTGTGACCATACTGAGTCGAAGGATGACAAGAATGACTCAGCCAAGGGTAGAGGAGATTGACAGACTCGAGAAACTTTCGGCATTGTCAGCACAGATGGAGACACTTTCGAGGATGTTTGAAGCTTTTAAAGCTCAACGTCGTCAAAGTGTGGTACACTTGTGATTATTGTCTTGGAAATCATATGAGTCATCAATGCGCCATCGGCTTTCGGTAAGTCATGACAAAGACGTGGTGATTACCATAATAATTATGTCTATCCTAATAACTATTATCAGGATTGGGGGTATCACCCGGATTTTTCATGGAGCCATACTCATCAAGATCAATTTTATGCTCCAAGTCCAACATACCCACCGGATTTCTCGTGTCCACCTCCACTACAATAGGAAGAACATTCAAATTTGGAGGAAACTTTGTCCAAGTACATAGCTTCATGTGAGGAGAGGAGGATTAATCAAGAGATATTGAGTCAAAATTTTATGAACCAAACAGAACAACTAACCAATGTCTCAAACATTTGTCCTCAATACCCTTGGCTCTATGACATGAATTTCGAGACTGATGGTGAGCCCAAACCAAATCTGCAACCGGATGTGCCAAATGATATAAATGTTGAAAGAGAGGAAAGACTTGGAGACCAAGAAAAGGAGATCGGCGAAGATCTAACTTTGAGTACCAACGAAGATGAACCGATTTCATTAGTGTCCCATGTACCTTCTCCACCAAAGTTCAAGAATCCGGGCAATTTTGCAAAACCATGCCCAATCGGGCGTTCATATGGTTGGCAAAGCTCTTTGTGACATAAGAGCTAGTACAGTTGTGGAGTCATGGTGGGATGAAAAGGAGAAGATAGAGGAAGACTCCATTATGTTTATTAAGCTTCAATGCCCCAATCTAATCACAGACATAATGGAGAAAACACCTAGTTTTTGGACATTCTTAATGGAGAACATATCTACAAAGAGCATGCTAGGTGACTTTAATTCAAGGGTTTTTGCTAATGGAAACCTCCAAAAAGAGACATTGCTACTGATGGATGGAGGATTCCTCAATTTTCGAAGGGGAATTGGATAGCGAATTGAAGAAGTCAGGTTGAGACTATAAAACAAGCGCTTATTGGGAGGCAACCCAAGTTTAATTTTTATTTTTAGTTTTTATTAGGTTTTATATTAGTAGTTTTGAATTTGCATTTATTTAGTATTTAATAAAATTGTGTCTATCATGGTTTACAGGTTATCCAAGTCAAATTCAAGAGTGGTGCCCAATTTGTTCCATGTGCCTAGCCTATTCTCCAAACTTAGCGGACAAGGAGGAAGATTGCTATGTTTTAAGGGAAGTCATCTGCTTTAATTTTTTCTATTTCAGCCATTGAGGACAATGTCTAGTTTAAGTTTGGGGGCATTTTAGTGTCGTAGTGCATATAGTTAGTTATCTGTATGGTAGTTCATTTTTTTTGTGTTAGCATTGTGTTTTTTTAGGTTGTATATAATACATGGTAGTTCTTTGCATATTCATATATGTGTTGCATTAGTATGTGTTCATGTAGTATAATTGCATTTTTTTGCATGAATCTGTGTGATAGGTTGGTGTGGTTTTAGCTCGGCCTATGATAAGATTGGTTTTGCATGTTAACTTGAACAATGTTGATAATTGATGATGAGTTCTAATTTTTATCATGATGATAATCTGAGCTTGTCTTAAACTTATGTAACCGGTCAGCAACTAAAGTTTAACTATTTCAATCCACTTAGTTCAAGGGTTTCATAATTTGTTTCTGAGGGAAAATCTTGGTTAAAATTTAAGGAAATTAGTGAATTGACGGTAAAGTTTAGAATGACGTAAAAGCTTGAGTTTGGGGAATCTATGATATATATATATATATATATATATATATATACAAAATGAAAAAGAAAAAAAGAGAAAAAAAGAAATGATGAAAAGAAAAAAAAAAGAGAAAATCCAGAAAAAGAAAAAAAGAGAGAATAAACACCGTGGCATGCTTGTCTAGTTTTGTGGCCTTTGTTACTTGAGTAAGTAAGCCCGAGGGGATTGTCTTTACACCTAGCGCCCTAAAGTCTTAATGGCTTGGGAGTCGTTGGTCGAAAGCTCGTTAAGGTAGCACTGAAAAGCCTAAGGGAATAGGACATTGCACAACCATGAGAAAAAAAATGAATAAAACACGAGAAAGAGCAAAAATGCCCTCGTGATTGAATAAGAGTATAAATAAATCCTGTATTTACCTTAAGACTTGGTAATTGCTTAGTTTTAACCGGAGTTGTCATGTTCACAAAAGTAATTGAATTGGAACTGAAATTTTCCTTTTAAGAAGTTTGTTATGTGATTATCTTGAACTGTGGTTGGTTAGAATGGTTAACAAGCATACACACATAACATGGGTGATGACAGGTTTGGATTGACTAATTGGTTAGAGTTATGGATTTTGACTTGATTGGATATATTGTTTGAGTACTAATGGTATCTTTGAGGCCAGTTGCTATATATCATATTGATTTATTACTAGGTTCGTAGGTATATTAGGAAGTAGATCTTGCATATGCATTCATGTAGTTGAGTTTGTTTGTTTATTTTTAGTTCTTTTGTGTTTTTGCTTGAGGACAAGCAAATGTTTAAGTTTGGGGGTATTTGATGAGTGAGTTTTATACTCATAATTGCGTGTATTTGAACTTAATCTTTTGGATGTTTTTAAGTGTTTATGTCTATTTATGCATGTTTTATGTTGTTTTGTAGGAATTGGGACAAAAGTTATATGGATCGACGTTTGGGGTGGCTAGATGCGCGTTTTTGGTTTGCCATTTACACAGCAGTCGCTTCAGAGCCAATTTGAGTATTTCTTCTGACCTTATTTCGAAATACTTAAAGAATGAAAGTTGTAGATCTACTTCTCCTCTTTCCGGATCATCTTGAATCATCGAAATCGGAGTTCGGACGAAGACAGTATGGCCATTTTCCCAAAGGATGTCGGAGCAGAAAATGTCAGAACATGGGAGCAGCGCCGGGGCGCCCAAAATAGGCCTATGCCCAGCGCCGGGGCGCTGGGGAGTAGTGGTTGAGCGTTAAGCCCAGCGTTGGGGCACTGGAGAAGGGCTTGGTGATGGCCTGGACGCGTTTTTGGGTGAATTTTGACACCTTTTTGACTCCAAATTGGATTGGGTTTGTTCGTAAGCTAAAAATTAGACTTGTAACCTATAAATACATGATGTAAGGCATAAAATAAAGGGAGATTACATAGCTTAGCTTAGATAATACACTCCATTAGATTAGACATTAACCCTAGTTCTTATTAGTTTTGGAGATTGAAGCAACTTGGAAAACACTGAAGATCAAGAGCAAGAGCAAGAGGGAGCATCGATTTTAGCGACAATGATTCTATTCTCTTCTCTTATCATACTTTTATCTTTTAATGTCTATTCAATTGTGGATTCTTTGTTTTAATTCATTAATTATGAACTAACTCTTTCATTAAGATTTCAATTGAACCTTTCATATCTATAAATTAGTTATTTGATTAGTTCCAATTATTTGCGTCAAAGTGAGTTGTTTATCTTGCCTTGTGCTTATTGACTAATTATTTGATCAGTAATTACCTTGTTACTCTAGAAGGAATTGAAAGAGGAATTCTAGGGTTAGAACTGGGCATGATAACATGTGACTTAGTTATTTGCATGGTGAATAATTAGGTTTGTGAATTGAATGAAAATATCTGTTCGCCGCATGTAACACATAAGGAATTGGAATTGAAAGAGTTTAATTCAATTGTTTTGCATAGGAATATAGCAAGATTAATCTGGATTAAATAGAAGTCAATTGATTACTTGGAAAAGGACTTTTGGCATTTGAGAATTTCTGTTAACAATTCAGTAGGCATAATAATTGGGATAATTAGATAATTGATTTATAGTTCGTAATTGGGGATATTGTAGTCTTAATCTTTATTTATCTGAATTCAGTCATAAAGCAATTCAGTTTAATTAGTTAATTTAGTTTTCATAATTAGAAAAATAACGATTTGAGATTGTTTAAATAAAATTAGTTTGGTTAAGAATTAGTACTTGGTGATTTTTATTAAATAATTCCTCGTGGGAACGATACTCTACTTTCACTTTATTACTTGTTGACCGTGTATACTTGCACGTATTAATTGATTGTGAAATCGATCAACAAGTTTTTGCAAAAACTTGTTGGGTAAATTCTAATTACGCACAACACGCAAGTATTCCCGGTCAACAAGTAATAAAGTGAAAGTAGAGTATCGTTCCCACGAGGAATTGTTTAATAAAAATCACCAAGTACTAACCCGTAACCAACTCAATCTTATTTAAAAGCATGAATTTTAATTTATAATTACACTAATTCTAATTACAACTAGTTAAATTAAGATAACGGAGATTTAAGATCACAACTTCACTTATTGCTTCATTTAAGTTAACACACTTCTCATCAATTATTTTCTATCTTGAATTGTTAATCAAGAACACTAAAGTAGATAAAACCACCTCTCGATGCATAATACCCATACTCACTTAAATCCACAGATGATAGAATTAAGCAAGACACCCTAATTAACTAATCTACTATATCTCTATGTGAATTACAATTAAAAAGGATTTAAAGCACAAGTTCTCTATAAGATTACATATGGCGTAAAGGCATATCTCAATCCTAAACACGAATAATGAATTCCATCTATACAGAAATCACAAACACATGCTATCATGATAAGATCTAAATCAATACTTCATCTCTCGAGTTCATATAGATTATCACGGTAATTGATGGCCTATCAATTAAACAATCAAGTCCAAATCACAATAGACAATCCTAACAATATAACATAATAATTGATAGCGAAGCATATTAAAATAAACTACACAATAAGATCCATTGTAATCTCAAACAAAGAATTAGTTCATGATTATTGAATTAAAACTAAGAATCCACAATTGAATAATCATTAAAAGACAAAGATAGAAGAAGATGAGAAGATAGAATCTCTTGTCTGTAGATTTGATGCTCCCTCATTGCTCCTACTTTGAATCTTCAATGGTCTCCAAGTTGCTTCAATCTCCAAATCTAACAAGAACTAGGGTTTTGATCTAATTTACTCTAATCTAATCTAATTGAATCCTCCAAAACTAGCTTAGATCCCTTCTCTTTTATGTCTCTCATCATGTATTTATAGTTCTAATGGACACCCTAGCAAGTTAGGCAACTAAGAATCCTATTCTAGCTCAAATTGGACATCAAATAACCATAATTAGCTATCTTCCCGCCGTCTAGCGCGGTCCGCGCTGTCCCCAAGCCATTCTGGGTGTGGTCCGCGCTGCAATGGCAGTGTTTCTGGTGACCTAGCGCGCCCCTAGCGCGGTCCGCGCTACCCTGTTTTTTCTACTATAACGTCCTTTGGTAAAACAGGCATAACTTTTGATCCGCTTGGAGTTACGGGGCCTGCCACCTATCAAATTGAAGATATCGAAGAGATCTACAACTTTCATGCTTTGAGGATTGACAGATTCCTTCCGGATCAAGGCGGAAATCGAGCGTGAAGTAGATGCTGTGTAAATGGCAAGCATGACAACTCTCAGCTTTGATCTTTGTTGATAAAAAGGCCATAACTCTCGCATCCGAACTCCGATTGGAATGATTCAAGATGTTCTAAAAAGCTAAGAAGTAGATCTACAATATATTCCAAATTCCAAGCCAAGAACATGCATCCAACTTGGTTTTAACAGTCCTTCAATATTCCCTTCTTGCATTTGCTTGCGTATTTTAGTCCAAAAGATGTCCGAATTGCTTTCCCTTGCTTCTTCATGCCAATGCCGTGTCATCGCCTACAAAATAACATAAAATGTTTGAAAAGTAACTAAGAAACATGAGATTAAGCAAATAATTCAAGTAATAGATACCCGATAAGTAGGAATAAAACCTACTTATCAAATACCCCCAAACTTAAACATTTGTTTGTCCTCAAGCAAAAACACAAAACAACAATGCTATGCAATGAAACTAATCTACATGCCTATGAATCCAGCAGTAATGACAAAAACAAGTCTATTTAACCGGCCTTAGAGAAATCAAGCAAACATGATAACACATCATATCAAAACAAATCATTAACTCCTCAATTAATCATCAAATCTTAGACTGTTATCACTAATATAGTGCGTGTGTGTTCCACAACAATGTTAACTGATATAAAATCAAATTTAACACATAACAAGTCTCTTCGAAGGCATCATACAGTGTAAACTCAAGAAATCTAAAAACAAGCTAGATCCAACTAAAATTAAACAATCACCAATATCGAGGGTCAACATGGGATACTTATGCTTCATTTTTCATCTACGGGGGCTTTTTGCTCTTATTTCCCGTTTTATTTTCTTTTTTTTATTCTTTTGTTTCTCTTTTTTTTATAGTGAGTGCGTTTTACGCTCCATCGCACACCTGTGTTTATGGGGAGTGCATTTCACGCTTCTTCTAGACCCACCACAGGACTCAATTTATTCAACCCAATATCTTTTTTTTCTTTTTTTAGAAGCTTATATAGCCCACTTTTCCCCCCAAACTAAGGTTCTTACCTAATTCTTCGCCTTCACTGCCTATCCTTGTCATTCTCTTATTTAAACTAGCATTATCCTTTAGAGTCCCATTATGTATCAATTTAAACTCAATCAATCAACAAGTTATTTTTACTGTGCCATCCTTATTATACCAGTTTCAAACAGAAAAAGACTCAATTCATAACAAGCAATTACATCAACGCTCTAATAATCAGTATTATACTTGTCTACCCAATTCCAATCTCATCATTGACCAAAACAAACTGTAAATATCAAACAACTGGACTCATGGAAGATGTACTAAATGCTATATAAACATAGTAAACTAACTACTAATTTTTAAAATTTTCAAATTTTTTTCTTCTTTTTTTCAAAAAACTGAATGCAAAAACTAAATGTAACTATATGAACTACAATGTAACTAACTATATGCAATACGACACTAAAATTCCCCCAAACTTAAAACAAACATTGTCCTCAATGGCTAAGATAGGAAAAATTAAAAGAGAGGACTTCCCAGAAAATAAATCATTTTCCTCCTTGTCTGCTAAGTCTGAAGAATAGGCCAGACACATTGGAATAGATCGGGAACCACACTTGAGTTGGACTTGACTAACATGTGAATATGATAGAAGCAAGCTTGTTAGATCCTAAGACATGCAAATTTATTAACTAATAATATAAAACCTAATAAAAACTATAAATAAAAATTAAACTTGGGTTGCCTCCCAATAAGCGCTTGATTTATAGTCCTTCAACCAGACTTTTTTTGGTTAACGCTATCCAATTCTTCTTCGGAAGTTGAGGAATCCTCCATCTATCAGTAGCAAATAATCTTTTGGGAGGTTCCCACAAGCGATGACCATAGCATCAAAGTCACCTAGCATGCTCTGACTCGGTATAATCTCCATGAAGAAGGGCAAGTGACTATGTGCTATCACCATTATGTTTGTGATCATATTTGGGTATGGAAGTGTGTCAAAGAAAATGGGCTCTTCGTCTATCTTCTCTTTCTCTTCCCACCACGGCTTCATTGTTGCACTCGCTCTTATGTCATAGAGAGCTTTGCCGACGACATGACTACCAAGTGGGCATGATTTTGCAAATCTAACTGGACCCTTGAACTTTGGCGGAGAAGGCACTTAAGGCATTAATAACACCGGCTCATCCGCATTAGTACTCATAGTTAGTTCATCCCCACTTGTCTCCTCTTTTTCAACATCTCGTGTCTCATCCGGTTGTAGATTTGGTTCAGACACTTCATCAATCTCGGAATCCTCGTCATAACACCAATTATTTTGAGGATAGTTGTTCAAGGCTTTGAACATTTGATCTATCTAATTCTGAAGATTTTGAATTGACCTCGCTTGATTTTGAATTATCATCTCTTGATTAATCCTCCTTTCCTCTTGGTCTGCTATGCCCTTCAATATTACATCCATTGGATTTGGCTTTTCTTCTTGTGGCAATGGAGGTGGACATGAAAATTCTGGTGTGTATGATGGATTTGGAGCGTAGTATTGGTCTTCATAAGTATCGCTCCATGACGAATCTGGGTGATACCCCCAAACTTGATGATAATTATCAAATGTATAATCGTTGAGGTATTCACCATCGTGTTGTCCCAGCCCAAAACTAACGGTGCATTGATGACTCGGATGATTACCAGTACAATAATTGCAATTAACTGCTATCCTTCGATTACGTTGAGCTGCAACAACGTCCAACCTCCTCGAAAGTGTCTCAAGCTGCGATGATAATGCAGAAAATGCATTGAGACCATCAATCCCCGCTTCCCTTGGCTGAGTCATATTCGAATAAGGCCATTTATAATTGCATCCAACCATGGTACCTGAAAAGAGAGAAAAATAGAAAGAGAATTAAAAAAAATGTTTAAATTAAGACTAATTTGATTAAAATAAATATTGGTAAACAATTATTAAATTAATTCCCCGGCAACGGCGCCAAAAACTTGATGGGTAAATTCTAATTACGCACAACACACAAGTATACGTGGTCTACAAGTAATAAAGTGAAAGTAGAGTATCGTTCCCACGAGGAATTGTTTAATAAAAATCACCAAGTACTAACCCATAACCAACTCAATCTTATTTAAACGCATGAATTTTAATTTATAATTACACTAATTCTAATTACCATTAGTTAAATTAAGATAACGGAGATTTAAGATCACAACTTCACTTATTGCTTCATTTAAGTTAACACACTTCTCATCAATTATTTTCTATCTTGAATTGTTAATTAAGAACACTAAAGTAGATAAAACCACCTCTCGATGCATAATACCCATACTCACTTAAATCCACAGATGATAGAATTAAGCAAGACACCCTAATTAACTAATCTACTATATCTCTATGTGAATTACAATTAAAAAGGATTTAAAGCACAAGTTCTCTATAAGATTACATATGGCGTAAAGGCATATCTCAATCCTAAACACGAATAATGAATTCCATCTATACAGAAATCACAAACACATGCTATCATGATAAGATCTAAATCAATACTTCATCTCACGAGTTCATATAGATTATCACGGTAATGGATGGCCTATCAATTAAACAATTAAGTCCAAATCACAATAGACAATCCTCACAATATAACATAATAATTGATAGCGAAGCATATTAAAATAAACTACATAATAAGATCCATTGTAATCTCAAACAAAGAATTAGTTCATGATTATTGAATTAAAACTAAGAATCCACAATTGAATAATCATTAAAAGACAAAGATAGAAGAAGATGAGAAGATAGAATCTCTTGTCTGTAGATTTGATGCTCCCTCATCGCTCTACTTTGAATCTTCAATGGTCTCCAAGTTGCTTCAATCTCCAAATCTAACAAGAACTAGGGTTTTGATCTAATTTACTCTAATCTAATCTAATTGAATCCTCCAAAACTAGCTTAGATCCCTTCTCTTTTATGTCTCTCATCATGTATTTATAGTTCTAATGGACACCCTAGCAAGTTAGGCAACTAAGAATCCTATTCTAGCTCAAATTGGACATCAAATAACCATAATTAGCTATCTTCCCGCCGTCTAGCGCGGTCCGCGCTGTCCCCAAGCCATTCAGGTGTGGTCGCTTGCAATGGCGGTGTTTTCGGTGACCTAAGCGCGCCTAGCATAGTTCCGCTAGCGTGGTCCGCGCTACCCTGTTTTTTCTACTATAACGTCCTTTGGTAAAACAGGCATAACTTTTGATCCGCTTGGAGTTACGGGGCCTGCCACCTATCAAATTGAAGATATCGAAGAGATCTACAACTTTCATGCTTTGAGGAGTGACAGATTCCTTCCGGATCAAGGCGGAAATCGAGCGTGAAGTAGATGCAGTGTAAATGGAAAGCGTGACAACTCTTAGCTTTGATCATTGTTGATAAAAAAGGCCATAACTCTCGCATCCGAACTCCGATTGGAATGATTCAAGATGTTCCGAAAAGCTAAGAAGTAGATCTACAATAAATTCCAAATTCCAAGCCAAGAACATGCATCCAACCTGGTTTTAAAAGTCCTTCAATATTCCCTTCTTGCATTTGCTTGCGTATTTTAGTCCAAAAGATGTCTGAATTGCTTTCCCTTGCTTCTACATGCCAATGCCGTGTCATCGCCTATAAAATAACATAAAATGTATGAAAAGTAACTAAGAAACATGAGATTAAGCAAATAATTCAAGTAATAGATACCCTATAAGTAGGAATAAAACCTACTTATCACACTCCCAGAATATCCAAAGGAATAAAGCCTCTGGTTGGCACTGCAAAGATAAATCCCACCGGAAGGGAACCAAAGAGCACTCGACGTGTGGCATACAAGCTAAATAGAAGATCTAAGCACCAACCCAATCAGCATCAAGATTGAGTTGTGAAGCCATTCGAGATGAAGTCTTCTAAAAGGAGATCAGAAGAAGTCTTCAGTAACTGACTAAGGAAAGTCATCAAGTGCAGTAGCTGTCAACTGATCAGAAGACAACGATCTTGGAAGCAACCGAGATCGTAGTGTTTTCCAAACACAGAAAGACCTGATGGAAAGTGAACCAAGATACTGGTCAGTCTCTGAAGTATATGGCAAAAGTGATTAAGCGTAGGGTCATTCCATTGATGATAAGTGAACGGGAGATCACAAGGAGAAAGTGAGCTGGACGCGCCACAAATCTGAAGTGTCTTGCTATTTAGAGGGGACCAGAGCAAGGAGTTAGGCCATCAGTCTCTAAGAAAAGTCGAAGCAAACAGAAGTGTTGAAGCACTGCACAATAGAAGGAAGATGTGTTCTACATTGGAGATCCAATCAACACTCTTCAAGATCGTAGTGTTAACTTTACCAGTCAATGAGCAACACTCAACAAGACACTACGATCAGGTCCTCGCAGACATGCATCAGAATCGTAGAGTTTGAATAGCTGAAGACTGAAGCATTGGCAACGGTTCAATCTGAAGGGTAATATTTGGACAAGAGCTTATTGAGAGCATCGATGCAAAAGGACAACCTCTGATAGAGAAATCAGAAGGAGGAAATAAAGTCTTCAACCTGCCCAAGACATTAAAGTGACAACTTTGATGGGGTAGTTGAAACAGTAGACTGCAATGTCAGATAAAGTATGACATGTCACATCAACAGTCTACCTCTGTCAACTCGAGATCTGTGAAGATATTTGAATAGCCTTCAACGGCTACTTTCCAACGGATGATTGGGAAGGAGTATAAATTAGGAGGAGCTTCAAAGATCGAAGGTTGCTAGAGTTGCGTCGAGTTTGGAGTAACCGTGGACTATTCTAAACCATGTAAAATAGTGAGTCCAAAGGCTCACTCTACGATCCACAAAGAACACTCAGATACATGCAAAAGAAGAAGTAGAAGTGAGAGTTCTACAATGTAGAAGTGAGAGTTCTACTATGTAGAAGTGAGAG
Organism: Panax quinquefolius; assembly: GCA_020205615.1. Taxonomy (NCBI): domain Eukaryota; kingdom Viridiplantae; phylum Streptophyta; class Magnoliopsida; order Apiales; family Araliaceae; genus Panax; species Panax quinquefolius. The sequence continues at coordinate 77,705 of JAINUW010000175.1, forward strand.
TTATACTACAAGAAGAGTGTTCTGAACTGGCGAGAGAAAGAAGAGCATCATGTCATCTTGGTGTCCATCATGGGAAGACTCTCAGTACCATAGAGAAGAGCTAACAGTCATCTTAGCAAGTCCATCTTGAGAAGACATCAAGTATCAAGAAGGGAGATCACAAACGTCAGCATGGTGGCAAGCATGAAAAAGTTTCTAAGTAACTAGCAGAATAACTTACAGTCATCTTAGAAACCCATCATTTGCACCCATCGTGTATCAAGAGGAACGATCTTCAAGGCAGTCATCAAGGGGTCATTCGAAGTGGTTGAGTAACTGAAGAAGCTGAACATCATGCAACACTCAACTGCACTTCAAGGATGATCACGCCAAGCTTCTAAGTACAGAAGATGTTCAGAGCATGAAGACATCTTAGCAGCTCAGCACCAACTCCAATGAACAAACAACTCAACAGAAGCCAGGGCCTGAGGGGTCCTTGTCCGAAGGGACTAAATGAATCCAGGGCCTTAGGGGTCCTTGTCCGGAGGAACTAAACGAAGTTCCAAGCCTGCTGGGCTTGAAGAGTTCCTAGGGAACTAGAGTTGTTCCAAGGCTGCTGGCCTTAAAGAGTTCTTAGTGAACAGAAGTCCCAAGGCTACTGGCCTTAAAGGAATCTTAGTAATTCAGGGTGTTGCCCTTCCTTAGTGGAAATCCTGCTAGTTGAAAGCAGAAGAGTTGATTAGAGCTTGAGTCTCTGAACCACTTTAAACTCCTTGTGTCTTTTACATTATGTCATTTACATTATCTACTATAACTGCTATAACTGCTATATATATTTTAACTGCTTACAACCAAACTAACTCTATGAACAATGTATGTTTGATTATGAATATATCAATGAAGGGGATCTTTTACTTATTCCGATGAGCTTGAAAAGATTCTTATGTTTGTCATCTGCTAATGTAATAGCAATACAAAATAAAAGAGAAAAGTATTTGAAATAAAAAGGATCTATTCAACCCCCCCTTCTAGATCTATTGTGCCTACTGGGAACTAACAATTGGTATTAAAGCAGGTTCTCATGCTATATTCAAAAGCTAATCGCTTTGAGTTTGATCCCAGGCATAAACATTGTTCTAAACTTAGTTTAGTAGTAAGTAACTTGTTATATGCAGATGAGCTCACACGTTAGAAATATTGTGTATAGGTGAAATGTGTATATACACCTGAAGCTACTCAGATTGGTACATGTTCTCGAATGCTACATCAACAAGACCAATCCTTGCCTGCAGTTAATCTTGTAGTCTGAAGACCAGACGAGAGAGCTCAAGAGACATCAAAGACAAAGTCAAGCATCCACCAGCCTGAAAAAAGAAAAGGCCATTCATGCTAAGAAACACTTATCAAGAGAAGAAAGAAGATCTTCTCAAACTTATGTCTGGCCAACCAGCAGCTGGGTGTAAACTTTGTGAACTGAAAGATGTCAAATAACTAAAGTTGCTGAGAGTCTCCTAGCCTGCATCTTCAAGACCACGACTGATTGGTTAAAGGCCAACAAGAGCAACAAGCTGTCAGGAGCAAATGTAAAGCTATGCACATAAATTCCTAAACTCAATATATATAAGATAAATGACTGTTAAGAGACTGACAGTAAAAAGGTACGGTTCCTCACTATTATACATGTGTACATCATTAATGCACCTTCTTATGAACCATAACAGTATTCTGTCAAGAAGTCATAATCTACCTAAAAAGGTGAAGAGAGAAAGTACCCTGAGGATGGAAACTCAAATGTCTATAAACTTTCACTCCATCCAAGTTTTAGGTTGAAGATAACACCTTGAAGGAAACCTGAAATGGGTCATAAAAGCATCACATGCCAAATTAATTCTATGTGAAGTAATCCTTGCTGGTGGGTTAGTATGTATGTACAAATCCTAGCTCTAAGTGTTTGATAACACACAGAGTATGATCAGTTCTAAAAGAGTATCTTGATGATATGTAGAAACTGATCACCTCCATGAATCAACTAGATACTCCTAAATCGTAGAGTTGATTCTCACTCTATGAACAATTAAACATTGTGAACATAACTCAGCAAATGATGAAACCATCACAGATAAAGAGTGTGTTATTAAATGTCAAACCTCACACACACTCACCTTCATGCATATAAAAATGTATTATCTAAAACTAGTTTTATGCATGAATATGATGTTGGTAATAAATTTGATGATTATCCAAATACAAGAGGAATAGGGGTTTAGAGAACTAACCAAGCAGGACCAATTTAATTATGCGTACCAAAAATAGAAATATATTTAAACCTGCAGGTGCTCGGTCTGTCTGACCACACTAAGGAATGCTGAAGCAGGAGACTTCAGTCAAGAATACTCAACCAGCAGAAGGCTAAGGACTGTTTAGAAGTGATTCAGATAAAATTCCTATATGTCCAAGCTTATCCTTGAAGACCCATTGAGCTAACCTGAGTGAAGCTCATATGGCTGCAAATCTGTATATGGGAGCAGGCCATGCAACCAAAGATGAAAAGGGTTCTATATGCTCAAATCAAGAAAGGCATGCTATATGAGAAGAATCCTCAAGGGAACTCACAACATAGGATCATTGAGCTTCAGTCAAGAGGAATTCATTACGAAAGCAGAACCTCACAAACACAAGACTGTCAAAGAAGAGTACATTCGTAGTGCTGTCAAAAGATCGTAGAGTGATCAGTCTTGAAAATATCCATGTCTACGATACAAGGAGATCTAAGTGATAATTGTGATTCCAGTCAGAAGGAGATATTCGAGGTTTCCTTCATATGAACCTAAAGTAAAGGGAATCACATCTATCTGGAAAGACAGCATCAACCATGGGGAGCAGTGATCTGTTGAGAAACAACATCACTGAGTTATACAATGAAGAAATGTACCAGCTACAAAGTCCCAAAACTTTGTGGCTGATGAACCAAATGAAGATCCATAGTCAGTCGGAATGTCTCAAAATGTACTACTGATAACCTTTTAGCCACCCAACTGAAAATAGTGGAGTGCATATGATCAAACATCTTATCGCAGTGTAGAAGCAGGAGGACACCACGATTGCAGCAAATGCAATTGTCGAAAGTTGGTAAAGGACCTCCCCACCAGAAAAGGTCAAATGAGATATCATTGCAAATCACTTCTAAAGTATTTCATCTGGAAAGCGCCTCAGGGACAAACCTGACCCTTAGCTCACTCTAAGAGGTTGGCCCTTCCTGAGCTACCTTAACCCAGAAGAATTGCTTGATAAAATTCATCTCAAGGACCAAGTCAGTCAACGATCATAGATTCAAGGTTGAAGAGAACTCCACGATTGCAGTGCAACCTCAGCGATCATAGAAGACAACTCGACGATCGTATTCCTACCAAAGGGTACTCCAGTTCACACGGAGCCTGGAAAATGAGACAATTGCTCAACCATTCAAAATGAGGAGATAAGTTCGAAAATATCAGTAATCAAACTATGCTGCATCAAAATGAGGATAAAAGGCAAAGCCATCCACTGCAGCATCTCTCAAAAGTTAATCGTTGAGTCAAAAATGGAAAACGTAGAGTCCATAGCTGCCTTACCATGTTACTCTATGAATCAAAAGATCAACGGTCAAAGCCACGTCGATTAAACATCTACTCTTCTAAAAGGAAATATCTAACTAAAAAGTTATGGGGAGTTACAACTCATTACTGGGCATCGTGCAACCAATAGTCAGTTGACACATCACTGGTTATGCAGAGTTAGAAGGAACTGCCATAAAGACAATTTCAAATATGCAGACAGTTATCAAAAGCTATCGAACCTTTCTCCTCCCATTTTCAAACCCTAAAATCCTCTCAAGAGCAAGAACAGATTAACACTCCAGAGCTTTATCAAATTACAATCAACCATTTCTCACATACCTCTCTAAATCAAATACCCACATTCTTCGAACTACTCAAATGGAAAACTGGCGAGTTATCACTGGTTGATGATCAAACCTTATTGATTCAACTAGTCCTCTAGTTGATGATCATTAAACTCTAAATTACCTTGAAAGCTTATTCAAACCAAACTTTCTTTGGTCCGGACTTGTACTCAAAAATTGAGAAGAACAACCCTATTATAGGGGATACGTAATGCATTAAGATGTTTGTGCACAATACATGGTACGAAGGGCTGATCCCCCTAAGTACGTGAAGTCCCTACAGTATAACTGTTAAGGTTAGAGTTGAAAGATTACTTGTAACCATGGATATAGTTCGTGGTCTTATGACCCTCAAACATATTTCTTATTTTGATTCTCGTTGTTGGTTATCATTGATATAGTACTATTCAGTATTGATAAGCCTATTCATGGGCAGTTATTATTCTTTTGTTGATTTATTGTTATATCTAGTGAGCAATTATTTTGCTCACTCTTGCATAAAAATAATTATTGCAGCTAAAGTTGAGAAGGTCGACGAGCCTTCAAATAGCAAAGGAAAAGGAAAAATGTACAAGTGATGAAGACTTGTAATTTCATTTATTGTCATAATGTTGGATTTTATATTTATTGATGTGATGTATTTATTTTATTTCTGCACTTGATTATTGTTAAGGTTAGACAACCTGGGAAGCCTGTTTGGATTAATGATGTAACCCTTTAAAGGGAAGATTTATGGTTTAAATGTTATTTTATTTTGGGTAGATAGTATGAATGTATGGAAAGTGAACACCAAGTCTTAGGGGAATGAAGTACCCAGATTTGGGGGTGTTACAGATTATGTGTTATTACGTGTTGTGTCATGGAAAGGTGTTACGAGATTTGGAAAGAGAGGAAAGCCAATCCTCGATTCATTGGCCCATTTTTAATCCTCGATCGAGTAGGAACTGTGGCCTATAGACTCGACTTACCACCAAGTATGTCTCGTGTTCATAACGTTTTTCACATATCTATGTTACGTAAATATGTGAAAGAACCGAACCACATTATTGAATTAGAACCGGACGAGATAGCGGAAGATTTAACGTATGAAGAGGTACCTGTTAAAATCTTGGATAAGAAGGATAATATTCTACGCTACAAAGTTATACCTCAAGTCAAAGTTTTGTGGAGAAACCACGATGTTGAGGAAATGACCTGGGAGTTAGAATCTGAAATGAAGTTAAGGTATCCTCACCTCTTCGACATACCAGGTATGCACCCTAATTTCGAGGATGAAATTTCATAAGAAGGGAAGGTTGTAAGACCCCAACTTTTATGAATAAATATTAATTTTTCTCGAAATATATTTTTGAATATTATGGTGTGGATTTGATATAATGTTATAGTTGTGGGTAATATTTACAAATTTTGCAAAGTAAGCAAGTGGTTATATAATATTCGATTTGTTGGGGAATATTCGTTTTAACAGGAAATATTTGTACGATGACATAATCATTAGTGGACCCCACAACAGAAGTATTGTCGTATTTAAAAAATGACAGAATTATCTTTTTATAAAAATAACGACTAAAGTTTTACCATTAAACTGTTGAACTACCCGGTGGTAAAAGAACAGTAATACTCGTAGTTGCATAGTAGCACACGATATTAATTATTGATGCTTACATGAGAAGTCACTCAGTTATAATCAATTATTTCTACAGTAATTGGTGCATAATATCTCTCATATTATTGATTCAATTATTGTCACAGTATCATCTGCATAATATTTATTATTATTAAATCAATAATTGAGACGACAAAGTTATTCATATTATTATTTGCAATAGTAACAATGTCTAGAAAGTTCTGTCAAGGAGAGGTTTGGTCACCTAATTGTGCGCCAATAGGGAGAAATCCTTATCGAAAAGCCCCCTCTTTCCTGGGAATGATCTGGTTGTTAAATATTACGAGTTATAATATTAATGATGAATAAGTTCGTGTTGAGTAAAGATGAAGTTGATATTTCCATTGTGTTGGGATTATTAGTGTTAGTGAAAATCGAAATCTATTCCGATAATAATTGATGTCTGGAGGTTATATTGACCAATCGGGTAATTAATCGGATAAATGAGCAATTAATTGCTATTAATTCACATGCTTATAACTGTTTGTTCACATGTGTGTACTATTGACTTACATGCATGTACTATTAGGGTAGGTGGTGCAAAATTGATAATACTTGCATGACTAAATTAAAAATGGAGGTACAGATGAAGGTACTATACTATAATTATTTTTTTCACATGTATAGAACTATTGATTCACATGATTGTACTATTGATTCACATGATGTACTATTAGGGGAGGTGGTGCAAGTTTGATAATACTTGTAGGACTAAATTAAAAATGAAGGAAAAGCTGAAGGTATTATACTGTAATATTTCGAGCCCCAAAACGTGCAATTATCAAAATTATGTTTTACTATAAATAGAAGCTCATTCTTCTTTCATTTTCACCAATTCACTAAGACTCATAAGAGCAATTATAGAGAGAGAAGCTATAGAGAGAGAAGCTTTAGAGAGAAAGTAGAAGAGAAGTCTGCTACCTCACTATTCCAGTATCTAGTCTTCTTCTGAGGTAAGGGATATTATTTTTTTCAGTATTCATAAGGAATAATATTTTCTTCCATACTCTGAAGTATATGAGTAATATTATTTCGTCTCGTATTCCTGATTATACCCTCATTTTGTTAAAGTATTGCTTCTATACTCCGTGAAATTAGTAGAATATCCTTGAAATTTGCGATTCATCTAGTATCGTTTCAGAAGGATATTTTCTACATATTCTTGTTAAATTTTAAGCTTTTCATGTCGGAGTACTGTCCATGAGTAGTATTCATTTTTACGATTCTATTCATAAAGTACTATTCATGGAATATTATTCACAAAGTACTATTCACGGGTACTATTCATAAAGTACTATTCACGGGGTACTATTTCCGAAGTACTATTCATGGGATACTATTCACTCGGGTACTATTCACCTGAGGAATTATTCATGACAAAAATTGATTTCTTTGCTGTCCAAATCATTTTTGATACAATATTATTCTTGAATTTTACTCCACAAAGCAGTATCATGTTGACAATTTAGGCATTATTGAATTCCGGATAAATTAAATTATCAATCTTTAAAAATTTATCCTTTGCTTTCTTTTAATTGAATTCTTATATCATTGTCATCATCCTCATGCTTATATTGTGATAAAAGTCATCTGTGGCTTACGTGTATAGATGTACTATTGATTGGTATGATTATGAACCATGGATTATTCGCTATAATCATGACCATAATGTTACAAATGATGTGGTAAAAATCCTATTTGGCCTGTAGTGCATTGATGTACAGTTGTTGGTATGATTATAACCAGGGATTATTCGGTATAATCATAAGAATTGATGATTACATGAATATCCTCGCCCGTAGTAGTGCGGGGATGATTCGATGATGTGGTTTTATTTATTGTCGAGTCTCAACGATAAAATTGATGATAAACTTTTAAATCATAGAAGATAGTAGATATCACGCTCTACTTGACTCTTCTAATGGATTGCTTATTCATTGCAGTTAAACTTGATGTTTATTATATTCTATCGGTTTAACATTTGTTGAAGGCTCTTGATAATTTATCTCGCATTATCTTAGTCATAATATTTCTTACTGGGCTAGTTGAGCTCACCCTTTGTTTTCATTGTTCTCTTCAGGAAATGAGAATATACCTGGGACTAGTCGGGGAATGGAGTGACGGTCCAGATGCTTGCATTAGTAGTCCTCACTATTCAGTGAAATAATGTGATAATAAATGTTATAAGGACTCCATTTGAGTTTGAATACTGTTTAGAAGACAATATTCGTATTAAAACTTTCAGCTTATGTTTTGTCGTATTTTACATGACAGTTGTATAATTAAGTTATACTTGAATTTTGTACCATGTATTTGGAGACTCAAGATGGGTGACATATACTTATTTTGGGGGCATCACACCCTCCGCCCCGGCGGGGGTGTAACACTAAAAGAGGCCCGCCCCGGCGGGGGTAGGAAATTTTTTTGATTTCTTTGAACCTCCTTTTTAGCTCTTTCCTTGCCACATTGGTGCCACGAATGTACTCCTTTCATGCTCAATGCCACACTGCCACACCTACACATTAATTATCAATAAAAAAGTAAAATAGAACATAAACACGAGAATTTAACACCGATTAAGCTTGGATTAGGAACCGATTCGTGGATATAAAATCCATTTATCAAAATCCCCCAAACTTAAATCGTGCTAGTTCTCAAGCAAAAAACAAGCTACATACTATGCAATGCAAAGATATGTAATGTATCTAATCTAAATGTCATCGAATCCAGTCGTATCATAGAATCAAATCTATTCCTTTGGCCTCAGAAAAATCAAGTAAACACTACAACACTTCATATTAAAACCAATCACTAACTTCTTATCAATCCTTGAATCTCAGACTGTCATCACTGATATAGTGTGTGTGTGTGTGAAACATCCATGACAACTGATACTAACTCAAATTCAATACATTACCAACTTCTTAGAAGGAATCATACAAAGCAAACTCAAAAATTTCAAATGCAAACGAGTTCCAACTAAAATTAAATAATTACCACTATCAAGGGTTCACATAGGGTACTTATACTTTATTTTTTTCCTTTTTTTTCTCACGGGGGCATTTTGCTCTTTTCCTGTCTTATTATCATTTTTTTTAACATGACTGTGCAATGCCTCATTTCATTAGGCTAACAGTGCTACCCCTTAGCGAGCTTTCAACCAACGACTTCCAGACCATAAAAGACCTTAGGGCGCTAGGTGTTAAGACACCCCTATGGGCGTACTTGCTCAAGTAACAAAGGCCCCGAAACAAGACTAGTCAATATATATATATATATATATTAAAGCTTATGTACCCCACATTTATCCCCCCAAACTTGGTTCTTGCCCAATTCTTCGTCTTCACTGCCTATCCTTGACCTTTTCTCATCTACACTAGCATTATCCTTTAGAAACTCTGTATGTATCAATTTTAATCTAATCAGTCAACACTGATGTTATCAGTGTGCTAACCGTTTTATACCAATTTCAAGCAAGAACAAGATCCAATTCATACAGAAACTAAATCAAAGTTCTAATAATGGGTACTATATTTGTTTACTTAACCCTAATTTCATCATTAGCCACAATAAAATGAACTACAACACTGCTGAATATATGCAACATTAACACAATAGTTAACCTAATTTTTTTTGTTTTATACTTTTTTTTATATAGGGCAAACATAATATGAATGCAAACATAAAACAACAATAAAAACTAAATATGCACCTAAGCTACTATGCAACTATATGATTACATGAATGCTTAAAACTATATGCAAAACTAAAGTTCAATAACAAATGCAAACCTAACTAATGACATTATGCATGCAAACATAAAATGCAAAATAAAACTAACTCCCCCAAACTTGATAACAACAATGTCCTCATTGTATGGATAACGCAATAAAATGTGTGAGGACTTCCCTGTAATCGACTAAGTGTTAGGTGGTGGTGATGGATGATCTTCTTCTTTCAAATCACTTGGTGGAAACCTTGGCATTGGCATGGGATACTGGTATGGAAATTGGGCAGTAGGATTGAAGCTTTGGAGCATCGTGTTCAAAGATACGAACGACAGGTTCGTTGCATCAAACATATGGTCTTGTCTTGCTGCGAGCCGCCTCATCTCCCTTCGTTTTACCTTGTTGTGCTCCTCCATTTGTCACTGAAATTCAAGAAACTGAGGGCTAAAAATGGCGTCGAAAGATGGTTTCGCCTCAGTTCCTTTCTCTCCCATCGTCTCTTCCTCATCATCCGAGGTGTCTTTAGCGTCAACTTCGCCCTCTAAAGCTGATGGAAATACAAAACCTAACCCTTGAGGATGTGATTCACCTCCAGCCCACACCGAATATCGCAATATCATTATGGAATCTAGTAGCTGCAACGACATTTGGGTGGGTTCATCTTCAGACCATCGAACTCCTTCTTGGTGACACAACTCATAAATGAGTGATGGGTGTGGCAAGCCGCCCGAAAAATTGCCTCACAAGCATCGGCGAATGGAAAAACTAATTATGGCCCCGACGTCGATGATGAAGTCTTGCACAATTGCATATAGAAGTAGTGCCTTCTCCTTGGTCACATCAGAGGTGTGCGTGGATGGAAATAGTTTCGCACATAAGAAGGCATACCAAATCTACCCATATTTGCTAAAATCATTGCTGTGAAACACTATGCCTCCTTTTTGACCCTTGGTCCATGTTGTTCCCGGTTTAGTCATTTCTTTGAGAACCGCCTCTAAGTTAGGGTTGAAATCCCTCAAGTGAGCATATTGGCACTGTCTAGACACCCACAACTGATAATACATTTTGATGGCATCGGCACTGAATGGAACCAATCTACCCAGCACAAAAGTGTTGAAAGGTGCCTTGTCCTCGGTGTTAGCATATAACTCTTTGACCACGTTAACAACGGCGGGCTCAGGTTCTTCAGTGAATTTTTTCCACCCTTTCTGATAAATTTGTTTCATCATCTCCCCATCCACATGATCCGGTGTCAACCCTCATTCTGGTGTAAGAGCCTTTGTTACCATATAGTCGTAACGGGTGGCAGCGGCGACACTTTTAAACTTGCGTCGGTCAAAGGTTCGTGATGGTGGTGTTGGCCTTGAACTTTCTACCTGTTGTTGTTTGGATGTAGGTTGAGACGCTATTGAATTTCGGATGTCTGAACACACTACTCTCTCCCTAAATTTCACTCACACACTCTGTCGAACACTTGGTGTGCACACTAATTTCTTCCCCCAAACTTGGTGATTTTGAGGCAAATATGGTAGAAGAAGATGAAGAACTTAAAGTTGGGTTACTCACTCTTAAGTGCAATATGAATTCCCATGATATGAACACTTTTTGAGTTATATTGAGTGTAGGTGATGAACTGGTGTTGTGAGGGTGTGTTTATATAGAGGTGGTATAGTGAGGGGAATGAGAGTAAGTGATGGAGGTAATGAGTTAGTGGGTGATTGTGTTAAAGAAGTGGGAAGATGGAATTGAAGTTGCTAGAACGTGTGAGAGAATTGATGGGAGTTGGAATAATATGTGAAGAAGAAGTAGCAGTGTAATGAGGAAGTGGGGGAAGTGAGTTGAGAAAGAGTAACTGCCGAAGCACCAGTTCAGTTCCAGGACCCCCGCCCCGACGGGGGGTACAAGGCTAAAGAAGCTCGCCCCAGCGGGCATGCCTCTTGATAGTTGGCCTCTGTTTTGCTGATTGTTTCTATCATGATGTTACTCCTTTCTCCTTAAGTCCTCTATTAGTACCTTTATTACCTGCACATTATGCAACATAAGTATCATTAGATCAAATGTAAATTAAGCATGGGAGATTAGGGTATCTAGAACAATATAACTAAATAACTACATAATGAAATTATTATTTCCGAATTATTAATCTAAACTATAATCTAACTAGCATGAATAAAAATATGAAAAAATAAAAAATTATTGGGTTGCCTCCCAATTAGCGCTTGATTTTAAGTCGTTCAACCTGACTACTTCCTATTTATGGTACGTCGGATAATGTGATGACGATGACATCCGTGTTGGACTCGCAACCCCAATAGTGCATTAACCATTGACCATTGACCTTGAATGTCTCCACTGGGTTTATACTATAGATTTCAACGGCGCCATGAGAGAAAACTCTTTTGATGGTGAATGGTCCCGACCACCTTGACTTAAGCTTTCCTAGGAACAACCTCAACCGTAATTTGAAAAGTAGTATTGATTGTCCCGGTTCAAACGTTCTTTGCATGATTTTCTGGTCGTGCCATCTCTTGACCTTTTCCTTGTATAGCTTAAAGTTCTCATAGGCTTGAAGTCGAAATTCGTCGAGCTCGTTTAATTGCAGTAGTCACTTTTCCCCCCATAGCTGCTTGATCGAAGTTAAGTTTCTGAATCGCCCAATATGCCTTTTGCTATAACTCGACTGGTAAATGACAAGCTTTCCCATAGACCAATTGATATGGTGACATACCAATTGGTGTTTTGTACACAGTTCGGTAGGCCCATAGTGCATCGTGCAACCTGAGAGACCAATCCTTTCTATTTGGGTTCACCACTTTTTCCAAGATTCGTTTAACCTCCCTGTTTGAAACTTCAGCTCAATCACTTGTTTGGGGATGATATGCTGTCGCCACTTTATGATGGACCCCATACTTCGCCACGAGAGTTGTAAACAATCTGTTGCAGAAGTGACTACCTTCATCACTTATAATAGCTCTTGGCGTGCCAAATCTTGTAAAGATATTCTTTTGCAAGAATTTAAGGACCACTTTGGCATCATTAGACGGAAGTGCTGCCGCTTCAACCCATTTTGATACGTAGTCAACTGAAAGCAATATATACTGGTTACCGAATGATGATGGAAATGGCCCCATAAAATTAATGCCGCATACGTCAAAAATTTCGACTTCTAAAATTGTTTGTAGTGGCATCTCATTCCTTTTCGATATGTTTCCCATCCTTTGATATCTATAACAACTTTTAACAAACTGGTGGGCATCCTTGAATAATGTAGTCTGATAAACCCCGGCTTGAAGCACCTTTGCCGATGTTCTCTCACTACTATAGTGTCCCCCATACGCCGATGAGTGGCACTCATGCAGTATGTGAAAGTAGTATGCACAAAAGCCAATCATGTTTGATGATAAAGCATATACTTTGTAACAATATTATTCATTTATTAATAAAAAGTATTAATTTATTAAAGGCTTTTAATTATCTACATGATCTTTGTTTTTATAATATGTGATAAACCCATAGTTTTAAGCAATGCTTTTAGAATAATGATGATGATCATTTTAATGAGATCTAAATTCTTAGAAAGCTTAAAACTAAAATAGTTCCCAATCGTTGGATTACTAAATTGGGGATTAGTGAATCCGGATAGATTGGTACATACGTTGGTTGCTCATTGGATGAGGATGATTGATCTCATGATCATTTGTGTGGAGACACTAAAGCAAGTATGTAGGTGCTTATTAGAGAATAAGTTCACTGAACGTGGCTCGCTAAGGAATACCTAATGGAGTTTTAATTGCCCGTCAATAGGAATTCCTGTAGTGATAGTAGTACAAGTGATCCTTGGACTTGAGATCATTATAGTATCTTGTGTATGATGAGTTATACTTTGACTTATTCCTTAAGATCCTTAGGGTATATCAAAGGGTATGCTTGGGTATAACAAGTTGTACATGGAGATAATATATGATCAATAAAGAATCTACCACTTCTAATAAAAGAAGAGAAATGTCCTATGTGATTCGATAAATGACAACCCGGTAGTCCTTGGCCAAGGCAAAATGAAATTAGAAAAGAGTTTCTAATTTGTATTATTTGGAGTTGTGCATTTAAGGATCGAAATACATATAATTAAATAAAATAAGACTTGATAAAGAATTCCATGTCTTATATTTAATTGGGACATTGTATGGTGGAAGGATTGAATTATGCGGTAACTATTTACTCAAAGGCTCTTTAATGATTAATGTTGAAATCTATATTATCCGGAAAGTCGTTGATCGCTAGGGGAGGCTTATCCTATTATAGAATAAATATTATTTATTTAAATAAATTAATTATTTAATTTATTTATTTAAATAAGATTAGATTTGTTCTAATTGATTTATTCACAACCTAGGTTTAATATGGAGAACCTAAAGGGTCACACCATAAAAGGAAGAATAATTATTTAAGAAGTTAATGGCATAATCGTAATAATATGTTAAGTATATTTAATTTAATCTATGGTGATAGAATAAATTAAATAGCTTAATATTTATTATTTAATATTTTAGAAATATTAAATATAAATTAATAAGAGGAGTCTTATTAATATTATTACAATTATTATTATTTTAATTTCTAAAAGAGTTTAGGAATTAATTTAATATAAGTACTCTCATTTATTCTTAATTGGATTAGGAAGGAAAATTAGTTAAAGGAGTTTAATTAATTATCCCTAATAAGATTAGGGAGCTTAATTAATTAAAAGAATTTAATTAATTAAATAAATCCCAATTCCTTAATTGTTAAGGTGGGTTGCCCACATCTATAAATAAGAGGAGTCTTATTACGGGTGAGGTGGTTGTTGACTTTTACAACATACGTAATAATTCCAATAGTTGGGAGAGTACGCTCTTTTTCTATACAGATAGGAAAAACTAGGGTTTGAGCCAATACCCCTTCTTCTTGAAAAATTCTTTTTTCTTGGTGGATCACCTCTAGAGGCCAAACACTTGGGTGGCTAACGTTGATCAAAGGAAGGAACCTAACCCGGTGAATTCAAGTTGAACGCGAAAGGATTTGGAGGTGAACTTGTACCTGAGGAAGCTCGATCTTCAAGGGTATGATTTTATTCTTTATCTTTTCGTTTAATTAATAATTGTGCATAAAGGGTGATCCGGGCATATGGTTTGTAAAATTTTTAAACTCTGATTTTTACACGTTTCCGCTAATTTATGCAATTAGATTGCGTTCATGAATATTACAAACCTAACAGTATGTTCCTCACTTCACTGTAGGGCACACATCTTCTAATCATCTTGTTGGCGCACTATTTGAATAAATAAGGCTCATCCCACATATACCACTTCACATCATGGAGAAACTTCTATTTCTATTGTCGTGTAAGATCAGGGGGAAGAATGTTGCTCACTAGATAATTTACGAAGGCCGCATACCAAGGAAATTCTGTATTTATCCTAAATAGTTGCTCATCCGGGAATGACTCATTGATTACACACTTGCCCTCTTCCTTCTTATTTCTAATTTTCCAGCCTAGACAAATGATCGGTGACTTGGTTCTTCGTCCCCTTTCTATCCTTTATTTCTAAATCAAATTCTTGTAAAAGGAGAATCTATCTGATAAGGCGTGGCTTAGCATCATTTTTCAAAATTATGTACCGAATGGCCGAGTGATATGTATAAACTACTACTTTTGTCCCAATCAAGTATGCCCGAAATTTATCGAATGCATATACCACGACAAGAAATTCCTTTTCCGTAGTTGTGTAGTTCATTTGAGTCTCGGTGAGTGTCTTACTTGCATAATATATGGCATGAAATACCTTCTTTCGGCATTGACCCAAAACAGCCCCAATCGCATAGTCGCTTGCATCACACATTAACTCGAAGGGCATAGTCCAATCCGGCGCGACGATTACATGAGCTGTGGTTAATTTCTTCTTCAACAACTCGAATGCCAATTTATATTCTACATCAAACTTGAAAACCGAATCCTTCTGTAAAAGACAGTACAAAAATTTTGCAATTTTAGAGAAGTCCTTTATGAATCTTTTGTAGAACCCAACATATCCCAGAAAACTTCTAATTCCCTTAACTGAACTCGGTGGAGGAAGCTTTTCAATTGTTTCCAACTTCTCTTTATCAACTTCTAATCCTTGAGCCGAGACCTTGTGCCCCAAAATTATGCCTTCTTCAACCATGAAGTGGCACTTTTCCCAGTTAAGGACCAAATTCGTGTCAGTGCATCTTTGTAAGACCATTACCAAATTCTCCAGACATGCATCAAAATCATCCCCATAGACAGAGAAGTCATCAATAAAGACTTCCATATTTTCTCCACCATGTCCGAGAAGATGGCCATCATGCACCTCTGGAAGGTAGAGGGTGCATTACACAAGCCGAACGACATTCTCCTGAATGCGAATGTGCCGTATGGACACGTGAATGTCATCTTCTCTTAATCTTCAGGAGCGATGACGATCGGATTATAACCCGAATATCCATCCAACAAGCAATAGTACTCGTGTCCAGCTAATCTGTTCAACATCTGATCGATAAAGGGAAAAGGAAAGTGATCTTTGTGGGCCACCTTATTCAACTTCCTATAGTCCATGCAAACCCTCCAACCAGTCACTGTCCTTGTCGGAATTAGCTCATTGTCATCATTCTGAACCACAATCATTCCTCCCTTTTTGGCACACATTGCACCAGACTAACCCACTTACTGTCTGAAATTGGGTAAATGATACGTGCATCCAACCATTTCAGGATTTATTTCTCGACCACCTCTTTCATGATTGGGTTAAGCCGTCTTTGTTGCTCCATTGTCGATCTTGCATCGTCGTCCATTAGAATTTTATGCATGCAAAAGGATGGGCTGATTCCCTTGATATCCGCGATTGTCCATCCTATGGCCGATTTTTGGTCCCTAAGCACTCTCAACAACTTTTCTTCCTACAATTCATTAAGTGCAGCAGAAATAATAACAGGTAAAGAATTAGAATGGCCTAAGTATGCATACCTGAGGTGTTTAGGGAGTGGCTTAAGTTTAAGAGTTGGTGGCTCCTCCAATGACGGTTTTATCCTTATTGTGGCTTTTTCATCCGTGTGCAATGGTTCAAATGGTGCTCTAAATTTGCTAACTCGTGGAAGGGAATATAGTATCTGAAAGTAGTCCAAAAATTCTGGATCATCTGATTCTTCATCTCCCAACAGTGTCGTTTCCAATGGATCGTTAACCAAACTCTTGCCCAAGTCTTCGCTGATTATCTAATCAATGATGTCCATCCAGAAAAAATCTTCTTCATCCGTAGGAAATTTTATGGCCTTGAAAACGTTGAATTTTACTTCTTGATCTTAAACCATCATCGTTAGTTCACCTTTATGTACGTCGATGAGTGTCCTACCCGTAGCCAAAAATGGTCTCCCGAGGATGATTGGGATATTCTTATCTTCCTCAAAATCAGAATAATGAAATCTATGGGGAATATAAACTTGTCTACCTTAACCAATATGTCCTCCACAATGCCTCTCGGGTACGTGACCGACCTATCCGTCAACTATAATGAGATGTTCGTAGGCTTTAGAGCTGGCAAACCCAATTCTATATAAACTAATAACGACATAAGGTTCACACTCGCTCCTAAATCACATATATATTTATTGAAAGCCATATTCCCAATCGTGCACGGAATGGTGAAACTCCCCAGATCTTTCAACTTTGGTGGCAACTTTCGCTGTAATAACGCACTACACTCCTTTGTTAATGCCACTATCTCGAAATCTTCCAATTTCTTTTTCCTGGACAAGATCCCTTTCATAAATTTTGCATAACTCAGCATCTGCTCCAAGGCTTCTGCGAATAGGATATTAATCTAATGTTTTTTAAAAACTTCCAAAAATTTCGCAAACTGTTTGTCTAATTTCTGCATTTGAACTCTTTGCTGAAACGGTGGTGGAGGATACACAACTGGCTTGTCATCTAACTTTGTTTTCTCAATTTGCTTATCCTCACCCTGTTTTTCTTCAAACACTTTGTTGTCATCAATCTTGTCATCCGATATAGCTGAATTTTCTGCACCTTTCCCATCCCATTGTTTTCCACTTCTCAAGGTGATTGCCTGACACTGTTCACGATTTCCCTTCGGATTTCTTTCAGTGTCACTTGGTAGAGTCCCTTGTGGTCTATTGTTCAACACTAATGCAATTTGTCCCATCTGAGTCTCTAGATTCTTGATAACTATCTCTTGTAATTTCATTGCCATTGCTTGATTTTTCATGGCTACCTCGTTGCTCGTTATATACTTTGATAGCAACTCCTCTACATCTAATTTCCTCTCTTGACGTTGAACTGGTTTTTGTTGATTCTGAAATCTAGGGGGATACGATGGTCGTGGAGCTTGCTGATTCTGATTATTATTCCACGATAAATTTGGATGATTCCTATTCCCCTGATTATATGCATTCTGATACGTATTCTGTGGAATTCTATTGTAGCTACCCATAAATTGTACTGACTCTGGGTTGATTGCACATTGATCCGTCGGATGTTCACCTGCGCATAACTCACAAATAACTGCAACTTCCCGTGTCTGTCCTCCTGACCAAACGTCAAACTTCTTGGAGAGTGCTGAAATTTGCGCTGTTATTGCCGTCACTCCATCTACCTTTAACACTCCAGCGACTATAGGTTGTGTCATTCTTGTTGTGGGCCACTGATAGTTGTTAAAAGCCATTGTCTCTATCAACTGACATGCCTCCTCATAGTTCTTTGCCATAAAAGCTCCTCCCGACATTGCATCAATACTGGTCCTGAGATTCTTATGTAGTCCGTTGTAAAATGTATTCATCTATAACCACTTAGGCAATCCATGATGTGGGAATTTTCTGAGCAATTCTTTGTATCTCTACCATGCCTCGTACAATGACTCCCCATGTTGCTGATCAAACATGGTAATCTCATTCCTCATCTTTGCGCTGGCGGAAGAATTTTGCTAGAAATTTCTGAGCCAGGTCATCCTATGTCGTTATCGAACCCGCTGGTAGAGAGTGTAACCAACTCTTCGCCTTTTCCAGCAGAGTGAATGGGAACAAGTGAAGTCTAACTGCTTCATCTGACACCCCATTGTACTTGAAAGTGTCTCATATTTCCAGAAAACTGATCAAATGCTCGTTAGGATCGTCATTTGCAAGTCCCCCAAACTGAACTGAGTTTTGGATCATCTGAATAGTCTCAGGCTTAATCTCGAATGTATTCGCAGCTATTGCAGGCCTGGTGATACTCGACTGCAGCTCAGTCACCTTGGGTGTAGCAAAATCCCTCAACGCTTTCTGGTATTCGGCATCCATTGCTTCTTCTTTATCAAAATTTTTGAAGTCGTCCCTTGTTTCCTTGATCCACTTACTTAACCTCTAAAACCTTCTCTCAATATCGTCCTTAAAAGGAAGCAAGTCTGGATTTTTGGATCGAGTTTGCATAAACCAACTTCAAAAACCTTAAATAAGATTAACAAAACAAAAACAAAAAGTGTTTAAGTAAAACTGGACTAATTAAACTTATATTGCAAAATAATAAAATCTATACTAAAGTCCCCGACAACAGCTCCAAAAACTTGTTGGGTAAAATCTAATTACGCACATCACGCAAATATACGTGGTCAACAAGTAATATAATACTAAGTAGAGTATCGTTCCCTCAGAGTCTGTAAATAGAATTTAAACCTCATAATTACCAATTTCCTATTAATCCTAATTTTATTAAACTAATCAATTTCTAGTTTATAACTAAAAGTATTAAAAATAGTAAAATCACCAAACAATCAATAAACGCTAAAAACTGAATTTTCAAACAAATAATGGAGAATTAGGCTTTCGACTTCACTCTAAGCATCACTCTGATTATTACACCTTTATTCCAGTTGAACTCACTATCCCAGTTTATTAATCAAGAACACATATGTAGTACTAGTCACCTCTCGATGTACTAATACCGTATTAACCCAAATCCACAATTAAGATAGAATTACGTTAACCACTTTAATCAACTAACTCACTATATCTTTATGTGAATTACAATTAAAGAAGGTTGAAGTTCAAGCTCTTTATTTGATTACATGTTATGTCAAGAATATCTTTACCCTAACATTCATCAAGATTCTGTTCATTCCCATAAATCAAGAACACATGCTATATTAACTAAGTCTAGACCCGTACTTCATCTCTCGATTTCATACAAGTCCATAAAGAATCGTTGATCAGGCAATTCATAAATTCACGCTCAAATTAATATAGATAAACTGGATAATATCTTATTAAACTGAAATCAAAGATTACATAATCATCGTTCCACTTAAAGATCCGTCTTAAGCCTAAAAAGTAATTAGTTCATAATAAATGAAATAATAACTGAATAAATTAAATATAACATCTTCTCAATTACAAATATAAAACCAAAGTAGAAGAAAAATGCAGAACACCCTTCACTTTAGCCTTTATCCGAAATCAATATGATCGTTCTTCAAAATCTTCACTCCGTTGCTCAATATGAAATTCTGTAATTAATCGCTGTCAATTGCCCTTGCATGATGATGATTTTGTTGATTACTGATCAATATATATCCAACACCCAAGTCCTAGTCGAAGTCTCATGTATTTTAGAGTCCATATGCCATGGAAGTTCTAATTTCCAAGTCCCAGCGGAGTTTGAAGACCTCCAGGATTGTCCAGAATTCGGGACCCCCCGCCCCGGTGGGCTCTGCTCCTGTCACGCAGACTTGAAGATCCCCCGCCCCGACGGGAGTGTAAGACTAAAAGAGGCCCGCCCCGGCGGGGGTAGGGAATTTTTGCTAATTTCTTTGAACCTCCTTTCTAGCTCTTTTCTTGCCACTTTGGTGCCATGAATGTACTCCTTTCATGCTCACCACCACATCGCCACACCTACATATTAATTATCAATAAACAAGTAAAATAGAACATAAACACAAAAATTTAACACTGATTAAGCTTGGATTAGGAACCAATTCGTGGATATAAAATCCACTTATCAAGGAGAATGTGGAACTGAAGAACAAATTGAAAGAAGAATCCACCAAGAGAGCAAGAGTTGAAGACGCATACGAGGAAGCTTCTCAGTGTGCAGGAGTAGCAGAGAGAGAAGTACAAGCAAAGAAGATCACGATGGAGGAGATGAATGGCGTTTTCAACACCATGATAAACCGATCTCAAGATCGTGTCATGTATTATCTGATTCAGTTCGAGACGCTGCAATGGTACATGTTAGATCGTCGAACAATGCTCCGTGTTATGGAAGAGGAGCGTCGTAAGGCTATGCAACATTTTAGCAGGTCATCGTAAAGAATGTAATTGTTGAGTGATTAATGATATAATATATAAGATGTAAATTCCAAGTGTTATGTAACCAATGTGTTATGATGATGATGTTATCCTGAAACATTTGTAGTTCAGGAAAGTGATGTAGATAGCATGAATGCTATCATTATTATGTTTTAAAAGATGATGAATGAATAAAAATTAATATTTATTCAAGATATTATGTGTTATGTGGTGATCTTTTATAATGTGCAACCTAAGTAGAGAATACTTAAAAAGATTGAGTAAGAATCTAATGAGTGTATTTTAACAGAAAATGCCTCCAAGACGTCAACCACGACAAAGAACCCTTGAGGGATCTACCAATAACAACAACGTCTTGCTAACCCGATTCAAAGAGCTTGTTGACACTCTTCGAGGGAGCTGCGAGAATCAACCACCGAACCAAGCTATGACTTTTAAGGATTTCAAGGCGGTTGGACCACCAGAATTCCGTGGAACATGAATCCGGTTGAGGCATATACTTGGATCTTGGAAATAGAAAAGGTATTCGATGTTGCTAGAGTCGATGAGAACCAGAAGACTGCTTTGGCAATATTCATGTTGAAAGAAGAGGCTAGTTATTGGTGGCAAGCCAATAAAACTAAAGGAGGTCAGGGAGTGATGACTTGGGAAAGGTTCAAGAAAATATTTTTCGAGACCTATTTCCCAGAGAGTTCAAAGAATCAGATGGAAGTGTAATTCTTAGAACTGAATCAGGGAAAGCTAGGCATTTCGAATAAGGACTGAAGCCTTGGTTGTTTAATAAGGTATCAGTTCTTCAGATTGATTCTTTTGCAACATTGTTGGAAAAGGCTATTATTGCATAAGGATGAAGTGAAGCTTTAAGTATGTATAACAAAGAGAAGAAGGGTAAGAGCACAAGAGGAGATAGTCGTGGAGTAAGTAGTAGTGGAGGGAGTAATTTAGGAAAAAGAAAGTGGGAGAACAACAACTGTGACGAACGAGATTTTTGTAATTTAATTTTAATATTTATTGAAGTAAATAAATATTTTTGATGATTTAAATTATTAGATTAAATAATTAATTGATGCAATTGTGGTAGATTAATTTAATTATATGTGTTACATTTATTAAATTAATGCAGAGAATAATTATTATTCAAATATGTAATTATGTGAGCTTATTGAAATAAATAAAATATTTAATTAAGCATGATGTTATTTTAATTAATTTAATTATTAATTAGAGAGTTAATAATTTGATATTATTTATTAATGAGAAATTTAATTATGTGACTATGTGAATTTATGAGAATTTATTATATTTTATTTAAAGTAAATAAAATATTGATTTATTTTATGAAGGAGTGTGACATTAATTGAACTATATGATAAAACTTTATTAAATTAAATGGTTTTAAAATCTATTCTTGCTAGCCAAACAAGGCACTATGGGGAGTTGGAAGCAGTTACCCACTATTGGAATAACTGACCATTATATGCGTCAGTTGGCTTAATTATTATACGTCTTCTCTTTATTCTTCTTCATTAATTGCCTAAGTCTAGAAAACATAACAGAGAGAGATACAGAGAAAGAGTTGAGAATTCAGAGTTTTTTTTAGAGGATTGTGAGAGTCATCTGAGAAGGAATTCATCTTCTTTTAATTCTACGCTTGGGTAATCCCTTTAACCCAATTCTTTTCTACGTCACCTAATGTTATAAAATATGGCTCTCCAATTTCTGTAAAATTCTCTGTGGTTGGAAAGTGTATTGACTATGTGTTATACACGTGATTTTATGTCATAATAGCATGTTTTATATATATATATTGCATGATTCTATATCATAAGTTTCGTAATATGATGACTTGCTATTTCAAAAATTTACAGAGTTTGGGTTTTGGCCATATGGCCCTTATACGTGATTTAGTATGTCAAACATAAATGTTTTCGTAAAATTTACACCTTTATATTATTATGAATGTTAATATGAAGAGACCAAATTTTAATTGAACGGATTCGGTGTTATAACGAATCCGTAGTGTTGAAATTATGTTTTATGTTCAAAACCTTCAAGAACATCAAGAACAGTGGAAGTAAATGTGTTGATTTTGCAAATTATGTGTTGTAACTTGTTAAAAATCATGCTAGATGGGTTATGTAATGATTATATATGTATTACAATGATTGGGTAAGTCTAAATTCGTGTAAAAATAACTAATTGGAAGTTATGGCCATATTCATGTATAATTTTACATGTGATTGATTTTTGGCCTAATTTGGCCTTGTTATGTTCATGAATCACAGTAACTACTGTAACTCTGAGAAAATGAGCACAGGTAACTCAGCTTCTGCCATGTTACTAAACTAAATTACCACTACCATGATAAATAAAAATAAATAAATATAAAATAAAATAAAATAAATAAATAAATAAATATTTGATAAAAATTATTATTAAAATATTTATAAAATAAATTCAATATTTTAATTGAGATATTTATGGAATAAAATAAATATTTGATGAAAATTATTATTAAAATATTTATAAAATAAATTAAATATTTTAATTGAGATATTTATGGAATAAAATAAATATTTGATGAAAATTATTATTAAAATATTTATAAAATAAATTAAATATTTTAATTGAGATATTATGGAATAAAATAAATATTCGATGAAAATTATTATTTAAATATTTATAAAATAAATTAAATATTTTAATTGAGTTATTTATGGAATAAAATAAATATTCGATGAAAATTATTATTAAAATATTTATAAAATAAAGTAAATAATTTAATTGAGATATTTATAGAATAAAATAAATATTCGATGGAAATTATTATGAAATAATTTATTCGAGTGTAATAATAGTAAGAGAATGAAAATATTCTAATTTAATTAAGTAATTAAATTAGAACGGTAATGATTTGTTAAATAAAGTGGAGTTTATATTAAATAATTAAGTGAAAATGTAACTAATGAATGTCGTGAATACATATGATATGTGTGTAGGATTTGTGGTGAACGGAAGTAGTAATCGTTTAGCCTACGCATGAGGCAAGTTTCCTAACCCTACTTGTCATTATTGTTCAAGTTTATTATTTACCCGAGTAAATTATCATTACTATTATTCAAGTTCAAATGTTATATTAAAGATTTATTATCTTTTCAAAGCATGATTCAGTTATACAATAATTGTTCTATTGTATACTTCTTGAGATTATTATTCGAATTGAATATCATTATTGTTGAACCTTATTAGACTAGTGAACTTTATTGATTCAATTAGTCCTTAGTTGATGGACGTTCTAAATTTCAGAACCCTTATTGAATTATCCAAACCAAACTTCCTTTGGTGTGGACTCGAATGTCAAACTGAGATGAACAACCCTACAAAGGGATTTACTTATGCGTTAGCGTTAAGATATTGTGCACAGTATGGTACTAAGGGCTGATCCCCCTAAGTACGAGTAGAAAGGTCCATAGTCTTATGAGTGTTAAAGGTTTCAAGTATAACCCTTGATAACCTAGGACATAGTTCAAGGTCTTATGACCCTCAGAATTCTTTTGTTTCTTGTTATCCATTCTTGATTCAAAAGTTGAGCTTTTATTCAGATGTCTTTGACTTACTCGCATATTATTATACTGTTATTTCATTATTATACTTGTAGGCATTAGTGCTCACTCTTGCTTAATAATAACATTGCAGTTAAGAACGAAAGAACTGATGAACCTTCCACTAGTAAAGGCAAGGGCAAAGTTAGCAAGTGATGAAGACTTGTTATTTTATTTGATGATGTATTTATGTTAGACTTGAGTTAATGATGTTGTTTAAGACTTATTGTTTATATTTCCGCACATATGTTTAAGGTTAGTTTAACCTGGGATTATGTTTATGATTCAGACATTGTAACCCTATAAAGGGAAGATGGGAATGGATTGGTTGTATAACCATGCTGCGATAATTGATTGTCAAAATAAAAGTGTGAACCTTCAGACTCCAAATAAGTCTATGGTGGTGTTTTATGGTAGCTCATCTCTTAAGCAATCATGTTGTCTTACGATGATGCAGGCCAAGAAATTGATAAGAAAAGGATGTGTAGGTTACTAAGAATATATTGTTGACACTTGGAAAAATGGAGTAAAAATTAAGGATATATCCGTAGTAAAGGAATTTCAAGATGTATTTTTGAACGATATGCATGGTCTTCTACCTGACAGAGAAATCGAATTCGTAATAAACTTAGCACTAGGAACGACACCGATTTCGAAAGCTCCATACCGTATGGCGCCAGTAGAAATTAAGGAATTGATGATACAATTACAAGAGTTGCTGGATAAGGGTTATATACGACCGAGTGTGTCTCCTTGGGGAGCACCAGTGTTGTTTGTAAAGAAGAAGGATGGATCGATGAGGCTCTGTATTAATTATTGAGAATTGAACAAAGTAACGATTAAGAATAGATATCTGTTACCAAGGATAGATGAACTTTTTGACCAACTGAAGGGAGCGAAATGTTACTCGAAAATAGAACTACGAACATGTTATCACCAGCTGAAGGTATGGGAGGAGGACATATCAAAGACTGTGTTTTGAATTCGTTACGGACATTTTGAATTTCTAGTGATGTCATTTGGGTAAACGAATGCTCCGGCAGCGTTTATGGACTTGATAAACCGAGTCTTTAAGTCATTATTAGATAAATTCATTATAGTTTTCATCGATGATATCTTGATCTACTCAAAGACGAAAGAAGAACACGCCAAACATCTGAAGATGGTTTTGGAGGCACTAATAGAAGAGAAGTTGTATGCAAAATTTTCTAAGTGTGAATTTTGGATGGAGAAGGTTCAATTCTTAGGACACGTGGTGGATAAGGATGAAATTTTAGTAGACCCTGCGAAGGTAGAAGTAGTGAGTAATTGGGAGCAACCAAAGATGCCAACTGAAGTAAAAAGTTTCTTAGGGTTAGCTGGGTACTATCGAAGATTTATCCAGGATTTTTCTAAGATAGCAACCCCGTTGACTAATTTAACGAGGAAGACGGTGAAGTTCGTGTGGACGGATAAGTGCAACGAGAGTTTCCAAGAGTTGAAAAAGAGATTGAGCGAGGCACCTGTATTATCATTACCAGATGATACATGAGGATTTGTGGTGTATAATGATGCGTAGCATAGATGACTGGGTTACGTGCTGATGCAATATGGCAAAATCATTGAATATGCGTCACGACAATTGAAGGATTAAGAAAAACGATACCCTACTCATGATTTAGAGTTAGCGGCAATAGTTTTTGCGTTGAAAATTTGGAGACACTACTTGTATGGAGAAAAATGTGAGATATACACGGACCAGAAGAATCTAAAATATATCTTCACACAGAAGGAGTTGAACATGCGTTAGAGGAGGTGGTTAGAATTGATCAAGGATTATTACTACGACATTCTTTATCATGCAGGGAAGGCAAATGTAGTGGCTAACGCGCTAAGTAGGAAAGGAAGGGAGAAGTTATGTCAATTAACAACTCAATCGGAGTTAATAAGGGATATGGAGAAATTAGAGATAGAAGTAAAGGGACTAAAGAGGTCTGAGGAAAAATTATTTGTAGTAGAAGCTCGTCCAACCTTGTTGGATAGAATTAAGGAATCACAAGAAAAGGATAAGGAGTGCGAGAGAATCAGAAAGAGGATCACAGAAATTGAAGAGGATAGATTCAAGATGGATAGAGAAGGTATTTTGAGATTTGAAGGAAGAGTGTGGGTACCAATAATAACCGAGTTGAGGAAAGAAATTTTACACGAAGCACATAATACGACGTATTCCGTTTATTCAGGAGGCACGAAGATGTACCGAGATTCATAGCAACATTTTTGGTGGCCCAATCTGAAACGAGAAATCGCAGAGTGCGTTAGTAGATGTCTTACGTGTCAACATGTCAAAATAGAGCACCAGAGGCCGAGTGGTTTACTCCAACTGTTGGAAATATCAGAGTGGAAATGGGAGCATATTACAATGGATTTCGTGGTAGGACTTCCAGTAACGCAGAAAGGTTTTGATGCCATTTGGGTTATCGTAGATCAACTAACGAAGACGGCTCATTTTCTACCAATTAAGATCCGATATAGTTTGAATCTGTTAGCGAATCTATACGTAAGGGAAATTGTTTCATGACATGGAGTGCCATTATCGATTGTCTCTGGCCGAGATCCGCGCTTCACGTCAAAATTCTAGAAAAGCTTAAAAGAAAGGATGGGAACACAATTGAGGTTAAGTACCGCTTATCATCCATAGACAGATGGTCAAAGTGAGCGAACGATACAAACGCTAGAGGACATGCTTAGAACTTGCGTGATGAACTTCAAAGGAAGTTAGGATAATCACCTACCCTTAGTGGAATTTGCTTATAACAATAGTTACCATGCAAGTATAGGCATGCCACCGTACGAAGCTCTTTATGGGAGGAAGTGTAGAACACTGTTGTGTTGGGATAAAATTGGAGAACGAAAGATACTAGGGCCAGAATTAGGTCAACAAACCGCAGATGTGGTGACATTGATAAGAGCTAGATTAGTAGATGCACAAGAAGTATGTTTTCTTAAAAGTATCACCCTGGAAGGGAAATATACGATTCGACAAGAAAGGAAAATTAAGTCCGAGGTTCATATGACCATTTGAGATACTGAAGCGAGTGGGCGAAGTGGCGTACAAAGTTGCATTACCACATGAGTTGGAGCAGATCCATAACGTGTTTCACATCTCCATGTTACGTACGTACAAGCTTGACTACAATCACGTGATTTCTTACGAGCCCATTCAAGTAGAGAAGAATCTGGCATATTAAGAAATTCATGTCCAGATATTAGATAGGAAAGATAGACATTAAGGAATACGAGTATATCTTCTGTGAAAGTGCTTTGGCGAAACCACGACGCTAAGGAGGCCACGTGGGAGTTAGAAGATAAGATTCGAAGGGATTATCCCCATTTATTCGTGTAACCTTGTACTAAACAGAATTTTTAAAAGGGGGGGGGGGGGAGGATGTAAGAATCGAGAATTTCATGAATAATAAATATTTTTAATATAATAAAAAGCGAATATTTATTTGAATATAAATATCGATGTGTAGTAAGACGAGTAGTTCAATTCATTCAAATTGAATTTATAAGTGTGAAGTTGTGATTAGAATTGAGAAATGCCTTGTGTGGCATGAGAATGGGAATTTAAGTGGTTAAATTAATTGAGAAGAGAATAATTAGTTAATATTATATTATTAACTAATTTATATTGTGAGTAATATTGAATGAAGTAAATTACATAATTATGGCCAGATAATAAATGAGGGTATTATCTATTAAGAAAAAAGGGATTAATTAATAGGAATTTTTGTAACAGTAACTAAGTTAGAAAAATTTCCAGAGTGGCACAGCTGCGCCACTCTTATACTATAAACCAGCGCAGCTGCGCCGATAGCAATACTTGGAAGAATAATTCCACTGAGTGCATGAGTTACAATAATGAGTTGTTAGTATTAATAGAGAATGAGAAAGATAATGGATCAATTACCATTATTATTAAGTGAATATAATTATTAAATATTATTTCATGTCACTATGTGTAATATGGAAAATGTGGATAGTAGTATTTTATAAATACCTACTACCTAGAATTAAATAAGGTGTGACATTTAATTGCGGTTAATGACATACAAAAACTATATAGTAAAAGTATTTAAAACATAAGGTTGATTTAAATAAGTTTGACTATCTCATCCTATGTGATGAGACAATTAAATGTGTACTCTAAAGTATGGGAGTAAATAAAGATGTATTATTAAAATATTTATTTCTATACCAATGTGTGATTAATAGTAAAAGGAGATATTAAATTATTAGTGATCAATTAAATTAAGTTCACACATGTTTTAAATATTAAATTATGTGGACTAATGTACATGAATTATATGATGTGAGTACATAAATAATCCCCAATTTTTCCTAATATAGTAACTATTGTACATTAAAATTTAATTTTAGGAATTAAAGGAACCAACCAAAGCTCAATTGCTGGGATTTAGATTATGTCCCAAAATCAGTGTCAATAGTTAGTACATGAACAGTAACCTATAGCCTAAATACGTAACTTTCAAGCAAGTAATCATTGGCTAGAAAGATGGCTGATGTTGGGTGGTTTAGCAACCCATTGTGAACCAGTGTGTTCTCTTTCTACATTCTGGTCTCAAACTTCCATGTAAACCCATTATCCCAGTCCAAGTTCCTCTATAAACAACAGTTCAATTCTTAGCTTTTATATTGCTTTTGTTTTGTCTATTGAAACTCTGATAACTTGAGTTTGAGTGTTTGTTGTTCAAAGAAGAGGCTAGCAATCTCAGAAGGAAGAAACTAAGTATACTAAGCTTCAAGAGGTATAAAAATCTTAACTATTCTTAGAATTACTTGAAATTCTATGTTAATCAATGTGGAATAGCATGATATCATGTATTTAGGAAGTGTGAGTACATGTATGGAACCTTTAATTATGATGGAATTAATCGTGCGTAAACCAAAAAGAATTGATGTTGGTCGATGCTCTGCAAAACAGAGTAAGTTATTCTTCGTTTTCAGTGTAGGTAGCATGGCGCTTGATTTATACTTAGAAGAAGCAATTACTGCCGGACCCAATATGTGAATTTGAATTTTTTTTTCAATCTGGTTAGTTCTAACATACTGATATGACTTGAACATGCTTAAAAATAAGTATGACATGTAGTACAAAGCTTTTTTTATGAGTTATGAAGTGTTCAACATGATTTTAGTATGAGAGTTCTAACAAAAGCTTAAAGTGTTGAAAACAAACCTTGTTGGAACTCGTTATCTATAAGTTCTGATCTTAGTAGTACACACATATGACTGATTTAGAACCTACATGAGCATGCTATATGATCTATAGTTCCTTTGTTCATGATCAAACTTGTTAGGCTTTGTGTTAAAGAACTTTTTCAAGAAAACCTTATCGTATCAAAGCTAATATGCATGAATACCACATGATGTACATTCTGATCTTGAGAAGATGTTAACATGACTTGACTACATATGATAAGATCTTTAAAGTTGCCTTTTATGTGTTAAATTGCATTGTTCAAGTTTAAAATGATTTCAAAAGCAAACTTGAAACCAAGTGCATTAAGTATGAGAAAAGAGATTCTGAATATTTAAGATGACATGGTTATGATCATTATGTCTCTAAACATGGTTCTTATTTGTTTGATATAACGGTAGTAGACCAAGCATGAGTTTCAGTATGTTGTTAAAGCAATATCAATACTAGTTATGAATAAATGATATGAACACTATGAGCATGTTTAATAAAAGATTATGTGACATCTATGTGGACATATGGCAAGAGTTGTAAAGCATGATGATTACATGACATTGTTATGCTTTAATTCCATGTAAATCAAAAACTAAAACTTGTAAAAGTGAACTCAAGAATGGTCATATGTTTATGTGAATACCTCTAGCATGTATGCATGGTTAATTGTGTGTATGTTTGTATGTTAAAGTTGGACTGAAATCAGGATAGCAGAGTTTGAACTCCTGGCGAGTGCTAGAGGATAAGCGCAATTTGTCCATCCCTAAGCCTAGTCGTATGTAATCGCTGTGCCATCCCGCAATCGATCTACATTATTATATTTTTATTCTGATGTTCAAGGCATGCTTATATGGTTGCTATAACTTATATTATATGACCAGTATGATATTCAATGTGTTAAGAAAGATGCTAGATAATAGAGTTGAATGTTTAACGTGTGATTATAACTTTCAAATGTGAAGTTAAAAAAAAGGTATTTGCAAACTATAAAGCAATGAGTTAAAAATGCGTTATTTGGCTTTGTGGTGTCATACCATCTGATTTTATGATATGAGGATGTAGGATATGTGATATAGTACGTATAGATTATACAAATAAGTTAGACGATTATGTGTGTAGTTAAACTTACATATCAAGAATGAGCATATGTAACTAATGAATATCCTATACGCGTAACTATATTGTGTTAGGATTCGAAAGGGTGTTGATAAGCGATATTTTGGTAAACTACTCTTGAGGAAAGTACTCGAACCTTACTTTTTATTAAGCATTATTTGAACTTGTACTATTATTGATCGTACAAGTAGAACTTGAAAGTATAATACTTCGTAATCTAGAAATGAAATTGTTTACAAACCTTGATTTTGAACGATATTTGTTCATATATATACTATGAAAGAATACTGTCTAAGCCATTGCTTCGGCTAGACTATTGATATTGATCGAAAGTTATCCACACCAAATTTACTTGGTGCGGACTCTTATAACCTAGATGAACAAACCGCTTGGTAGGGGAATTATATATTGTCGGGAAACTGACGTGCACACTTGAGAAAGATTAAATGTAATGCATTGACATATGGTACTTTAGTTTGATCACCTGTTGTACTTGTTTTATGGAATTATCAGTTAATTACTATGAATTCTAGGAGAAGTTCTTAGTTCTTAGTGACTACTCAATATTCATTACTTTGAAATCATGAATTGATTTATCATGGAATATTATTGATATTTTCTGTCCATAGTGACTATTGTTGATATTCATTGATACTTCTTGCTATCTTGAACCATCATTATTGATATACTCTTGAGAAATTTAAAACCATATTGATTTCCCTTTTGCTATATTACTTGTTGGGCAAAATTGTTGCTCGTCCTTGCTATCCTTACAAATATTTCAGTTAAGGCAGAACGTGGTGAACCCTCTGGTAAGGACAATGGTAAAGAGAAGGCTTTGGAGTAGTTATTCCATAATGCTAGAATATACTATTATCTGGTTGTAGAAGAACTTATTTATGTTAAGTTATGCTTGGTTTAAGTTGTATTGGATTATTCATTAGTTATGTTTAAACGGTGTTTAATTATGATTAAGGCTTGCAAGAGATGTTTAAGTTACGAACCCTTGGGACGAGAATAATTATATTAAAACAATGTAATTTATTCTATTATTTCGCTATGTGAGATGTTGATTTATTATTCGAGTTAGTACGTGACAACCAAATTTGAGACAAGTGTGGTCTGAATTTGGGGGCGTCACATTTATATATAGAAAAATGTATATGTGACGCCCCCAAAATAGGTATACATCACATATTCTGAGTCGCCAAATACATGGTACATAAACAAATACAACTTCAGTAATATAATTATCGTGCAAAATATGACAACACATATACTGTGAGTTTGAATACAAATATTATCTAATAGACAGTATACAAACTCAAAAGGAGTCCTCATTACAATTATTGATACACTATTTTACAAAATAGTGAGGACTACTAAAACAACTATCCTAAACCATCACTCCATACCCCGGCTAGTTCCTGCTATGTTCTTACCTCCTAAGAAGAAAAATGGAACAAAAAGGAAAAGGGTGAGCTCAACTAGCCCAGTAAAGAATATTATGACTAAGATAATATAAAATAAATTATCATTAGTCTTCAACAGGGAAAAATCTGATAGAACATAATAGACAACAAGTTTTAGATCAACAACTGCAGCGGAAACAACAATCCATTAGAAGAGTCAAGTAGAGAATTAATACTACTATCTTCTAATATTTAAAAGTCCATCATCAATATTTTATCCCTGTAACATCAATCAATATACATCTTGAATCAAATATTCATCTTTGCACTACAGGCCAAAAATATTCATTTGTATCACCAGTTGGTCATGTTCATCTCAACACATGTTCATCTTTGCACTACGGGCCAAAGATATTCATCAATTAATCATTCATCTTTGCACTACAGGCCAAAGATATTTAGTAATATCATCATTTAGGATTGAGGATGATGAGAAATATCTTAAAGAAAAAGAATCTAGTGAGACAAAATGACAAATATTAGGGATTCATATTACAGTTTATCCAAGTTCAATAATACTCCATAATAACCAATTGTGAAGTAAAATTCAAAAAATAAAGATCAAAATGTGACGCCCCAAAAATAGGTATACATCACCCATCTTGAGTCGCCAAATACATGGTACAAAAAATTCAAATATAACTTAATAATACAAATGTGTGGTAAAAAACGACAAAACATAATCTAAGAGTTTTAATAAGAATATTATCATCTAGACAATATTCAAACTCAAATGGAGTCCTCAATACATTTATTATCACACTATTTCATGTAATAGTGAGGACTACTAATGCTATTATCTCGACCGTCACTCCGCTCCCCGACTAGTCCCGCCACGCTCTCATTTTCAAGAGAACAATGAAAGTAAAAGGGTGAGCTCAACTAGCCCAAGAAGAAATATTATGACTAAGATAATGTAGAATAATTTATCGTTAGCCTTCAACAAATGTTAAACCGATAAAATATAACAAACATCAAGTTTAATCTGCAATTTGAACAAGCAATCCATTAGAAGAGTCAAGTAGAGAATAAAATCTACTATCTTCTATGATTTAAAAGGTTTTTCATCACTTTTATCGCCGAGACTCAAACTTAATAAATAAACCACATCATCCCTGCACTACGACCAAGGATATTCATTAGTATCACGACCACAAATTATCCATGCACTACGGGCCAAGGATATTCGTGTATTCATCAATGGTCATGATCATGCCAACAATGGTCCATCAATGCACTACGGGCCAATGAGGACTTTTACCACATCATTTGTAATATTACGGCCATGATTATACCGAATAATCCTCGGTCATAATCATACCAAGTCCATCTATGCACTACAGTGCCATGTATGACTTTCAACATAATATAAACATGAGGATGATGACAATGATATAAGAATTCAATAAAACAAGTTCAAGAATTAATTTATCCAGAACCAATAACGCCCAAATTGTCAACATGATATCGCTTTGTGGAGTAAAATTCAAGAATGCTCGTAAGAATATTTCCATGAAAAGATATTGGATGAAGCGCAAATATCAAGGATATTCCACTAATTTCATGGAGTATAAAAGCCAAAACTTTAATCAACCGAGTATAATAAAGAATGGAATAACAAAAGAATTCACCGTGCACGCGATAGACCGCATGCATTCAGATTATTCCAACAGTAATAATAAATAATTGAACCAGTCACATGTGTAAACGCATACAGATGTGATATTCCAACCTAATAATAAAGAATAAAATAAGAGAAGAATTCACCATGCATCACGATAGAAGCATGCAAAAAAGTTATTCCAATAGTAATAATAAATAATGGAACCAGTCATGCGTAATACGCATGTATGTGATGTTCCAAATGTAATAATAAAGAATGGAATAATGTAAGAATTTCACCATGTGTATGCGGTATCAGATAAACAAAAGTTATTCCAATGTAATAATAAATAATGGAATAATGTCAAGTGTATGTAATTCGCATGCATATAATGTTCCAAATGTAATAATAAGGGATGGAATAACAATAGCTCTCTTCAA
The DNA here is from genome assembly GCA_020205615.1 of Panax quinquefolius. Taxonomy (NCBI): domain Eukaryota; kingdom Viridiplantae; phylum Streptophyta; class Magnoliopsida; order Apiales; family Araliaceae; genus Panax; species Panax quinquefolius. The sequence goes on from JAINUW010000175.1 coordinate 111,857, forward strand.
GAACACGAAAGAAATAATATCCCTTACCTTAGAAAAAATCGGATATCGAAATAGTGAGGTAGCAGTACTTTCTTCTTCTTTCTCTCTATAATTTCTCTCTATAATAATTGCTTCTAAAGCTTTTGTGAATTGGTGAGAAATGAAGGAAGAATGAGCTTCTATTTATAGGAAAATATAGTTTCGATAATTCGCACGTTTGGGGCTCAAATATTACAAAGATAATACTTTCCTCTTTTTCTTCATTTTTAATTTACTCCTGCAAGTATTAACAAACTTGCACCACCTCCACTAATAGTAAATAATGTGAATTAATAGTTTATTCATGTGACTCAATAGTATAATCATGTGAAAAAACTAATTATAGTATAGTACCTTCAACTATACCTCTATTTTTAACTTAGTCATGCAAGTATTATATATCTTACACCAACTCCCCTAATAGTACAAGAATGTGATTCAATAGTGCCCACATGTGAACAAATAGTTATATAAACATGTGAATTAGTAGCAATTAATTGCTCATTTATCCAATAAATTACACAATTTATCAATATAACCCCCAAACATCAATTATAATCGGAATAGATGTCGATTTCCACTAACACTAATAATCCCAACACAATGGAACTATCAAATTCATCTTTAATCAACACAACTTATTCATCATTAATATTATAACTCACAATATTTAACAACCGTGTCGTCGCTCCTGTGAAAGAGGGGCTTTTCGATAAGGATTTCTCCTTTGGCGCCGTAATTAGGTGACCAAACCTCTCCTCGATGTAACTTCTAGACATTGTCAATATTGCAAATAATAATATGAATAACTTTGTCGTCTCAATTATTGATTTAATAATAATAAATATAATGCGATGATATCGTGACAATAATTGAATCAATAATACGAGAGATATGATGCATCAATTACTATAGCAATAATTGAGTATAACCGAGTGACTTCTCACGTAAGCATCAATAATCAATACCGTGTGCTACTACGCAACCACGCCAGACATCGCACTTTTACTACCGGGTAGTTCAACAGCTTTTTTAACAGTAACACTTTCGCCGTTATTTTTATAAAAAGATAATTTCGTCATTTTCTAACTACGACAATACTTCCGTCAGGGGTCCACTAATGATTGTGTCGTCGCATATTAATATTCCCTGTTAAAACGAATATTCCCCCACATCAATCGAATATTATATAACCACTTACTTACTTTGCAAAATTTGTAAATATTACCCACAACTATAACATTATATCAAATCCACACCATAATATTCAAAAAATATATTTCGAGAGAAAATTATTCTTTATTCATAAAAGTTGGGGTCTTACAACCTCCCTTCTTATGAAATTTCATCCTCAAATTAGGGTAATATACTGGTATATCAAGAGGTGAGGATATCTTGATTTCATTTTAGATTCTAACTCCCTGTGTCATTTCCTCAACATCGTGGTTTCTCCACAAAACTTTGACTTGAGGTATAACTTTAGAGCGTAGAATATGATCCTTCTTATCCAAGATTTTAACAGTAACTCTCTTCACACGTTAAATCTTCCTCTATCTCTTCTCGGTTCTAATTCAATAATGTGGTTCGGTCTTTCACATATTTACGTAACATAGATATGAAAAACGTTATGAACACGAGACATACTTAAGCAGTAAGCGTAGTCTATAGCCACGTTCCTACCGATCGAGGATTAAAATGGGCCAATGAATCGAGGGTCGAGCTTTCCTCTCTTTCCAAATCTTGTAACTCCCTTCCATGGAGCAACACGTAACAACACATGATCTCCAATATCGAATTCCACGCCCTTTCGATGAAGATCAAGATAACTCTTTTTGTCGATCTTGTGAGGTTTTTATACATTGTCGGATCGTTTGAATCTTTTTCAGTAGTCATACGTACCAACTCTGGTCCCAACAACGTTGCTTCACCCACCTCATCCCAGATACTGGAGAACGACACTTTCTTCCATACAACGCCTCAAATGGAGCCATGCCAATACTTGCTTGATAACTCGTTGTTGTAGAAAACTCCACCAATGGTAAGAACTTGTCCCAACTTCCTTTGAAGTCAAGGACACGTAGTCTTAATAAATCTTCAAGAGTTTGAATAGTCCTCTCCGATCGCCCGTCCGCTTCGAGGATGATATGCCGAAGCTAAATCGTAAACTGCGCCCATAGTTTTTTGCAAACTAACCCAAAATCTTGAAGTGAATCTTGGGTCTCGATCGTAAACTATGGATACCCTAAGCATACCATGCATTCTTAAAATCTCATTTATATACATACGAGCAAGACGCTCAAGTGTATAAGTTTCAGATAGGTAGGAAATGAGCAGACTTGGTCAATCTATCAACAATGACCCAAATTGCATCTATGCCTTGAGAAACCTTGGGAAGACCAAGAACTAAATCCATGGTAATGTGCTCCCACTTCCATTCTAGAATTTCAAGTGGTCAGAATGGACCTTTTGGTACTTGATGCTCCACTCGACTCATTGACAAGTTAAACACCTTGAGATAAACTCCGCTATCTCTCTCTTCATATTGCTTCCACCAAAATGTATGTCAAGATCACGATACATTTTGGTACTCCCAGATGGATTGCAAATGGTGTGTTGTGCGCCTCCATCATGATTTTATACTTTAAATCGTGGTTGTTAGGAACACAAAGTCTAGAGTCGACTCAAGTATTCCTTCTTCATCGATTCTTGCTTCCGAGATAGCACCTTCTTGCACTTTCTTCCTCATATACGATCGCCTCCTGTGTCCGTAGCTTGAGCAACTTTAACTTTATCGATTAAAGTCTGGTTTCTACTCAGATATTCGCCATCATCACATGGGTCCCGAGAGTCTTAACTCTATCTCCATCCTTTGTAAGTCATATAAATGGGCCTCATACTGACAATAATGCACTGCATTCAAGATATGATCTTCTACTCAATGCATCACTACTACGCTCGCTTTTCCAAGATGGTATTGAATGGTATGATCGTAATCTTTCAACAACTCAAGCCATCATCGTTGCCGCATGTCGAGTTCCTTTTGAGTGAAGAAATATTTGAGGCTTTTATGATCCGTGATAGATCTCCACCTTTCTCTCCATATGTAATGCCTCCAAATCTTAAGCTTAAAAACGATCGGGCCGCTAACTCTAGATCATGAGTAGGATAATTCCTCTCATATTCTTTGAGTTGTCGTGAGGCATAGGCTATGACTTTCCCATGTTGCATGAGAACACATCCTAACCCTTTGCCTCAAGCATCAGAGATGACAAATCCTCCGAGCCGATGGTATTGTCGTACAGTGCTTTAAAATGAGTCTCTCTCGAAGTTCTTCTTGAAAACTCTTCTCACATTCCTCGCTCCAACCGAATTTTGTATCTTTTCGAGTCACCGAAGTTAATGGAGTAGCGATTCGAGAAAACCCTTCTACTTAATCTCCGATAATAACCATTTAAGCCGAGAAAGCTACGATTTTGGCCATCGATTTAGGTTGCTCCCAACTTTGAATTGCTTCAATCTTTTCTCGGTCAACAGATATATCCATGATTTGATATCACGTGCCCAAGGAATGCAACTTCCTCAAGCCGTAACTCGCATTTCTTCAACTTGGCATATAGCTTGTTTTCACGAAGCTTTTGGAGTATCACCTCAAGTGTTTTCATGGTCTTCACGGGTTTTGGAGTATATGAGGATGTCATCAATAAAGACGACCACAAAGTGATCCAAATATTCCTTGAATACTGGCTCATCATATCCATGAAGGCAAAGCAGGAGCATTAGTCAATCCAAAAGACATGACTAAGAATTCATAATGCCCGCATCGAGTTCTAAAAGCGCCTTTTGAATGTCATCGCTTTTAATCTTCAAATCGATGATATCCTAACTAAGATCAATCTTTGAAAAGAATTTGGCGCTTTGAAATCGGGTCAAACAAGTCATCAATGCGAGGCAATGGGTACCTATTTTTGATGGTGACATGATTCAACTCCCGATAATCAATACAAAGTCGATACTTCCATCTTTCTTCTTCACTTAATAGAACAGAGCACCCCAAGGAGACGATTTTAGACTAATGAAACCGATGTCTAACAATTCCTCGCAATTGGGTCTTTAACTCTCAAGTTCAATAGAGCCATTCGATATGGGCTTTTGGAAATGGGTTTTGTACCGGGTTCAAGGTCGATAAAAATTTAATTTCACGCCCGGGGTAGGCCAGAAGTTCTTCGTGGAATACGTCAGAAATTTATTAACAATAGAAATATCTTTCAAATCGACGTATTTTTGTTTAAATCATGATGACATGAGCTAAGAAAGCTTGACATCCGCTTTTCAATAAATGAATAGCTTTTTATGGCTTGAGATGACCGTGATTGATTTTAATGGTTTGGTCGCTTGAATTCAAGATAATAGGTTGATTAGGAATATGAAAGCTAACAACCTTACAAAAACAATCAATTTTAGCATGATGAGTAGTTAACCAATCAATCCCTAGAATCACGCCAAATGCAAGTATTTTTAAAGAAATAAGATCGACAGTACGCAAGGTTACCGATTTGAATCAAACAAGACTTATAAACAGTGGATGTAATGAAGGTTTCTCCTAACGGAGTTTCAACCGATAAGTCAAAGTCTAATTTCTCCAGAGTCAAATTTAAATGTTGAGCTCAAGTAGGAGAAATAAAAGAATGGGTAGAACCGGTATCAAATAAGTTATAGACTTCGCTAGAGTTTATGATAAGCTTACCCGTGATGACCTCATTCAGGTTCCTTGATTTTTGGGAGGTTACGAAAAACGCTTTCCCTTGAACTATCGGCTTTGACTTTTCTGGGACGACCTTTGGGATCTCCATCCCAGCTGGACTTGTCTTTGGTGCACGACAAAATTGGGCTAGGTGACATTCTCTTCCACAATTATAACACGCTTTGGACTGCATCGCTCAGTTTGGACTGATATGTCCCTCCTCTCCGTATTTGAAGCATATGATAGGTGGTCGTTCTCCTTCCTTAACAACGGTGCTGGTGCTAACGTCTTTCCATCATTGTTGAATCTCCTTTTTGAAATGTCCATTTTTATTGCTTCGCCATGATTACCACCGAAGTGGTTACCATTTTCGCATGTTGATTCCTCCACGTTTGTTGTCACCGCTTCGATGATCGCTACCACTCGGTATTATCATTTTTTTACCGCACGCTTTCTTGGTTGAGTTGACTCGTTATCGCGCTCCAATAATCGAGCCCTATTAACAACATCCAATACAAACACGCTTTATGAGAAATTAGATATCGACGTATCTCGTGTTTCAAACCTCTTAGAAACATCCGCTCATTCTCTCCTCATTATCAACCAAGTGAGACGCAAACCGACAACTCGTAAAACTTAGCTTCAGATCGCGTGACACTGGCCATATTGTTTTTGCTCCAACTTGATGAACTCTACCTCTTTCATGTGATTTAATACTTTCGGAAAGTACTTGTCGTTGAATAGTTCTTGAACTTCTCCCAAGACATCTTCAAGCAAGAAAGTCGAGTACGCTTTACCGATTCCCACCAAGAATCGCCTCTCCTCGCAACATAAAGGTGGCAAATGGAACCTTTTGCCTCCTGAGCATCCCAAAACATCAAATATCTTGGTGATCCGATTTATCCACGCTCCGCCTTAAGTGGTTTTTGCTCTCCAATAAACTCCGGTGGTCCCAGCTCCTTGAACTGCTTTTAGCGGTGACCGTCCGAGAGTTTCCATTGTTTCCACCTACATTTTGGACAGAGCCGCCTCACCGATGTTGCATGAATTGCATAAAGCCTCCGAACATTCCATCGCTCATCATTTGGTCAAGTGTTGTTGTTTGCATGAGGATTATCGCCTTCCTCGATGCACATTATCCCGATTATTGATCCGTGGAGACTCAACGGTCTCTCGTGCTCCATTGCTATTCTCAACATTCTCTGATGTCATTTTCAAATACCGCCACAAAACAAGGGTTAATTGACATGTCACATATTATCCCTATACTCGACCGACCAAATAAATACCAAATAAACTTAGGTAGGTCATACTAGCGAAAGAAATCCCTGCTCTCCCTCCTAGTTCTTGTCTCACATCTCAGCCAGGATCATATCCTAAGCTTTGATACTAATCGTGACGCCCCCAAAACAGTATACATCACCCATCTTGAGTCGCCAAATACATGGTACAAAATTCAAATACAACTTAATTATACAACAAATGTGTAAAATACTTGACAAAATATAATCTAAGAGTTTTTAATAAGAATATTGTCATCTAGACAATATACAAACTCAATGGAGTCCTCATTACATTTATTGTCACACTATTTAATGTAATAGTGAGGACTACTAATGCTATCATCTCGACCGTCACCCGCTCCCCGACTAGTCCCGCCACGTTCTCATTTTCAAGAGAAAAATGAAAGAAAAGGGTGAGCTCAACTAGCCAAAGAAGAAATATTATGACTAAGATAATGCGTAATAATTTATCGTTAGCCTTCAACAAAGTTGTTAAACTGATAAAATATAACAAACATCAAGTTTAACTGCAGCGGAACAAGCAATCCATTAAAAGAGTCAAGTAGAGAATAAAATCTACTATCTTCTATGATTTAAAAGGTTTTTCATCACTTTTATCGCTGAGACTCAGCTTAATAAATAAACCACATCATCCCTGCACTACGGCCAAGGATATTCATTAGTATCACGACCACAAATTATCCATGCACTACGGGCCAAGGATATTCGTGTATTCATCAATGGTCATGATCATGCCAACAACTGTCCATCAATGCACTACGGGCCAATGAGGACTTTTACCACATCATTTGTAACATTACGGTCATGATTATACCGAATAATCCCTGGTCATAATCATACCAAGTCCATCTATGCACCATGTGCCACATATATGACTTTCAACATAATATAAACATGAGGATGATGACAATGATATAAGAATTCAATAAAACAAGTTCAAGAATTAAATTTATCCAGAACCAATAACGCCCAAATTGTCAACATGATATCGCTTTGTGGAGTAAAATTCAAGAATGCTCGTAAGAATATTTCCATGAAAAGATATCGGATGAAGCGCAAATATCAAGGATATTCCACTAATTTCATGGAGTATAAAAGCCAAAACTTTAACCAACCGAGTATAATAAAGAATGGAATAACAAAAAGAATTCACCAGCATGCGATAGATCGCATGCATCTGTTATTCCAATGTAATAATAAATAATGGAATGGATCAGTCACATGAACGCACGCACATGATATGATATTCCAATAATAATAATAAAGAATGGAATAATGTAAGAATTCACCATGCATGCGATAGATCGCATGCAAAAGTTATTCCAATGTAATAATAAATAATGGAACTGTGTCATGCGTAATAATACGCATGCATGTGATGTTCCAACATAATAATAAAGAATGGAATAATGTAAGAATTTCACCATGTATGCAGATTCACATGATGACAAAAGTTATTCCAATGTAATAATAAATAACGGAACCAAGTCACGCTGTGAATTCGCGCACAGTATGTGATGTTCCAATGTAATAATAAGGGATGGAATAATAATAGCTCTCTTCAAGAACACGAAAGAAATAATATCCCTTACCTTAGAAAAACTAGATACTGGAATAATGAGGTAGTAGACTTCTCTTATTCTTTCTCTCTATAATTTCTCTCTATAATAATTGCTCTAAAGCTTTTGTGAATTGGTGAGAAATGAAGGAAGAATGAGCTTCTATTTATAGGAAAATATAGTTTTGATAATCGCACGCTTTTGGGGCTCAAAATATTACAAAGATAATACCTTCCTCTTTTTCTTCATTTTTAATTTAGTCCCGCAAGTATTAACAAACTTGCACCACCTCCCCTAATAGTAAATAATGTGAATTAATAGTTCATTCATGTGACTCAATAGTATAATCATGTGAAAAACTAATTACAAGATAAGACCTTCAACTATACCTCCATTTTTAACTTAGTCATGCAAGTATTATCAATCTTGCACCAACTCCCCTAATAGTACAAGAATGTGATTCAATAGTACACACATGTGAACAAATAGTTATATAAGCATGTGAATTAGTAGCAATTAATTGCTCATTTATCCGATAAATTACCCGATTTATCAATATAACCCCTGCACATCAATTATCATCTAATATATGTCGATTTCCACTAACACTAATAATCCCAAACACAATGGAACTATCAAATTCATCTTTAATCAACACAACTTATTCATCATTAATATTATAACTCACAATATTTAACAACCGTGTCGCTCCTGTGAAAGAGGGGCTTTCCGATAAGGATTTCTCCTTATGCGCGCGCAATTAGGTGACCAAACCCTCCTCGATGTAACTTCTAGACATCATCAATATTGCAAATAATAATATGAATAACTTTGTCATCTCAATTATTGATTTAATAATAATAAATATAATGCGATGATATCGTGACAATAATTGAATCAATAATACGAGAGATATGATGCAACAATTATCGTAAGATAATAATCGAGTATAACCGAAAGTGAATTTTTCACGAAGCATCAATAATCAATACCACTTTACTGCTAGTTATGCTTTAACGCAACACAAGTTATTTTATAAAAGACATCGCGTTTTAACTTTTACTACCGTTGGTAGTTCAACATTGCTTTAATTCTATTAAAACGAATAACTTTCACCGTTATTTTTATAAAAGATAATTTATAAATATTATTAACAAATAATAACATAATATCTTCCGCCAGGGGTCCACGAGAAAATTATTATTGATCATGTGTCTTACATCGCATTTAATATTCCCCGTTAAAAAAACGAATATTCCCCACCAATCGAATATTATATAACCACGCATGAGATTGCTTACTTTGCAAAATTCCAAATGTAATAATAAATATTACCCACAACTATAACATTATATCAAATCCACACCATAATATTCAGGAAAATATATTTTGTAGAAAATTATTCTTCTTTATTCATAAAAGAAAAAATAATGAAGAAATGAGCTTCAATTTATCTTTTTCAAACAAATGTCACATGCTAAAAATTCCTCAATTTAAATCCGCTTGAATATATATTTTCTTATCATGTATATCAACAATTAATTATTCACAAATAATATTACAAAATTATAATATTGACAACCGTGTCGTTCCTGTGAAAGAGGGGCTTTCAGATAAGGATTTCTCTCTATTGGCGTGCAATTAGGTGACCAAACCCCTTTCCTCGACAGAACTTTTTAGACATTGTCAATAATGTAAATAATAATATTATTCAAATAATATGAATTATTGATTTGATAATTTGAAATCATCGTAATGACAATTATTGAATCAATAATATAAAATATCAACGTAGCAATTATTGAATGAATAAAATAAAGTATTGAACAGTAATTACTGTAATAATTATTGAGTAGTGACTTCTTACGTAAGCATTAATAATCCAAGATACTGTACAATACCGTGTGCTACTATGCAACCACACGTATTACTGTACTTTTACCACCGGGTATTTCAACAGTTAACGGTAAAACTTTCACCGTTATTTTTATAAAAGATTATTTTGTCGCTTTTCTAACTCGATAATAATTCTATTGTGGGGTCCATTAATGATTGTGTCGTCGCATTTAATATTCCTGCGGAAAAAAGAATATTCCCCGACCAAACGAATATTTTATATCAACTTGCTTACTTTGCAAAATTTATAAATATTACCCACAACTATAACATTATAACAAATTCAAACCTTAATATTCAAAAATAATATTTATAGAAAATTCATCTTTATTCATAAAAGTTGGGGTCTTACAATATTGAAGAAAATAATATCATTTACGAAGAAAATAACATCCCTTACCTCAAAATAACAGTACTTCTGACTGGAATATCGGATGTAATGATAAAGGAAACTTGCACTAAATAGCAACTCTCAAAGTATCTAAATACTCACAAAAATACGTTCGATAATATAGAGAGAAAGAAAACTTGTTTCTGGTATGATTTTCAATTCTAACCTAAACACATATTTATAGGAAAATGCTAGAACGCCAAAACAGACTAAACTAATTAAATAATAATATTATTATTTTCTTCCACGCCTCTTCCTTTGTTGAATAAACAAGCCAACCATTTCTGAAATTTTTTGCAGCCCACGTGTTTTAAAAACAACAAAAGTGGGTCCCACCCATAATTTTAATAAAAACATTTTATTTTTGAAACTTCAACAATTCATAATAAATAGCCCTTTTATCAGAAAAATATGAATTTTATGTCCATTCCATAGGAAATCAAATTCTCTACAACTTTGTAGAAGAAAGTTTTTCCAAATTCCAAACAGAAAATGCCTGAAATCCACATACGGACGATTTTTAATACCTTCATTCCGACAAAATACTGATAAAATACATCAACATTAATTCCATCATATAACCATAATAAATATATCCATCATTTATATCCACATTAAATAAATATTTCCTTATCATATAAATAAATAATTAATTATTCATAAATAATATTACAGAATCACAATTATGACAACCAGGTCGTTCCCAGGAAAGAGGGTGCTTTTCGATAAGGATTTCTCCTTACTGGCGCGCAATTAGGTGACCAAACTCCTTTCCTAGACAGAACTTCCTTAGACATTGCCAATAATGATATCTAATAATATTATTCAAATATTATGAATTATTGATCTGATAATGGGAAATATTGTGCAATGACAATTATTGAAACAACAATAATATAAAATATCAAAGCAGCAATTATTGAATCAATAAAATAAAATATTGAACAGTAATTATTGTATCAATTATTGAGTAGTGCCTTCTTACGTAAGAATCAATAATTCAAAAATCTTTCATGCAATACCCGTGTCTTTATCATGCAACCACGCGCCAGACATCGTATTTTAACCACGGGTATTTCAACAAATGTTACTTCAGTAACCATTACTGTAGTTATTTATAAAAACTCAAATTTGTCATTTTCTTCATCCAACCATTTTTTGTTATGGGGCCCACAAATGGATGCACCGTCGTACGAATATTCCCCGACAACAAGAATATTCCACGACCAAACGAATATTTTATAACCACTTGTTTATTTTGCAAAATTTGCACATTTCACCCATAACCAAAGTATTATATCAAATTAACACTTTATTATTCAAAATAATAAATAAAGGAAATTCAATTTTATTTTCAAAAAGTTGGGGTCTTACAACCTTCCCTTCTTATGAAATTTCATCCTCGAAATTGACGTACGTACCTGGTGTTTCGAAAAGGTGAGGATACCTCGCTTTCATTTTTGATTCCAACTCCCAGGTCATTTCTTCAATAGCATGGTTTCTCCACAAAACCTTAACTTGTGATATAACCTTCGTGCGTAGGACATGCTCTTTCCTATCCAAGATCTTAACAAGTACCTCCTCGTACGTTAAATCTTTGGCTATCTCCTCTGGTTCTAACTCAATAATATGGTTCGGGTCTTTCACATATTTACGAAGCATAGATATATAAAAAACATTATGAACACGAGACATGCTTGGAGGTAATGCGAGTATATAGGCCACATTTTCTATTCGGTCAAGAATCTCAAATGGACCAACAAATCTTGGATTGAGCTTTTCTCTCTTCCCAAATCTTGTAACTCCCTTCCATGGAGCAATACGTAACAATACATGATCCCCAATATTAAATTCCACGTCCTTTCGATGAAGATCCGCATAACTCTTTTGTCGATCTTGTGCCGTTTGTATATGTTGTCGAAACGTTTGGATCTTCTCTGTAGTCATTCGTACCAACTCTGGTCCTAACAATGTTGTTTCACCCACCTCGTCCCAGCAAACTAGAGAACGACATTTTCTTTCATACAACTCCTCGAATGGAGCCATGCCTATACTTGCTTGATAACTATTGTTGTAGGAGAATTCCACCAATGGAAAGTACTTATCCCAAATCCCTTTGAAATCTAGGACACAGAGTCTTAATAGATCTTCAAGAGTTTGAATAGTCCTCTCTGATTGCCCGTCCGTTTGAAGATGGTATGCCGGACTGAATCGTAAATCCATGCCCATAGTTTTCTGCAAGCTAATCCAAAATCGTGAAGTGAATCTTGGGTCACGATCCGAAACTATGGATACTGGCATGCCATGCAATCTTACAATCTCATTCACGTACATACGAGCAAGACGTTCAAGGGAATAAGTCTCCCGTATAGGCAAGAAATGAGCAAACTTGGTTAATCTATCAACAATGACCCAAATCACATCTATGCCTTGAGAAACCTTGGGAAGACTGTGATAACCCGAAAATTTAGAAAATTTTTAAAATTTTAATTAATTGATTTAAGGTTCAATATTAGAACCTAGACAGAAAATAAGTGTATGCGTTTGATATTTTTGAGAAGGAATTTTGAGGATTTCAAAATTCTGTGAAGGATTTAGGTGAATTATTCAGGATTAAGGGTATACGTGAATATGTTCTGTGAGTATGGTAACTTATGTGTTCAGAATGTGGTTAAGGGTCAAGGTTTGACCAGATAAAATTTTATTAGTGTCAAACCCTAAGTATATATTAAGAACGTCAACGTTCGGTTAGAAAACCCTAGCGATTGATAAAAAATCCTAAAAATCAGTTCTGGAAACCCTAATTTCAGTTCCGTGAATCTGAAACCCTAATTCAGAAATTTAAAACCCTACTCTGGGAACTTAAAGGATAATTATAATGCTCAAGTGCTATTAATTATAATATTAATTAGGGTAAAGTTTAATTACAATCCTAATTTTAAATTTTTAAACCCTAATTGTTCCATCAGAAACCCTAATGTGCAATTGTGGATTTAATTCCTAAATTAGGAATTTTAATTAGGAAATACTAATCCTAATTAGCAAGATTTAAATTATGATTATGACATTTTAATATAATTAGAAAATTCTAATTTTAATTTAGAAATATTAACTTTTGATTTTGAAAACCTAATTTGGAAATTCTAGAATTTATTTTTATAAACCTAAGGGTTCAAACCCTAAACCCTAAGGGTTCAAACCCTAAACCCTAAGGGTTAGGGCAATTGACAAAAATGCTATTAAAATTAAATACGAAATGACATTAATACCCTTATTGCATTATTGGACTTAACTTGCAAATCTTGCCATATTTTGGGTTGTTGACTAACCCTAGCTGCCCTAGGTGATTGAAATCAGTCCCTCTTGCCAGCCATTACATTACATACAACAATGATATAGATTAAAGAGAGAGAAAAGGCCACTTTACCTTTCATTTTCTCCAAACCCATCCTCTCTCATAAATTTCGGGACTTAGAGTGAGAAAGAGTGAGAAACCAAACCATGATCAAGCTTTAGCATTCAATAACAGATTCGAGGGACAAAAATCAAAAATCAAAGCATAAGAATGTATAAACCCTAAATTTCGAAATCCTTTAAAAGTTGTGTTAATGTTGTTATTTGTTGGTTAGATATATGTTAGAGGGTGTCATTTGCTGATCTGGGTTGCTAAAACTTAGATCCATATCATTTAGATGCTCGAAATTAAAGTTTTTAGAAACTGTTTTTAAACCTTCATGAGTCGTCTAACAAGCAAATGTCAAGGCCTGTAAATTATTCTATGTTAGATGTTTGTTGTGTTTGAAGTTATAGATATATTCTTTGCTATGAGGAGAGTAGACTGGAAGTGGAATATGTGACGCCCCCAAATTCGGGTCTCTTTCAACCAGACAGATGGTGCTCCACGGTGCTACAGTTCACACAATCATTCAATTGACATGCCTCAAAAGAACGAATATGTCTTATATATATTCCAAAACAATACTACTATTCCCCAGGTTCTTTATAACCGTTACATTTGTTCATGTCATAATATCAAATATTATCATTACAAACCTATACTATTACATAGGTAATCTACACGTTCACTTTAGCCTTCTCTTTATCCTTGTAGTATCCTTCGTCATATCATCTAGGTTGCATTCATATGGTTCAAGCAAGAATGAGCATAACAAGCTCAACAAGTATAACAATTTCATTTTAAAAGCATGCTTGAAACATAGGAATCGTATATCTTCAATAACTGGATAATAGTTAAGAAGTACTATCAATAACTTAAAATAACGTTTCTTTTCCTTCAAAACATTTTGCAATAACAATAATCTATAATTCATCAATTCTGGTTCAAGACGTGAACGTCTTATAGTCTCTTTGAAAAGGACAACCCGACACGAAGTCCGTAAGTCCGACATATATTATGAGTATATCTAGGAGATCAGCCTATAGTACCCTATGTTGATCAACACTACATCCATTAAACGTGTGTACGTTTAAGTTGTGGCAACCTCACGTGCCCATCGAATAATCGATGAAAATATATTTGTTTATACATATTCAAGCTTACCTTGTATCCGTACCAAAGAGTTGGCATAGGATAGCGTTAGCAATTCTATATTAAAAGACTTGTAAAGAAATCAATCAATCTATCAAGATTAGTCTAGTCGAGTCAAAACTGACATCGACCCTTTCTTCAAAACCATACATGCATCTCATAACTTAAATCATTTGAAAACCTGACTAACACGAAGGTTAGACAAGGGAATAGGAAAAACTTGCCTTCAGCATCTGCTACCGAATAATTACGTTTCCTTTGAGTCTTTACAATCTCTACAATACATAATCACATAATATACCACATTAGGTCATGAATGAACATACATAGTTCCTAAAGAATCTTACCCTACTTCTCAATCTAATCCCGTATTAGATTTGTTATTATTGGTTCCGGTTTTCTGTTATTATTTACATAATTCTTACCGACTTCTGTCTCTTCTATAACTTAAGTGAAGTTATTTCATTAGTACAACTCGGTTCAAGTTAATTATCCTTCATCACGTCTTACTAACGTCCTTACGTTATCATCCGAAACTCGATCGTCTTTAATTGAGTACGTTTATTGCATACCGTTTGCGTTCATCTTCAATTGACTTTCTTTAACCCTAAGTGATCATACTTGGGGTTTAATTATAACTTAACAATGTTACTTCATGTTCATTAAGTTTGTATCACTTCATTGCCTTTCTTTTTATCTTCATAACCAATCCTCTCTATGCAAACCCTAGTCTTTGGCGCTTACGGTTGCGACTTTTTTCTTCTTTGTGCTTGTGTTGTGCGCCGCCCATTAGGGCTTGGAGACCGGACTCAGCGCTGCGACGCGAGTCCCTTTGTTAACTATCGCACTGCGGCGCGAGTTTACAGTGTCTGGAGCTCACTTTAGCACTGCGGCATCGGTTATTTAAGCTTGGAGTCACGCCGCGGCGTGGACTCTGAACCACAGATAGTTTTGATAGATTTTCAACTTTGCGAGATTCCCGGACTCGTAACTTCTTCGTTATAAGTCCGAATTGGCTCATTCAAGAGTCTACAGTTCACAAATCACGTACTCTACGTGTTCATGCAAGAATTTTATCTATTCGACTTTGTTTGCTAAAATTTCACCTACTAGTCCATTTTTAACGAAAACGATAAACGTTCGTGAACGTTCAACGCTCGTTTCTTCGTTCTAAGTCGGGATCCGGCCATTTTCGAGTTCGCAACTCTATAATGACAATTACGACTAGTCTCCATTGAAAACCAATGTTTCCAAGCTCAATATCAAAATTTGACTTCCATTCCGAGAATTTCACGAATTCGACGATCGTCGTCTAATCGGTTGAACTCCGGCGAAACTTCGTTACTTAAGATTTTTAGACCATTTCACTTGGATTCAAACCATTATACCAACATCTTGACATACATGCTTTGTTAACTTATAACCATGATAAGTTATTACTAGTTCATTGTGAATTTGTAACTTATGAAAATATAAACTACTTATATTTCCATTTAACTTATGTCTTCTTTTCATATGACTATTAATGAGTTAAGTCCTTAAATACTTATTCTTACATCTTATTAATCATGCTAACTTTATTAATGTAAACATGTTACAAGTTCTAACAAGTTCTTATACTTCCATTATAAGTTCATAACTTATTTATGAATGAATTACTTATTCATGACTTATCCAAGCTTTATTAAGACTTAAGCCCTTTGGTTTATCATTCCAACTTCTTCTTAGCATGCTATTCTACCAATACCCCTTCTCTACAAAAAGGAAGAGAAAGAAATCATGGTTTAAGTTCTTACCCTTTGATGATCACTTGACTAATCCTTAATCTTCTTCTTGCCTCTTGAAATAAGAATTCTAGCTTTCTAGCTTTTTCCCTCAAGCCACTAAGCTCTCAACTTATAAGTGGTTGGTGGAAAATCTAACAAGGAAAGTCTAACTTATATATGCTTATTCTCTCAACCAAATAAGTTGCTTAGCTTGAGAGGAAATGAACAACCAGCAAAATGAATTGAAGCTCTCTATTTATAGGCATTCCAAAGTGAGGGTAAAAGGGTCATAAGGCCACTCCACTTCCTTAATCACCTCCTTACTATTCACTACTTGCTCATTAAGTTACTTGGCCTCCACACTTTTTGCTTGGCCATCACAACTCTTGCTCACCACTCCTCTTAACCATTAAGTCACCTTACTTGCTCACCACCACACTTGGTCATCACACTTACTTAATTATTAAGTATACTTGATCATTACTACACTTAGCCCTTATGTTTCTTTGTTAATCACATTAATCACTTTGTGTGCTCACCACACTTACTTAGCCTCTAAGTTTACTTGCTCCCTAATTTGGATCATCCATGGTTTGCCTCATAGGTTTAAACCAACTCTTAACCCATTGAATATTTACTTTGGGCCTTAGATTAATTAACTTACTTAACTCATTTGGGCTTGCATTATCAAACACTTGGGCTTTGATCCTTAACTTATTTTGGGCTTCGCATTAATTTACATTGGGCTTCACATTACAAACACTTAGGCATGCACATTAATTCTATTGGACTTAACCATTTCCTACACGATCCTACTAATTCATTACAATTGGCTTAATGCCTTACAACATATACTCCACGTATAATTCTCGTATTCTAACTCATATACTTATTACTCATATACGATATACCATCATTCATACATTCTCGTATACTACCTCATGTAGTATTCATAATCATTACCTCGTACAATACATACGTATAATACGATCATCGCTTTACTTTATCAATCGTATTATATTTCCTTCTCGTAAATCATTTTCCCTAAACGTTAGGTTTTAAGTCCACAGGCGAAATATTATGTTTTCCATAACTAAAATATTATTGGATATTCCATCTCACCTCGATATTCTATCGTTACGTATTTCTTGGAAGTTCAAAAAAAAAATTCCCGAGCAGAAATGCGTGAATAGTATTTTTCAAAAACTTTCTCGGAAAGCTTTTATTTTCGTCTTGGAAATTCAAACACTTTAATTCTACCACGTAGCCAAAATCCTACGACATTCTGACATTTTTAGGTCATAGAACGACCTTCGATTAGCTTGCTCCATAAATAATCAATTAAATTCATTTAATAAAAATAAAAATTTAATTCTCAAAAATCCAATTTTCTCGGGGCGTTACACTCTTCCCTCCTTATAAGGATTCTGTCCCTAGAATCTCACTAATAATACTTACACCACAGAGGAAAATTTTTCCTTTATTTTAATCTCGAGTTCCCACAATGCTTCTTTGACATTGGGGTTCTTTTATTTCATCTTCATCGAAGGTATTATCTTAATTCACATGACTTATCACTTCCTATCAATAATCTGAGTTGGAAGTTAAACAATTATTAACACATTACGCGATCTCTATATCATCTTAGTTTATTCTTTTAACTTATATTTATATGGAACTCAAATTCCACTCTCAAAATAAGACTATACTTAGTCTTCTACTTATCCTGCATAATCTTCTTCATTCGCTTGCATCCCTCGTTACTTAGTTATACTTACTTAACTCATTCCATTATCGTGGATTGAGTCTACGTTTTGAATAACAATTCTACCCCTTCATTCTGTAATTTAACTTCTAACTCTGATCTTACCATTTTCGTTATTAACTCATTCTGAGTCGTTAGCATCGATAGCTTTCCCTACCCCTCCTACTTAGCGTTATTTGGCCACAACGTTTACCTTCCCTCGAATGATATAAGATATCACAGTCCTCTCTCTACTACATATTCAACTCTTCTGTGTGGAAATATATTTCAGACTCTTAGAGTCCTTGTATATCTCACACTTCTCTCCGCATGAATACTATCTTCATATTTTTAATTCAAAAACTACGGCTGCCAATTATAGATAATAAGTAGGATAGACCTCCTCACAACCCTTTAACTGGCGTGATGCATACACAATGACATTGCCATGTTATAAGAGCACGCAATCATAACATCTATGCGAACATCGAGATACACTACAAAGCTTCCTCGTATCATCTGATAAAGATAATACAGGTGCCTTAATCAACCTTTTTTTTAAATCCTGTGACGCTAATGGTACCTTCAACTATAGCATCCCACAAGGGTAACTATCAAATTGGCCACCGACTTGATTGACGCCCCTTACGGAAAAACCTACTTTCGCACATTAGCCAACCTAAATGACATAACCAGAAACTTGTCATAACCATAACGAGTTCTGAACGTCATCTTATATACCTCCTCCTTCTTCCTTACTTCCAACCGACTATACCCCATACATACATCTATCTTTATAAAAATTCTTTGCCCCTCTCAACTGACCAAATAGATCATCGATCCTGTGCCATGGGTATTTATCCTTAACCGCTATCTTACTCCTATTACGATAGTCGATATTCAACCATAACAACTCATCCTCTTCCTTAACACCAACCTAACTTGAGTCATGGTTCGATAACAAGAGCGTCGCGGTATTCTATTACCGTAAATTACTACCTTGGATTTAGAAAACCGAAGATTCATACTTTTATTTTAACAATTTATTAAAGTTCTATGGTTAATCAACCCATTCATACTGAGAAGTACTTCAAATTCTCTTAATTTTATCGGTACTTATCTACCGATACTTACTTATATTCCTTATTCATGAAGCCATTCCCACAAATATAATTAACGAAAGTTATTTCCCCATTCTCTACCTTAACGTATAAAGGTGTTTATAATCCCTTCGAGAATGAACTTAATCATTTAGCAAACTCTTATACTATAAATGAAATGTAGCACTCCAATCAAACAGCACATAAGCATTCATTGTATTGACCTAAGTGATACCTGCTACTAAATTCGCTGATGCAATCGCATCACGGCTAACTTACCACTACTAACACCTTTACTTTTCTCCGACCCCTTCTTTGGGCAATTTCTTGTCATGTGGTCCAACGACCCACATACAAAACAACTATGGTTTTTCTTAGGATTAGGACAATTGGGTAACATAGGACCCTCATGTCCACAATTATAACAAACTGATTTCTTTTTTTTCTTTTTTTTACAGACTTCTATATGAGTCTTTCTACATGTTTTACATACCTCGATACAACGCTTAGGATTCCCTTTGTTCCCCCTCCAGTACTCCTGGAGTTAAAAACTCTTTCTTTTTGTCATACTGCCACTGGTATTCTCTGCCTTGATCCCTCCCTCTCTCTTGCTGTCATTATTTTCCCTCTTTGTGGTATTGAGTCTACAACTCACTATCATCTTATGTTATAATCACCTTTTCCAGAATGATCCCATAGGAAACACTCTAGATCACCAAAATCCCACTATAGAGCTAGGGTTTCAGGCCCTGCTCCAACCTACGAGCCTTCACCTCCTTCGTGTCCACTTGATGTGAAACAAACCTTGCCCATTCGTTGAATTTGGTCGCGTACTGGGGAAATGTCATGTCCCCTTGCTCAAGTTCTAAGAACTCAGTGTCTATCCTCCCTCACATGTCTTATAGGGAAAATAATTCTCGAAGAAAACCTTCTCAAATTGTTCCCACGTTACTACCTCTGTTCCTGCCCCACCCAGGTGAGCCTCCCACCAAAAGTTGGCTTTACTCTTCCTTAGGTAAGTCACAAAAGAAAACTTCTGAGGCTCACCTACATTTGTAATAACAAAACGCCTTCTCTATTACTTTTACCCATGTCTGGGACTCTATTTGGTCCGTCGTTCCTTTGAACTCCGGCGGACCTACGCTTTTAAACTATTTATAGGTAATCGTTCTAGCTACCCTAGGTTCCGTAGGTATTCTATCCCCGGTTCGGTTAATGCAGCCGTTAATAAATTAACGAACTCTTGCATAGGGTTGATCAAACCCCCCCTTGATTATCCTTACGTGATTCCACTTCCTGATTACGTTATCTTCTCCTAGACGGAATTATTCAGATTAAGTAAATAAAATATCATTATTATCTATTTACTTACTTCGTTATTAATCGCCACATACCAAATCGCATCATAACAAATCATTTCCATGAAAACTTCATTATATTCATATGCTTCTTCATAGTTTGAAACTATTTACAATTTGTTTCCATAGACAAAAGCTATTACATTTTCTATCCCGTAATTTAGATTTACAAAAGTTGGGATTTACAAAAAGACTACCCTTTAAAAGAGGGTTTTACGTCAATACATTCATATTTATAACTTTAGATTTCTAATAATGCATAACAGCATCCTCGTGTTTCTCATTCGCAATCATTGCTATAGTATCCCGACTAATCATATGACGGGTTTGTCCTGACTCAATGGAATAACAAGCAACCTTCAGCTTGAAATCCTTATGTTCACTCTCATGGTTGTAAGACATCCGTGATATCTTCCGGTCCTTCTCCCCCAGTTCTCTACGAAGCTCATCGGCCTCTGCCTTATAATTCCTAGCCTGCTCTGCCATAAGCACCTGCTTATCATGCTCTAACTCAAAATCTGCTTCTGTAGACATCTTAGCTTCATGGAGATAACTAATCTCTTCACTCTGATTCTGTACAACTGTACCCAGTTGCACATTCATGTCAAGCGTTGCCAGATACAATGCTTCCATTGCATCTAGAGGTGATGACTCCAGTGTAGGTACCACCGTAGTAACCGATGTTACCTCTCTTTCTGCCTCCATCTCATTCATCATACTAAGGTATGACGTTATATCCATCTCTCCCTCAGAGTAGTCTTCCTCAGAAAAGTACTCCTCTGTCTCCGACTCCTCTAGAATCATTATAGGTACCTCCGCCACTGGCATAGGTACAGGCTCTACTTGGTTCACAAGCTCTTCGCTCACCGCGTGTATATCTCTATACATCAAGCTATCGATCGACATCCTACAATAACACATATGGTGATTAGTACATAACACAGAATCGTAGAAGCACAAATCATATTTAATTTATTTAGGGTTACTTTCCATCTTTTAAATCTTTTGATACTGAGTTTCCTCAATACCTTATTGACTCATTCAACTCAAGTAAAGCTCAAGTTTTTCTTCCTTTGAACTTCTCTTCCTTAACGAGGTTATGAGCCTAAGGTTCTTCCCCCCTTAAGTTTTATAACCTAATGCTCTGATACCAACCTGTGACGCCCCCAAATTCGGGTCTCTTTCAACCCGACAGATGGTGCTCCACGGTGCTACAGTTCACACAATCATTCAATTGACATGCCTCAAAAATAACGAATATGTCTTATATATATTCCAAAACAACACTATTATTCCCCAGGTTCTTTATAACTGTTACATTTTTTTCATGTCATAATATCAAATATTATCATTACAAACCTATACTATTACATAGGTAATCTACACGTTCACTTTAGGCTTCTCTTTATCCTTGTAGAATCCTTCGTCATATCGTCTAGGCTGCATTCATATGGTTCAATCAAGAATGAGCATAACAAGCTCAGCAAGTATAACAATTTCATTTTAAAAGCATACTTGAAACATAGGAATCGTATATCTTCAATAACTGGATGATAGTTACGAAGTACTATCAATATCTTAAAATAACGTTTCTTTTCCTTCAAAACATTTTTCAATAACAATAATCTATAATTCATCAATTCTGGTTCAAGACGTGAACGTCTTATAGTCTCTTTGAAAAGGACAACCCGACACGAAGTCCGTAAGTCCGGCATATCTAACGAGTACATCTAGGTGATCAGCCTATAGTACCTTATGTTGATCAACACTACATCCATTAAACGTGTGTACGTTTAAGTTGTGGCAACCTCACGTGCCCATTGAATAATCGATGAAAATATATTTGTTTATACATATTCAAGCTTACCTTGTATCCGTACCAAAGAGCTGGCATAGGATAGCGTTAGCAATTCTATATTGAAAGACTTGTGAAGAAATCAATCAATCTATCAAGATTAGTCTAGCCAAGTCAAAACTGGCATCGACCCTTTCTTCAAAACCATACAGGCATCTCATAACTTAAATCATTTGAAAACCTGACTAACACGAAGGTTAGACAAGGGTTTAGGAAAAACTTGCCTTCAGCGTCTGCAACCGAATAATTATGTTTCCTTTGAGTCTTTACAATCTCTACAACACATAATCACATAATATTCCACATTTGGTCATGAATAAACATACATAGTTCCTAAAGAATCTTACCCTACTTCTCAATCTAATCCCGTATTAGATTTGATATTATTGGTTCTGGCTTTCCGTTATTCTTTACATCATTCTTACTGACTTCTGTCTCTTCCATAACTTAAGTGAAGTTATTTCATTAGTACAACTCGGTTCAAGTTAATTATCCTTCCTCACGGCTTACTAACGTCCTTACTTTATCATCCGAAACTCGATCGTCATTGATTAAGCACGTTTATTGCATACCGTTTGCGTTCATCTTTAATTGACTTTCTTTAACCCTAAGTGATCATACTTGGGGTTTAATTATAACTTAACAATGTTACTTCATGTTCATTAAGTTTGTATCACTTCATTGCCTTTCTTTTTATCTTCATAACCAATCCTCTCTATGCAAACCATATAGAAATTTTGTGGTGCGCTAACTTTTCTTCTTTGTTACTTACTTGTATGTCCTATATAGGGCTTGGAGACTGGACTCGGCGTTGCGGCGCGAGTCCCTTTGTTAACTATCGAGCTGCGGCACGAGTTTCCAGTGTCTAGAGCTCACTTTGGCACTGCGGCGCTGGTCATTTAAGCTTGGAGTCGCGCCGCGGCGCGGACCCTGAGCCACAGATAGTTTTGACAGATTTTCAACTTTGCGAGATTCTCGGACTCGTAACTTCTTCGTTATAAGTCCAAATTGTCTCATTCAAGAGCCTACGGTTCACAAATCACGTACTCTACGTGTTCATGCAAGAATTTTATCTATTCGACTTGGTTTGCTAAAATTTCGCATACTAGTCCATTTTTAACGAAAACGATAAACGTTCGTGTACGTTCAACACTCGTTTCTTCGTTCTAAGTCGGGATCCGGCCATTTTGGAGTCCGCAACTCTATAATGACAAATACGACTTGTCTCCATTGAAAACCAATGTTTCCAAGCTCAATATCAAAATTCGACTTCCATTCGAGAATTTCACGAATTGACGATAAATCGAAATCTAATCGTGTGAATTCAGGTGAAACTCAAGTTACTTGAGATTTTTAGACCATTTCACTTGGATTCAAACCATTATACCAACATCTTGACATACATGCTTTGTTAACTTATAACCATGATAAGTTATTACTAGTTCATTGTGAATTTGTAACTTATGAAAATATAAACTACTTATATTTCCATTTAACTTATGTCTTCTTTTCATATGACTTATTAGTGAGTTAAGTCCTTAAATACTTATTCTTACATCTTATTAATCATGCTAACTTTATTAATGTAAACATGTTACAAGTTCTAACAAGTTCTTATACTTCCATTATAAGTTCATAACTTATTTATGAATGAATTAGTTATTCATGACTTATCCGGCTTATTAAGACTTAAGCCCTTTTGTTTATCATTCCAACTTCTTCTTAGCTTGCTATTCTACCAATACCCCCTTCTCTACAAAAGGAAGAGAAAGAAATCATGGTTTAAGTTCTTACCCTTTGATGATCACTTGACTAATCCTTAATCTTCTTCTTGCCTCTTGAAATAAGAACTCTAGCTTTCTAGCTTTTACCCTCAAGCCACTAAGCTCTCAACTTATAAGTGGTTGGTGGAAAATCTAACAAGGAAAGTCTAACTTATATATGCTTATTCTCTCAACCAAATAAGTTGCTTAGCTTGAGAGGAAATGAACAACCAGCAAAATGAATTGAAGCTCTCTATTTATAGGCATTCCAAAGTGAGGGTAAAAGGGTCATAAGGCCACTCCACCTCCTTAATCACCTCCTTACTATTCACTACTTGCTCATTAAGTTACTTGGCCTCCACACATTTTGCTTAGCCATCACAACTCTTGCTTACCACTCCTCTTAGCCATTAAGTCACCTTACTTGCTCACCACCACACTTGGTCATCACAGTTACTTAATTATTAAGTATATTTGATCATTACTACACTTAGCCCTTAAGTTTCTTTGTTAATCACATTAATCACTTTGTGTGCTCACCACACTTACATAGCCTCTAAGTTTACTTGCTCCCTAATTTGGATCATCCATGGTTTGCCTCATAGGTTTAAACCAACTCTTAACCCATTGAATATTTACTTTGGGCCTTAGATTAATTAACTTACTTAACTCATTTGGGCTTGCATTATCAAACACTTGCGCTTTGATCCGTAACTTATTTTGGGCTTCGCATTAATTTACATTGGGCTTCACATTACAAACACTTAGGCTTGCACATTAATTCTATTGGACTTAACCATTTCCTACACGATCCTACTAATTCGTTACAATTGGCTTAAAGCCTTACAACATATAATCCACGTATAATTCTCGTATTCTAACTCGTATACTTATTACTCATATACGATATACCATCATTCATACATTCTCGTATACTACCTCATGTAGTATTCATATTCATTACCTCGTACAATACATACGTATAATACGATCATCGCTTTACTTTATCAATCGAATTATATTTCCTTCTCGTAAATCATTTTCCCTAAACGTTAGGTTTTAAGTCCACAGGCGAAATATTACGTTTTCCATAACTGAAATATTATTGGATATTCCATCTCACCTCGATATTCTATCGTTACGTATTTCTCGGAAGTTCAAAATAAAAAATTCCCGAGCAGAAATACGTGAATAGTGTTTTTCAAAAATTTTCTCGGAAAGCTTTTATTTTCGTCTTGGAAATTCAAACACTTTAATTCTACCATGTAGCCAAAATCCTACGACATTCTGACATTTCTAGGTCATAGAACGACCTTCGATTAGCTTGCTCCATAAATAATCAATTAAATTCATTTAATAAAAATAAAAATTTAATTCTCAAAAATCCAATTTTCTCGGGGCGTTACAGAAAAACATCCATACCATATCTAGATCTCAAGATATAGGTGGTCAAACATGGTTGACCGACCATGGGAGACTGTTTTTGGAAAACCAAGAATTTCCAGGTTTTGTCTGACAAGTTTTTAAGGCCATGAATCTTTCTGGTATTTGCTTGTTTGGCCATGTTTTTGTTTTCATGTTGTAGTCTGATATGTAGACTACATAATAAAGTCATTATATCACTTAGATCATAACCGGAATGAAAAGTAATCATAGTCAAACAAGCGTTGACCAAATGACTGGGTTCCATTTCTGGAAAACCCAGATTTTTCATGAACGAGTTTTCTGGCAAGGTTTGACTGGCAATGATCTCTTAGATCTGTTGATATTTGAATGAAATAATGTTTTATAATTGTTCTTTATCATTTATACTACAAGCATGAACCATCAGAACATAATATTCAAGCCCAGACTGCAAACTATTAATATCTAAACCTAGCACCCTCGTCTGTTCTTCATTTTCTGGAAAACCCAGAAATGAAGAACAGTGTTGTCAAAAAATTTGGAGACTTATATCTCACTGATCTGATGTGTTATGACCATGAACTAGGTTTGCTATTGTAGTGTTACATAAGTACTACAACTTTATCACAAAATCCAACCCAGAAATCAACAGGAACATAACATTAAAGTTGGTCAAAGTGAGTACCTTGCTCTCTGTCGATGAGTTTCTGGGCAGCTCAAGAACATGCCAAGAACACCTATAGCGACGGTTATGTCGCTATAGGGCCAATTATCAATTATTAATTTCTGAAAATGATTATTTTTAATTAATAAATTGAAATAAATGGTTTTTAGTTATTAAAAATACAAAATAAATTCCTAAAAATTATTTTAAAATATGAAAATTAGTTTTTAATTATTTTGAGTATATTTCATAAATATTTAATATTTTGGAATATAAATGGTATTTAATTTATTTAATTATAATATTAAAAAATTATTTAAAATGATTTTAATACATGAAAAATTATATTATGGTAAAAGAAAATATTTTAAGTTATTTTTTGTGACTTTTAATATTTTGTGAGGAATTTCATTATTTAATTAATATCAATGATAATTAAGTTATTTAATAATTATATTAAATAAATTATGGAAAAATAAATTCTTGATTTAAAATCATATAAAAATATTAATATTTTAATATTTGAAGTGTTATAAAAATATTTGAAGTTATAAAATATAACTTTTGATATTTTGTCATGAAAATATTAATATTTTAATATTAATAACAATTATCGGATAATGAATTTAATTGTTTTAAAATCATATAAAGGTGATTTTAAAGTATTAAAATACTTTATGATATTATAAATATAATATAATATTATGACATGTATTTCATTAATATTTGATAATAAATAGATATTAATGATAATACAATATTGTGGTATTTAAATTATATAAATACGATTTTAATGATTAAAAAATTATGATAAATAGTAATAATTATCAGAAAATTATTACGAACTTATGAAAAATATTATGACTATTAATAAATTATCTTAGATAATGGTGAAGTGTTTAGACAGAGTTTAATTGAACTTACACTCAAAATTTTGTCCGACTAGACCGTCGGGATGTTAGAATTTTGCCAAACTCGACTCAGACTATAAAAGTTTGACTTGAGTTTAAGTCTTATGTGTGTTATAGACAGATAGGGTTATGTGATAATGTGTTTAGATTATTTTAAATACTGTGATGATAGTATTCTAATTTGTATATCGATATTATTTATATATTAGGTTCAGACAAAGCTTATTAATTGCATAGCGTTAAACAACGGTTCAGGAAAGTTTTACTTAACTCTACTAAGAGTTGTTTCATTCAGATATGCTCATGGATAATCATTGATGGTTGTCATTGTAGAATTGTACTTTGTACATATTGGATGTATAAGTCAGGTATGAAAGGCTAATCACCTTCATTACCATTCAGTTCAGATATATTCGTTCATATTTAATACTTGTTCAGTCAAAAGTTTGTTTGTGCTAATTCACAACTATATTATTGAATTATAGCCAGCTTATTATTCAGATTCTTTCAATCATGATATGTCGTTAAATTATTGAACTTAAACTTGCTGGGAAAACTTATGCTCACCTTTGCTATATCATGATAAACATTGCAGATTAAGACAAATACGTCGGATATAAGGAACGGTCAAAGATAGTTCCAGCTTTAGTATACGTGTGCAGTAGATTTGTAATAGTATTGTATCTTAATGTTATTGTAAGTCAAATAAGTTATGAATTGTGTATTAAGTGAAGGTTACTCGACCTTGGGGAATAGTGTGTAAAGTTTATTGTATAAACAATTTGTGTTTATATCTTCCGCAAAGAGTAATAGTTATAGAATGATTGTACCGGATCCGCGGTTATTTGCGACCCGAATTCGGGGCCGTCACAAAGACCCATAACGAAATATATAGTATTGTGTTCCCACTTCTATTTCGAGAATCTCAAGTGGTTGCAATGGACCCTTTAGCACTTGATGCTCCGCCTTTACACGTTGACAAGTTAAACACCTCGATATAACCTCTGCGATCTCTCTCTTCATATTGCTCCACTAAAATGTATGTCGAAGATCATGATACATTTTGGTACTCCCAAGATGGATTGCAAACGGTTTGTTGTATGCCTCTATCATGATTCTATACTTCAAGTTTGAATCGTTAGGAACACAAAGTCTTGAGTTGACTCAAAGTATTCCTTCTTCATATTTTCTTGCTTCTTGAATAACACCTTCTTGCACTTTATTCTTCATACGCATCAGCTCCATGTCCATAGCTTGAGCAGCTTTAACTTTATCGATTAAAGTCGGTTCTACTCGTATGTTTGATATCACATGGGTACTTGGAGCCTTTACCTCTATCTCCATCCTTTGCAAGTCATACAAAATGGACCTTTATGTTAACAACATTGCACTCGTACCCGCATATGATCTTCTACTCAATACGTCAGCTACCACGTTTGCTTTTCCAGGATGATATTAGATGGTATAATCGTAATCTTTCAACAGCTTGAGCCAACGTCGTTGACGCATTTTGAGTTCCTTTTGGGTGAAGAAATATTTGAGGCTTTTATGATCTGTATAGATCTCCACTTTCTCCCCATACAGGTAGTGCCTCCAGATCTTCAACGCGAAAATGACTGCTGCCAACTCCAAATCATAAGTAAGATAATTTCTCTCATATTCTTTGAGTTGTCGCGAGACATAGGCTATGACTTTCCTAGCTTACATGAGAACACATCTTAACCATTTTCCTGAAGCATCGATGTTGATAACAAATCCATCCGAACTAGATGGTATTGTCAGAACAGGTGCCGAAATTAGTCTCCTCTTGAGTTCTTAAAAACTTTTCTCACAATCCATGCTCCAACCAAATTTTATATCTTTACAAGTCAGTTGTGTTAACGGAGTAGCGATTCGAGAAAATCCTTCCACGAATCTCCGATAGTAACGAGCTAAGCCCATAATGCTACGTTCTTTGGTCACCGACTTCGGTTGCTCCCAACTTTGTATAGCTTCATTCTTCGCCAGGTCGACAGATACTCCATGTTTTGACACCACGTGCCCAAGGAATGCTATTTCCTAAAGCCAGAACTCGCATTTCTTCAGCTTGGCATATAGCTTATTTTCAAGAAGCCTTTGCAGTACCAGCTTCAAATAGCGCTCATGATCTTTACTGCTTTTGGAATAGATGAGGATGTCATCAATAAAGACAACAACGAACTGATCCAAATATTCTTTGAACACACAGTTTATCTTATCCATGAAAACAACAGGAGCATTAGTCAATCCAAAAGACATAACTAAGAATTCATAATGCCCGCATTTAGGAGTTAGAAGGCGATCTTTGGAATATACTCGGTTTTAATCTTCATTTGATGATATCCGTAAGCGAAGATCGATCTTTGAAAAGAATTGTGCTCCTTGCAACTGGTCAAACATGTCATCAATGCGAGGTAGCGGATACCTATTCGTGATAGTGACATGGTTCAATTCCCGGTAGTCGATACAAAGTCGCATACTACCATCTTTCTTCTTTACGAATAAAACAGGAGCACCCCAAGGAGATGTACGAGGACGAATGAAACTGATGTCCAACAACTCCTATAGTTGGACCTTTAACTCCTAAAGTTCAATAGGAGCCATTCGATATGGGGTTTTAGAAATGGGATTTGTACCAGGTTCAAGGTCAATAAAGAATTCAACTTCACGTTCTGAGATACCGTAAACGTAGCACGAAAATTTAATACCCAGGTCGTAGAAGCAGTCTTCCTGCACATATTTAAAAATAATAGTAAGTCAGAAAAATGAAGCAAATAGGTCACCAGAGGCACTTAATGCCAAAATCAATACACAAAGACAATAGAGTTGCTACGTGGTACTAATATTATTAAATCAACAGACTACCCACAATATTTATTAAATGGTTGAGCATATACAAAGATTCCAGAGTCCTTCAACTAACTAAATAAAATGCCTTAAACAAGATAACATGAAGTACATACTAGTTTGACAAACATACACAAGATGGTACCATGTACAATGTGCATGTATAAGATTACAACAACTATGACAAAGATACGCCTGCTCTATGTGTCCAACTTTGAAGTAACTGTTACGTGAAAAAAACTAAATCTTCTATTACACATTGCACATAGTTCTGTATGCCTATTTACACGGTCCTTGATTTTTATTTTGACAAACTCAAAATTACTAAATCTAGACAAACAGCATGCAATTTGATACACAGTTGACGACGAAAAACTTACAGCTCCAGAAGGGTATAGGCGTGTGGGGGCATAAAGCACTTGCTCTTACCAATATCATTACCATCTACCTTGAGTTGCAGAAACTAAGATTAAGAGAAAAGAAAATTTGTTATAAGTTACTACGGAAGTTTCTTTGAACCCGCAACTGGAGCTCAACAATTTGTTAATAACTACTTTACATCGACCAGGTATAAAAAATGAATGTCAAAACTGAAATATTAAAACGTATGCACAATCAAAAGTTTACATACTTTGTCATTTTCATGAAGCTGGAACAAAGGAACCGCAAGAAATTTTTGGTTTTTCGGTACAATGAACTTTCTATTTTCTGGCAACTTCACAAGAAAAAGTTTTCTACACTCATACAATATCAAGACAACCACATAATGAACACCAACTTATCAAAGCTAATAAATAAGAGAAAGACTTGCAGATTTTATGACACAAGCTTACCTTTGGACTAATCATATTAGATGGCAAGTACGGATAAAACCATGTTTCAAAGTCAGATCTCCACCACTTGCTGAGGCATTCTCCTACCTAAACATTGAGAATTAGTGCATTTGCAGATATAATAAAACAGAATGGTCTTAACTAGAATTCATATACCTCCCAGTCAAACCCAGTACCATCACAATGTTTGGATAGCTTGTTTGAAAGTTTGTGCCTCAAGCCATCAATGTCTTCAAAACAAGAATAAATATAATTCTTTGACCCTTGCAATAGTTTCTAGTGGATTTATCAACTACAAAAATTAACAGGATGACACAATATATAAGATGGTGTATTACCTGATTCACCTGGTCTTAAGCGACCACCTGGAAGCTTATAAGTGGACTTCCTTACTTGCAACAACAATAAATGGGGATGTTTGAACAATTTGACCTGTGTCCAACAATTGTAAAGCATCATTTGAGTTTATTATTAAACTACAGTGATAAAATAAACTAAAAGTATAAAACATATTTTTAATAAAATTTTATGGAGCACCCAAAAAATATAACATAATCTGAGGCAATTATGCTTGTACTTTGTAAAATACAATCATTTTTAGCTTGGTTAAGAAAGAGGAAAATTTCAATTTCAATTTTCAAAGAAAAAGAATACTACCTTCAATGGTGTAAATTATATGCATAGAAATATCCTATACTGAGGGGAAAAAGAGATAATTTATAATATCATATTTGGAACACAAGTCAAAGTGTGCAATATATTTTGAGACGACCAAGTTACCAATAGGAATATACCATGATAAAATATATGTTTCCCTCTGCATGTAGGGATTGATCCTACGAACAAATGACAGGGTTCTGAACTAATGTGGCCATTCACTACTTAAATAATAAAACTGGCATATATCTATCCAACAAGGTCTCATATCATTAACAACAACTACGAAATGGAATCATGTTGCAATAAAATAGAATCCATAAATCAAAAACTACAAATTACAATAAGATCAACAATAAACAAACATAACAACTGTGCAGACTATGTAGTTGTTTTCTTTTACCAATTTGATATACATTTTCTACCATACATACAGTGTTATACATGTGTTATTTCATTGATAACAACATAAAGACAATGATTGTTTCATGATTTTGTGCTTATTGAATGCTCAAATATTAGATAAGATCAAAAAGAGATCAATCCATACATTTGCATTGCAGGAACAACTGATCTGCCCATGTTTGTCCCACATAATTGCTTGAAAATTCCCACACTCAATGCAGTAGCTGATAAAACTATAATGCCTACTGTAAAAAACAGAATAAATTACAGTTATATTAAGGTTAAACCTAATATTATGTATTTAAAGCAGAATCACATCCAAATATCACCTATTATTGGGAGACTTTCCTCGATTAAGACGGAGCAAAACTCTAAACATAGGTTCATGGTATGAATAGTATGAGAAAAGTGGCATAACATGCTAACCCAGCACCGAAGCTTCACGAACGGCCCCGGCTATAAGCATTTTCAAACCAAGCTCATTGGAATATGGCATCGGGCAAACATATGCTCCATAAGAAGCTAAGGAACTACAATAACAGAAGCAATTCAACAAGTAATCTAGCAAGTGAATGATAAGATTTGGGCACTTAATAATTAAAAACCTTATTCATATTATTAGAACTACATTATCATGTTGTAGCGAGGGAAAAAAGTGTAACTTGATTTTGAGTGCGGTATTGAGCACAACAATATTGAAAATAAAACAAAATAAAATACTTTCTCCACTCCAAAATATAATACAATTATCAATTTTTAAAATAACTTAAAACATTTTAAACTCAAAAAAAATTGACAAGGATTCATTTTAGTTTTAGCCAATAGAATGATGAATATTTTAAACTATCTCAAACCTGAAAACAATATTAATTTATTGTAATTTGTAAGACATTATTTCAATTTTTTTAGAAAAATTTGAAGATGGAATATATTCAAATTGAATTTAAACAAGTGAATAATGATTATATAATTCAAAAATGGTGGGTAAAATATTACCTTGAGCCCAAGTATTAACTTAAGATACATTAATCAGAGGAATAGAGCTCTAGAACAACTTGAATTGCAAAAGTTAAAACAACAACAGAAAACTCACTGATGAGGGCTATGACCACCGGAAGTGTAACCATTAGTGGATGTAATATAAAGCAAGCCACCGAATTTCAAAGCACCAAATGGATGGAATTACATGAGTACTACTAAACTGAATAAGATTAAAAAACTAATCAATTATTTCAATAATTATGGATGGGGTAAAAGATTCAAAATTCATAAGCATAATTATCTAGAGATCACATACAAAGAAAGTATAGTGAAAGTTATATGTACTTGGAAAATCACAATCTCCATTTACTGCAGAAAAAGAAAAAAAAAGTTTAATTAACTCAAATTTCTTTTCAAGCTCAGATAATTTATGGCCATTGACTGTTTATGCTTCTTCTACAAGTTGATTCAAATTGTATGCGTGCATGTCTAAGGTCTTGAAGAAGTTTACAGTAATTTGAGAAATTGATCGTGTGGTAACAACATATCTGGAATGTGCCTGTATTTAGTGTCAATAACAATATACCTAGTGTCATACTTCAAATCATTAAGGTCTATACACTCAAAAAATAGGTAAAACAAACTTTAAAAAGTGCCAACCTCTCGCTGTTGTTGTGCATATGCAAATCGATTTATCCTCCCATTGTAGAGACTATTTTGAAGATCATTAAGTAGTTTATTAGCCTCTGAAGCTATTTATTTAAAAAGCTGCATTATTCGAATAAAAGTCAAACACGGACATAGAATAAAATTTGGCAGAGGTTTTGTAAAAGCAATTAACAAGAGATGCACACATCACCAAGAGCAGATGAATGTTTAGAGACTTCATTATTCAAATGTCCGAAAGTTGACTGAGAATTTCCATCAAGCTCCCCCTGCTAAATCTTCTAAAGCTTTAATACCAGAGCCATACTATTGAGTCAGTAATTTAAGGTCTTATTTGGATGGATTGGATTTGACCCGAGTTGTTTCATATACAAAGAACACATTTGTATTTGGAAACTATATTAATAGATCATAGGGTTCACCGGCTTGAACAGAAGTCCAAATGCAACAAGAGCTATCATTTTTGCAAGACATAAAGCATGTAATAGTATACTTAGAAATTGTACCAAGTTTCTACTGTATGTTCTTATTAAAGGAAATAAATAGCTGCAACGATGAACAAATCACAAGTGCACAGTAGGACAGGGAAACATGATGTTAAGTAATACATGGCAATGTTCTCAAAAGTAATACATGAAAATTGAAATAAAATGTAAGTGAACTCGGTAATGAAAGAATGTGACCATTCAAAAGATCCACAAAGTTGGGGAGCACACTAAAACCAAAAAAGGTAATGATCTGAGCTCTAAGATAATATATATGGTAGTTCTTCATTAAAATTGCAGCTCTACAAATCAAGAGAACAACAATATCAGAAATAATCATTTGCAAATTTGTGAACTTGAACCAAGGACCTCTAAGATGTTTCATTTATCTCATTGTTAATCGTGAAAAGATGACAGGTAACCATTTAAAAAACAACAAAAAGATTCAGAAAGTTAAATGGCAAACAAAATACCATTATCACTTTGGTTTTCATTCCATGACAATTTTGGCCCCAAGAGCTTTCATCTTCTCGATTATCTACTCTCCTTCTTCCTTTGACACCCCCTTTTTAAACACTGCAGGGGATCTTCTCAACTAATTCCTTGGCTTCCTTGAGACCTAATTCCGTAAATGTTCTAACTTCCTTTATTATCTTAATCTTTGAAGGTGCATCGTAAGACTCTAATTTCAATTCAACAAAGTCTTCTCTTGTTTTGCCTCCTCCTTGGCTGCTGCTGGTCCGTTCATTGCACCAATTCCAGCTAATCCAGCTCCTGATTTCATCACACCCACGGTAACCCTCCTGATTTTCGAAATCGTCGAATCCCCTCTCCATGTCAATTCGTCACCAAATCAACTTATCCATTTCTCTCATTCACTAATGGAACAAATTCAAGACTCTTAGCAAAGAAAATAACCGGGACATGTCTGTTGAATTCACCATATAATCAGAAACCCTAGCTTCTCTACTATCATCCGATTTCTCCCAATCGGATTTTGTACTATCCCTATAAGCTTCGAATTTTGGGTTGATCCATGTAATTGAAGTTGGATCGACTTGTGTTTGCATTGCCCTTTATCAGATACTACTGATTTAAAGCTTTATGGTTTGAAATATTTTTGAGAGAGAATGAAGAGTTCAGCTGCGTGGAGAGGGAAAAAGACGAATGAAATGATTATAGAAAAATCATTTTCATGTTTTATATTTTGGACTTACCTCTTGATCTGATGGTTGAGACTTAATCCTTAAGATTGATCAATGGCCACGATTGAATCTAGCAATTAAAATTTAATCTGACGGCTGCAGAAATTGATTTGAATGGATGGCCCAAGTTAAGTCAATTTGATCTAAAGGCTATGATCACTTCTTAAACAGATCATTTATTATGACGCCCCCAAAATAGGTATACATCACCCATTCTGAGTTGTCAATACATGGTACAGAAACAACTACAACTTTATTATTACAACAATAAAACTGTAAGTTTGAATACAAATATTATCTTCTAGGCAATATCTATACTCAGATAAATCCTCATCACATTTATTGATACATTATTTTACAAAAATGGTGAGGACTACTAAACAACTCTCTCTAGAACTTTCATTCCATACCCAGACTCGTACTTTCGCTATATATTCTCACCTCACGAGAAGAAAAATGGAACAAAAAGGAAAAGGGTGAACTCAACTAGCCCATAAAGAATATTATGACTAAGATAATATACAACAAATTACCGTTAGTCTTCAATAGGAAAAATCTAATAGAATACAATAGACAACAAATTTTAAATCAATATTAGCATTGGAAATAATAATTCATTAGAAGAGTTAAGTAGAGGCGCAAACTACTATCTTCTATGTATGAATTTAAAAGTTCATCGTCTATCTTTTATCCCTGTAACATCAATCAATATATATCCGAAATCAAATATTCATCTTGCACTCACAGCCAAAGATATTCATCGATTGGTCATGTTCATCTAAACACTGCTCATCTTTTGCACTACTGGCCAAAGATATTCTTGAGAAATCATTCATCTTTACTTTCTGGTGCCAAAGATATTCAATAATATCATCATTTAAGACCGAGGATGATGAAAATATTTTTAAAGAAAGCGAATCCGGTGAAACAAAATGACAAGGATTAAGGATTAAGGATTCGTACTTTGTTTTATCCATGTCCAAAAATACCTCAAAAATAATCATAGTGGTGTAAAATTTAAGAATGATCAAAACATGGATACAATCAAAGCTAGTATCCAGAATAGATATTTTGGATGAAAAGAAAAAAAAATTTATTTTTCGATGAATAGTGTCGTATTCGTGAATAGTGTCGTATACGTGAATAGTGCCGTATACGTGAATAGTAACTCCGACACCAAAAGTTCCAAATTTGATAAAAACTTCATATCAATATTTCAACATAATGATATTGAAGAAATAATATCATTACGAAAAAAAAAAATATCCCTTACCTCGAAAGACAGTACTTCTAGTTGAAACACCGGATATAGGTTATAACTTGAACTTGCACCGTATTGCAATACTCAAAGTATACTCAAAATACTCACAAGAATACGCTCGATAATATAGAGAGAGAAAACTTCAGTTTCTGGTGTGATTTTCAATTCTAACCTAAGCACCCTATTTATAGGAAATTGCTTAGAACACCAAAGCAGAAAATTTAATACAAATTCTCTACGCACCTAGAACCATCTGAATTTAGCAACTTGCATGTGTTTAATAAGGCTAACCAAACACAAAAAACGTTTTTGTAATTAAAAATATTTTAAACTTCCAAAAATCAATTATTTTGAACTTGAACTTCAATAATTCATAATAAATAGCCCTTTTATCGGAAAAATTGAATCTTGCGACTTTTTATAGGAAATTCAATTCTCTACAACTTTGCGAGAAGAAAGTTTTTCCAATTCCAAATAAAATTGAGTAAGAAATCCACAAACAGACGATTTTACGTGTTATAATCAAATTTCGAATAATAAATGGGGTCTCTGACATGTTTAACATGTTTTAAACATTTATTGCAACAAAAATACTCTTCCTCCTCGTATACTCATATATCCCACATTCGTTGTAAAAATATAACCATTATTATATTATTAAAATATAATAATATATTTAAATAAATTTTTTATCGAAAAAGATAAAATTTTAATTTTCAACAATTGTCACATTAAAAATTTTCTCCATCTATATCCACATAAAATCAATATTTTTCTCATCATATGAATCAATAATTAATTATTCACAAATAATATTACGTAATCACAATATTGACAACCGAGGCGGTTCACAGAAAGAGGGGCTTTCAATAAGAATTTCTTCTCCTTCTTGGTAGCCGCAATTAGGTGACCAAACCTCTCCTTGTACGTAACATTCTAGACATTGCCAATAATATTATCTAATAATATTATTAGGATAATATGAATTATTGCTTCGATAATGAAAATACGTGTAATGACAATTATTGAAACAACAAAGAATATAAAATATCAACGCAAAGAATTATTAAATCAATAAAATACTAAAGCGGTAATTGTGTAACCATTATTGAGTAGTGCTTTCTTACGTAAGAATCAATAATTGGTGCAATACTGGTGTCTTCTTGTGTTTTAACCACCGAGTATTTTAACAAAGATAATTAGAATAACTTCTATTTGTTATTTTTAAACAACTTATATTTGTCGTTTTCTTCATCCAATCGCTTTAGTTATGGGGCCCACAAAATATTTACTTGGTCATTGCATGCGAATATTCCCGACAAAGAAGAATATTCCACGACCAAACGAATATTCCCCGACAACAATGAATATTTTATAACCACTTGCTTATTTTGAAATATTTGCGTATTTTACCCATTACTATCCACATTAATCAAATCAACCCTTACTATTTCAAAATAATAAATAGAGAAAATTAAATTTCATTAATAATAAGTTGGGGTCTTACACTTATAGTCACTGTTCTTGCTTCTAATTGGTCCTTGAGGATGGTGAATGAAAGTTGTAATCTACGAACTTTTCAACCATTTGATCGATTTGTATTTTTACCTCAACGGTTCATATTTATTTTAAGCCTAAGTAATATAAAATTTTTGTTTAGAAAATTAAGACAATACTTTAAAATTAAATTTTTGTTTATTTGTATAATTAATTATTTTACTTAATATTATCGTTGTACTACAATATTTAATTAGTATATCACTTACATATACTTATAGAATTTATAATAGCATACAATATATAGTTTTATAAAGAAAATTATATAATTTTGATATTTAAAATATTTCTAGTAAATTATTTCTACTAATTATAACAAATTAATTGGCTTTTAAGCAAGAATATAAAAAAAATCTTCAACTATCCACACGTATACGGTCCAAGTAATACTTGGGGCCCATATAATTGTATGTGGATGCCAACTAGTAAATTGTGTGTTAAAATAATTATAATATGTCAAAAATATAAATAAATAATTACTTAATATATTAATTAATGAAAACAAAATAAACAATTGACAAACTAAATTAAAAAAAATAAACATAACTAATTATGTAACTTAAACAAATATTTTACTAAACAAACTCAAACCCAATAAATAACCTCTTACTTCAACACCAAACGGTCCAAACCTCATTTAACAAACTCAATAAATAATTTGCTCACTTTAACTATTCATTGTCTTCTTATTAAAAGAGATGATCAAGTTTTTTTAGTATACATGTTAACTTGTTTATCTTATTTAATTTGTTAACTTTGTATAATTTATTTGAATCTTAACTTTAGTGTAATATACTTAATTTGATTAATGCATAATTACCGAACAAGATTAAAAGATATTTTATAGATTTATAATATACCAAAATATTTTTTTTACTGTTGATATTTTTTTAACCCAATATATATATAATAAATATCATACAAGGTTAAATAAGTATATATAAATTCAAAAAAAAATACTTTATCTTGTTTCAGGCCAAATGCAAAGTCGATCGCAAATTGAGCCTCGAGCCCCAGACGCCACATGTGCGTTACGTGGCGGATATTGAACTTAATCCCAAAAATTTGTTGCTGCCAATATTTGAACTTGAGACCTCTAGCTTGAAACTTGGATCCAATGACCACCTGAGCTACCAAGCCAATCTATTATAATTTTGCAAGGATTAATATTTATAACTGAACAAATCATTTCCCTCAAATTAAAACAAATCCACTTTTCTTAGATCTGTTATGTACAATTGTACATACATAAATGTACATAACTAATTGCGTGATAATAATAATAATAATAATAATAATAATAATAATAATAATAATAATAATAATAATAATAATAATAATAATAATAATAATAATAATAATAATAATAATAATAATATACTAATAATAATAATAATAATAATAATAAACTAATAAAAAAAATAAAATAATATAATAGTAATAGTAATAGTAATATTAATAATAATAATATCAATAATAATAATAATAATAATAATAATAATAATAATAATAATAGTACTAATACTAATACTAATACTAATAATAATAATAATAATAACAATAATAATAATAAAAATGAAAATAAAATAAAATAATTATTATTTTTTAATTTGCATATCCTTCATAATATCTAGTATTTGTGGTACAGAATGTGTGATTGTGCGTAATGAATTATAAAAATTGGTAGGTGAATAAAAATATGGGTGAAAAAAATAAGCAAAAATTAGGGATAAAATGTGGGAAAACAAAAAGAAATTAGTTTTAATGTAACACGACTTTATCAAAAGCGATTATTTATGATTATTTCCTTATATATATATATATATATATATATATATATATATATATATATATAGGGAATCCATCCATGGCAACCTAGGTTGCCATGGATACTATGCAACAACCTCTTTTCAGACCGTTGAACAACTTATTAGAAGGCTGAGATTGGGATATATTTAATACCAAGCCGTGACAAGCTCTATCGGTTTCTATTTAAATAAGAGGGGCCCACATTTCAACATATTGTCAGTATAGTTAAACAAAATGAATATTTAATATTCCGGTTGTCATGGATACTGTGCAACAACCTCTTTTCAGACCGTTGATCAACTTATTAGAAGGCTGAGATTGTGATATATTAATACCAAGCCGTGACAAGCTCTACCGGTTTCTATTTAAATAAGTGGGGCCCATATTTCAACATATTGTCAGTATAGTTAAACAAAATAAATATTTAATATTAAAATATTACAACCAGAGATCTTGCTTATGCTTGAACACCCTTTTTCTTTTACGCATTTCTCCATTATATATATTATGACTCAGCAAATTAACATAGAATAAAAAAATAAAAATAATATTAAAATATTATTACGCATATGTCTGTTGTCTTACTACTTTTTTAACACATTGATGCTTTATCAGTTTTTAATCAAATATAAAGAGATTGCACAAAATATTAAAATATTTAAAAATATTCCTATTGCATACAAGTTATAAAACCCTACTCTTTTATGTTTTAACACATTGATGCTTTATCGGTTTTTAATCAAATATAAAGAGATTGCACAAAATTTATTTTGACTTACAAATATAATGTTAAAATAAATATTATTAATATAAAATAAATATAATTATATTACATCTTGCATAATTATATAATTATATAAAGATGTAATATAATTATATTTATTTTATATTAATAATATTTATTTTAACATTATATTTGTAAGTCAAAATAAATTTTGTGCAATCTCTTTATATTTGATTAAAACCGATAAAGCATCAATGTGTTAAAAAAAGAGTAGGCTCTGTGTCGCCTTAAAATAGGTATACAACACCCATTACGAGTCACAAAATACACGGTATGTAAAACAACTACAACTTCATTAATACAATTGTCGTGCAAAATACGACAACACATAAACCGTGAGTTTAAATAAAAATATTGTCTTCAGACAATATCCACACTCAAATAAGTCCTCATTACAATTATTGATAAACTATTTTACAAAATAGTGAGGACTACTAAAATAACATCTTGAACCATTACTCCACACCCGAGCTAGTTCCTACTATATTCTCTTCTCACGAGAAGAAAAATGGAACAAAAAGAAAAGGGTGAGCTCAACTAGCCCAAGATAAAGAATATTATGACTAAGATAATGTACAACAAATTATCCTTAGTCTTCAACAGGGAAAAATCTGATAGAATACAATAGACAACAAGTTTAAGATCAACAACTGCAGCGAAAACAACAATTCATTAGAAGAGTTAAGTAGAGAATGAAATCTACTAACATCTATGAATTTAAAAGTCCATCATCAATATTTTATCCCTGTAACATCAATCAATATATATCTCAAATCAAATATTCATCTTTGCACTACAGGCCAAAGATATTCATCAGTCGGTCATGTTCATCTCAACACTTGTTCATCTTTGCACTACGGGCCAAAGATATTCATCAGTTGGTCATGTTCATCTAAACACTTGTTCATCTTTGCACTACGGGCCAAAGATATTCATTATAAAATCATTCATCTTTGCACAACAGGCCAAAGATATTCAGTTATATCATTATTTAGGACAGAGGATGATGAAAAATATTTTAAAGAAAATGAATCCGGTGAAACAAAAGAATAAGTATTAAGGATTCATACTTTAAATAACCCAAGTTAAAAAATACTTCATAAATAACCAGAGTGGAGTAAAATTCAAGAATGAAGACCAAAACATAGATCCAATCAAAGATAGAAATCATAACAGACATTCTTGGACACAGAAAAGAAAATTTAATTTTTCTGTGAATAGTGTCATATTCATGAATAGTGTCGTATACATGAATAGTGTCGTATACGTGAATAGTAACTCCAACACCAAAAGATAGAAATTTCACAAAAAACATCATCATACTTCGTGAATAGTACTCGTGAATAGTAACTCATGAATAGTAACCCCGACATGAAAAAGTTCCAAATTTGATATTAAAACTCTTTTGTAAAACTAGTAGAATACTATTTTTCCTTTATGTATAAATAAAGATATGGTAAAAAGTAGTTCAAACTCTGTATATTTTGATTAGTGCTATGTTTTAGAAAATAACATCATAAATGTGCCTTAAATGGACAATAATCAGTAAAATGATTTATATTGATCAATTACGCTTAAAAAATAGTAATATAAAATTGAACAATAAATTTGTACCTGGACATTGCAAGTAGCACGTGGGCAATAGTTTTGATCAACAATAATCAAGTTATTAATTCGAGGGAAATGATTTGTTCAGTTATAAATATTAATCCTTGCAAAATTATAATAGATGAGATTGTTAGCTCAAGTGGTCATTGGATCCAAGTTTAAAGCTAGAGGTTTCGAGTTCAAATCTTGGTAAGAACCAATTTTTTGGGATTAAGTTCAATATTCGCCACATCAGCACGTCCACGTGTAAAATAAAATAAAAAATGTCCACGTCAAATCTACCACGTAAGCGCCGCGTACGCAAGTCAACGCACATGTGGCGCCTGGGGCTCGAAGTCCAAATTTTTTAATAGAAAGGGACTCAATTTACATTATTATTATTGAACTTTATCCCAAAAGAAAAGAGCTCAATAGTCAAAACCCCTAAAGTTCAGTGGTCGACTTTGCATGTGGCGAATATTGAACTTTATCCCAAAAAATATGCTGATGTAAAGATTAGAACCCAAGACCTTCAGTTTGGAAAGTTGATCCAATGACCACCTGAGCACCTTGGCCTAGTTGCTATTATTTTGCAAGGATTAGTATTTAGTATTTTATTATTATTATTATTATTATTATTATTATTATTATTATTATTATTATTATTATTATTATTATTATTATTATTATTATTATTATTATTATTATTATTATTATTATTATTATTATTATTATTATTATTATTATTATTATTATTATTATTATTATTATTATTATTATTATTATTATTATTATTATTATTATTATTATTATTATTATTATTATTATTATTATTATTATTATTATTATTATTATTATTATTATTATTATTATTATTATTATTATTATTATTATTATTATTATTATTATTATTATTATTATTATTATTATTATTATTATTATTATTATTATTATTATTATTATTATTATTATTATTATTATTATTATTATTATTATTATTATTATTATTATTATTATTATTATTATTATTATTATTATCTTAATTTAAGGCAACATTTTAATAGTCGTTGCAAAAAAGTTGTATAAAATATGCAACAAAAATAAAATTATTTACTTGATGAATGTGGTCCATATTAGGAAACGAAATATAGCAATAAAAAAACTTTCGTTGCCCACGATGAGGAGAAATCAAGTGGTTAGAAATTTTTCAACGAATTTTGTTTCCAAATTTTGCAACTAGTTATGAATTTCTTTGCAAAAAGTGAAAGCCTGACACAATCTGCAACGAATGAAAAGTTTTGTTGCTAAACATACACTTTTAACAACGACTTATAAAATCGTTGCCTGAAAAATCGTTGCTAAAGCCTCATTTTTAGCAACAAAAAAACTTTTGTTGCCCACGATGACGGGAAAACAAGTGACTGAAAATTTTGCAACGAATTTCTAACGAAATTTTTTTCGCCAATGAATTGGCAACGAAATTTTACGACTTATGAATTTCATTGCAAAAAGTGAAAGCCTGACACAATCTGCAATGAAGGACAAATTTCGTTGGTAAACATATACTTTTAGCAACGACTTATAAAGTCGTTGCCCGAAAAATCGTTGCTAAATGCCCATTTTTTTGTAGTGTAGTCTAGGATAAATATTATTTGAAATAAATCAATGTACATGGATTATATGATTTTATGTGTAGTATATGAGTGGGTGTATTTGTATGCTCAAGTATGAACAAATGGCAAAATGGACCTAAGTGTGCTACTAAAGTGCTGAGAATTTGCTGGTGTCCCAAAATGAGAGTCACTCCATCTTTTCTT
Source organism: Panax quinquefolius (assembly GCA_020205615.1). Classification (NCBI taxonomy): domain Eukaryota; kingdom Viridiplantae; phylum Streptophyta; class Magnoliopsida; order Apiales; family Araliaceae; genus Panax; species Panax quinquefolius. Next base: position 155,792 of record JAINUW010000175.1, read on the forward strand.
CACGTTATAGGCCATTGGCCTAGTCCTTTAATACCAACCCCATAGCTAGCAAATCATGGAGAAGGGAGTGGGCTAATTAGTACTCTTCTACCAAATCATTCATAACCATTAGCTTCTTCTCCATTCTAATGGTTTGATTCATTGCACAAAACCAAATTGGTCACAAGCTTGCCTATAAATAATGCCCTTCTCATTCATAAGCATGTTGCTAATTTCTCTGAGATTTCTAGTAGGAGTGTGAACATTGTGAGCTTACATTATTTTCAAAATGAAGCTAGAAGAAGCAATACAACTTCAGAAAAGGTAAACTCCTCTAAATGTTCATACACTCAAGCCTTGCAAAGTTCTTAGAAAAACACGTGTTTGAGTTGAAATGTTTATAGTTGAAACTTGCTAGAATGTATCAATTGATGCTAGATATTGTTAATATGGTCAAAAACGAATTCAATGAAGGTTAAACGAAGTAAAACGATCAAGTAACGAATCCATCGTGAAGAGAATTGCTAAATGTGTTTGTAAGACCCCAGTTTTTATAAATAAAGATGAATTTTCTATAAATATTATTTTTGAATATTATGGAATAATTTGATATAATGTTATAGTTGTGGGTAATATTTATAAATTTTGCAAAGTATACAAGTGGTTATATTATATTCGATTGGTAGGGAATATTCGGGTTTAGCAGGAATATTCGCACAACTACTCAATCATTAGTGGACCCCACAAATGTAATTATTGTCGGATTGAGAAAAAGACAAAATATTTTATTGAAATAACGGCGGAAGTTTTACCATTGATCTTTGTTGAACTACTCGGTAGTAAAAGTAAAGAATACGTCGTGGTGGTTGCATAAGTACACGGTATTGATTATTGATGCTTATGTGAGAAGTCACTTAGTTTGATTCCATTATCATCGATTAATAATATGAATTATTATAAGCGATAATGACGTTTTTGTTTTATTCAGTATTATTAACGTAATAAAAATGTAAACATCTTTTATATAAAATGTAATACTTTATTAAAGTTATTTTATAAATAAAATATATTATATTTTATTATGCATAGTGTTTTTGCATAGTGTTTTTTGCATAGTGTTTTGCATAGTAAAATGTTTTTATATAAATAGAATATATTATATTTTATTTAAAAGATTTTTTCTTTAAATATGGACCGTCGATTAAAGTAAATCAATCTGGACCGTTCATGGATTAGTTACTATGCATTCCATTTTCCTATAAATAGAAGCTCATTCCTTCATTATTTTCTTACGAATTCATTTAAACTCTAGAGAGAAAATTATAGAGAGAAGTTATAGAGAGAAAGTTATAGAAAGAAGAAGAGTATTCTCGCTACTTCATTACTTCTATATTCAGTTCTTTTTACGGTAAGAAGGTGTTATTCTTTCTTCTTGAAGAGAACTTACATTATTCCATTCACTATTATTCTGTTGGAATAACTTTGTAAAAGTGGCATACCCTATACATAACCTCAGATATGCCGGATACCCTATACTTGGTGAAATCCTTTATGTTATTCCATTGCTTATTATTCTGTTGGAATAACTCAGATACGCCAGTTTACCCTATACTTGGTGACATTCTTCTATTATCCGTTGGAACATCACATGCATGTGTTTTACACAGGACTCGGTTCCGCTTTATTATTATTATTCGCTGAACATCGTCATGCATGTGTTTTACAGGACTGGTTAAAATCTTTATCATTCTCGTTGGAATATCCTATCGTGTGTTTTACAAGGATCCAGTTCCATCTTTATTATTCTGTTGGAACATCACCGCCGGTGTGAATTTCACCGACTTCGTTCCGTTATTATTATTACATTGGAATAACACGTCTATCTAAGTACCGCATGCATGGTGATTTCTTTTGTTATTCCATTCTTTATTATACCCAGGTTAGTTAAAACTTTGACTTCTATACTCCATGAAATTAGTAGAATATCCTTGATATTTGCGTTTCATCCAAAGTATCTTTCATGGAAATATTCTTCGATCATTCTTGAATTTTACTCTCAAAGCAAATGATCGTGTTGACAATTTGGACGTTAATAATTCCCGGATAAAATAATTCTTGAACTTGTTTTATTGAATTCTTATATCATTGTCATCATCCTCATGTTTATATTTTTTAAAGTCATCTACATGGCGTAGAGAGCATGGATGGACTTGGTATGATTATGACCGAGGATTATTCTACGGCGTAATCATGGTAGTAATGTTACAAATGATGTGATTAAAAATCCTCAAATGTAGTAGTGCATTGATGGGATGGTTGTTGGCATGATCATGACCATTAATGAATACACAACTATTCTTGGCCCAGAAAGTGCGGGGAATAATTGTGATCGTGATATAAGAATATCCTTGGCCAGTAGTGCGGGGTGATTCGATGATGTGGATTATTTATTAAAGTTGAGTCTCTTATTTATAATAAATGATGAAAAACCTTTTAAAATCATAAAAGATAGTAGATTTTATTTTCTACTTGACTCTTTTAATGGATTGCATATTCTACCGCAGATTAAACTGGTTGTCTCATTGTATTTTATCGGTTTAACATTGTTGAAGACTATTGATAATTTATTTTGCATTATCTTAGTCATAATATTTCTTCTTGGGCTAGTTGAGCTCACCCTTTCTTTCACCTTTTCTCTTGTGAAATGAGAATATAGGTGGGACGAAGCCTGGGAAACGCAGTGATGGTCCCAAGATAGCATTAGTAGTCCTCACTATTTACGTGAAATAGTGTGATAATAATTGTAATGAGGACTTTTTGTTTGAGTTTGTATAATATCTAGTAGAGCGATATTTGTATTTAAACTCACAGGTTTATGTCGTATTGCATACCACGATGCTTATGTTAATAAGTTGTATTTAAATTACATATCATGTAAGTGGTGACCCAAGATGGGTGATGTATACCTAATTTTGGGGCGTCGCCGGTTAGTATCGAGCTAAGGGATATGATCCACGGCTAAGATGTGAGAAAAGTACTAGGAGGGAGAGACGGGGAATACCTTTCGCTAGTATGACCTACCTAAGTTTTTGTGCTATTTTATTGGTCCGATCGAATATAAAGGTAATTGTTAAATGTCAATTAATCTTTTGTTTTGTGGCAAGATTCAAAATGACATCCGAGAATGTTGAGAATAGCAATGGAGCATGAGCGATCGTTGATTCACCACATATCAATAATCGGGATAATGTGCATCGAGGCGACAATCCTCATGTAAAACAACAACACCGACCAAATGATGAATGATCAAATGTTCAGAGCTTTTATGCAATTTATGCAACAAAGTGATGAGAGCGACTCTGTCCCAAAGCGTAGGTGGAAACACGGAAAACTCTCAGGCGGTCACCGCATTAAACAATTCAAGGAGCCTGGGACCACCGGGAGTTTAAGGGAGAGCCAAAACCACTTATGGCGGAAGCATGGATAAAGCAGATTACCAAGATATTTGATGTCTTGGGATGCTCCGAGGAGCAAAGGTTCCCTTCACGCTTTTATGTTTGCGGAGAGGCGATCATGGTGGGGAATCGGTAAACGCGTACTCAACTTTCTTTGATCAAGATATCTTGGGAGAAGTTCCAGAGTTGCATTCAACGACAAATACTTTCCCGAAAGTATTATAAGCCACATGAAGGAGGTGGAGTTTATCAAGTTGGAACAAAACAATATGACCGGTGTCGTGTCTGAGGCAAAATTTGCGGAGTTATCACAGTTTCGTATCCCCACTGGTGGATAATGAAGAGAGAATGGCGCGAATGTTTTAAGATGTTTGAAAGTTGGGAGATACGTCAACATCTTATTTCTCATAAAGCGTGTTTGTATTCAGATGTTGTAAATAGGGCTCGATTAGTGGAGCGATAACGAGTCAACCTGAACTAAAAGAAGAAGCAAAAGAAAGTTATAATACCAAATGAGAGTAGTCATCAAGCGGTGACAACAAGCGTGGAGGGAATCAAGCGGGCGGATATGGTAACCACCGGTGGTAATCAGGCCAAAACAATAAGAATGGACATTTCAAGAAGCGGAGATTCAACAATGATGGAAAGACGCCAAAGACCAAAGACCCGTTGTTAAGGAAGGAGAAAGACCACCTATCATATGCTTCAAATGCGGAGAAGAGGGACATCATCGGTCCGAGGCTGTGCCATCTAGTCAAAGCATGTTATAATTGTGGAAGAGAAGGTCACTTAGCTCGATTTTGTCGTTCATCAAGACAAATTCAACTAGGATAGAGGCACCAAAAGTAGTCGGAAAAAAGTCAAAGCCCTAGTGAGTCTGAGGGAGGCGTTTGTTGTGACCTCCGGAGAGAACAAGGAACCCGAATGAGGTCATCACGGGTAAGCTTATCATAAACTCTAATGAAGTCACACTTTATTTGATACCCCAGGTTCTACCCATTCTTTTATTTCTCCTACTTATGCGCCATCGATTAAATTTGACTCAGGAAATTAGACTTTGACTTATCTGTGGAAACTCCGTTGGGAGAAACCTTCATTACATCCATCGTTTATAAGTCTTGTTTGGTTCAAATTGGTACCTCACATTACACATCGATCTTATTTCATTAAAAATACTTGCATTTGACGTGATTCTAGGGATTGAATGGTTAACTACTTATCATGCAAAAATTGATTGTTTTCGTAAGGTTGTTAGTTTTCATATTCCTAATCAACCTATTATGCGAATTCAAACGACCAAACCATTAAAATTAATCACGGTATCTCAAGCCATAAAGCTATTCGTTTATTGAAAATGGATGTCAAGCTTTCTTAGCTCATGTCATGATTTAAACAAAAAACGTCGCTTTTGAGCGATATTTTTATTGTTAATAAATTTCTGACGTATTCTCGAAGAACTTCTCGGCCTACCCCAGAGCGTGAAATTGAATTTTGTATCGACCTTGAACTCAGTACAAAACCTATTTCCAAAGCCCCATATCGAATGGCTCTATTGAACTTCGTGAGTTAAAGACCCAACTGCAGGAATTGTTAGATATTGGCTTTATTCGTCCTAGTACTTCTCCTTGGGGGTGCTCTGTTCTATTAAGTGAAGAAGAAAGATGGGAGTATGCGACTTTGTATTGATTATCGGGAGTTGAATCATGTCACCATCAAAATAGGTATCCATTGCCACGTATTGATGACCTGTTTGACCCGGTTGCAAGGAGCCAAATTCTTTTCAAAGATTGATCTTCGTTAGGATATCACCAATTGAAGATTAGAGCCACCGACATTCCAAAGACTTGCCGAACTCGATACGGGCATTATGAATTCCTAGTCATGTCCTTTGGATTGACTAATGCTCCCGCCGCCTTCATGGATATGATGAACCAGAGTATTCAAGGAATATTTAGATCACTTTGTGGTCGTCTTTATTGATGACATCCTTATTTATTCCAAAAGCCGTGAAGATCATGAGCAACACTTGAGGTCGACACTCCAAAAGCCGTGAATATAAGCTTTATGCCAAGTTGAAGAAATGCGAGTTCGCTTCAAGAAGTAGCATTCCTTGAGCACGTGGTATCAAGTCATGGAATATCTGTTGACCCAAGAAAGATTGAAGCTATTCAAAGTGGGAACAACCTAAATCGATGGACCAAGTACGTAGCTTTCTCGGTTTAATTTGGTTATTATCGGAGATTCGTGGAAGGATTTTCTCGAATCGCTACTCCATTGACTCGGTGACTCGAAAAGATACAAAGTTCGGTTGGAGCGAAGAATGTGAGAAGAGTTTTCAAGAACTCAAGAAGAGACTTATTTCAAGATTTTGCTCGACAATACCATCTCGCTCGGAGGATTTGTCATCTCAGTGATGCTTCGAGCAAAGGGTTGGGATGTGTTCTTATGCAACATGGAAAAGTTATAGCCTATGCCATGACAACTCAAAGAATATGAGAGGAATTATCCCACTCGTGATCCGGAGTTAGCGCATTTGTTATCTTTGCACTTAAAATTTGGAGGCATTACTTGTATGGGAGAAAGTGGAGATCTTTACGGATCATAAAAGCCTCAAATATTTCTTCACTCAAAAGGAACTCAACATGCGACAACGACGTTGGCTTGAAGCTGTTGAAAGATTATGATCATACCATCCAATACCATCCACGAAAAGCGAGCGTGGTAGGCGATGCATTGAGTAGAAGATCATATGCAAGCACGAGTGCGTTATTGTCAACACAAAGGCCCATTTTGTGTGACTTGCAAAGGATGGAGATAGAGTTAAAGACCCGAGGGACGCATGTGATGATAGCGAATATACGAGTAGAACCGACTTTAATCAATAAAGTTAAAAGTTGCGCCAAGCTACGGACCGGAGCCGATCGCGTATGAGGAAGAAAGTGCAAGAGGGTGCTATGCGGAAGCAAGAATCGATGAAGAAGGAATACTTGAGTCAACTCCGGACTTTGTGTTCTTACGACCACCGATTTAAAGTATAATATCATGATGGAGGCGCATAAACACACCATTTGCAATCCATCACAGGAGTACCAAAATGTATCATGATATTAAATCATACATTTTGGTGGAGCAATATGAAGAGGGAGATAGCGTTGTTTATCTCAAGGTGTCTAACTTGTCAACGAGTTAAAGCGAGCATCAAGTACCAAAAGGTCCATTGCAACCACTTGAAATTCCGGAATGGAAGTGGGAGCACATTACCATGGATTTTCGTTCACGGTCTTCCTAAGGTTTCTCAAGGCATTGATGCGATTTGGGTCATTGTTGATAGATTGACCAAGTCCGCTCATTTCTCACCGATATCGAGAAACTTATACACTTGAACGTCTTGCTTTCGTATGTACATAAACGAGATTGTAAGCGCATGGTATGCCGGTATCCATAGTTTGATCGAGACCCAAGATTCACTTCAAGATTTTGGGTTAGTTTGCAAAAAAGCTATGGGCACGGACTTACGATTTAGCTTCAAGATATCATCCTCGACCGGACGGACAATCGAGAGGACTATTCAAACTCTTGAAGATCTATTAAGACTCTGTGTTCTTGATTTCAGGGGAGTTGGGACAAGTTTTTACCATTGGTGGAGTTTTCTCAACAACAGTTATCAAGCAAGTATTGGCATGGCTCCATTCAAGCGTTGTATGGAAGAAAGTGTCGTTCTCGAAGATCTTTGGGATGAGGTGGGTGAAGCAACGTTGTTGGGACCGGAGTTGGTACGTATGACTACGGAAAAGATTCAAACGATCCAAACAACGATAAAAACCTCACAAAATCGACAAAAGAGTTATCTTTGATCTTCATCGAAAGGACGTGGAATTCAATATAGGAGATCATGTGTTGTTAAAAGTTGCTCCATGGAAAGGAGTTACAAGATTTGGAAAGAGAGGAAACTTAATCCTCGATTCATCGGTCCATTTTAATCCTCGTCGAGTAGGGCGTGGCCTATAGACTCGCTTTCTGCCAAATATGTCTCGTGTTCATAACGTTTTTCACATATCCATGTTACGTAAATATGTGAAAGACCCGAACCATATTATTGAGTTAGAGCCAAGACGAAATAGCGGAAGATTTGACGTATGAAGAGGTTTCTGTTCAAATTTTGGATAAGAAGGAACATATTCTACGCTCCAAGGTTATACCTCAAGTCAAAGTTTTGTGGAGGAACCACGATGTTGAGGAAATGACTTGGGAGTTAGAATCAAATGAAATCAAGGTATCCTTACCTCTTCGACATACCAGTACGTGCATGCCTAATTTCGAGGCGAAATTTCATAAGAAGGGAGGTTGTAAGACCCCAGCTTTTTATAAATAAAGATGAATTTTCTATAAATATTATTTTTGAATATTATGGAATAATTTGATATAATGTTATAGTTGTGGGTAATATTTATAAATTTTGCAAAGTATACAAGTGGTTATATTATATTCGATTGGTGGGAATATTCGGGTTTAGCGAGGAATATTAAATGCAATGACTCAATCATTGGTGGACCCTACAAATGAAATTATTATCGGATTGAGAAAAAGACAAAAATATTTTATTGAAATAACGGCGGAAGTTTTACCATGATATCTTTGTTGAACTACTCGGTAGTAAAAAAATAGAATGTCGTGTGGTTGCATAGTAGTAATGCGGTATTGATTATTGATGCTTATGTGAGAAGTCACTTAGTTTGATTCCATTATTGTCGATTAATAATATGAATTATTATAGCGATAATGACGTTTTGTTTTATTCGTATTATTAACGTAATAAAAGCGAAACATCTTTTATATAAAATGAATACTTTATTAAAGTTATTTTATAAATAAAATATATTATATTTTATTATGCATAGTGTTTTGCATAGTGTTTTTGCGTAGTGTTTGCATAGTAAAATGTTTTTATATAAATAGAATATATTATATTTTATTTAAAAGATTTTTCTTTAAATATGGGACCGTCAGATTAAAGTAAATCAATCTGGACCAGTTCATGGATTAGTTACTATGCATTCCATTTTCCTATAAATAGAAGCTCATTCCTTCATTATTTTCTTTTAATTCATTGAAACTCTAGAGAGAAAATTATAGAGAGAAGTTTATATAGAGAAAGTTATAGAAAGAAGAAGAGTATTCTACGCTACTTCATTACTTCTATATTAGGTTCTTTTACGGTAAGGGGTGTTATTCTTTCTTCTTGAAGAGAACTTACATTATTCCATTCACTATTATTACATTGGAATAACTTTGTAAAAGTGGCATACCCTATACATAACACTCGTATACTGGCATACCCTATACTTGGTGAAATCCTTATGTTATTCCATTGCTTATTATTCTTGGAATAACTCAGATATCTGTGATTTACCCTATACTTGGTGACATTCTTCTATTATCCTGTTGGAACATCCTCATGCATGTGTTTTACAGGACTGGTTAAAATCTTTATTATTATTACATTTGGAACATCGTCATGCATGTGTTTTACAGGACACGGGTTAAAATCTTTATCATTCATTGGAATATCCTATACGTGTGTTTTACAGGATGCAGTTCCATCTTTATTATTACTGTTGGAACATCCCGCTTGTGAATTTCACGACACCGTTCCGTTATTATTATTTTCATTGGAATAACTCGCATCTATGCGAAGTACCGCATGCATGGTGATTTCTTTTGTTATTCCATTCTTTATTATACCCAAATTGGTTAAAACTTTGACTTCTATACTCCATGAAATTAGTAGAATATCCTTGATATTTGCGTTTCATCCGAAGATCTTTTCATGGAAATATTCTTACGATCATTCTTGAATTTTACTCTACAAAGCAAAGTATGTTGACAATTTGGACGTTAATAATTCTGGATAAAATAATTCTTGAACTTGTTTTATTGAATTCTTATATCATTGTCATCATCCTCATGTTTATATTTTTTAAAGTCATCTGTGGCACGTAGTAGAGCATGGATGGACTTGGTATGATTATGACCCGAGGGGATTATTGAGCGTAATCATGGACCGTAATGTTACAAATGATGTGATTAAAAATCCTCGATTGGTAGTAGTGCATTGATGGACGATTGTTGGCATGATCATGACCATTAATGAATACCACAACTATTCTTGGCCCGAAGTGCGAGAATAATTGTGATCGTGATACTTAAGAATATCCTTGGTCAGTAGTGCGGGGGTGATTCGATGATGTGGATTATTTATTAAATTTGAGTCTCGGCTATATACGAGTGATGAAAAACCTTTTAAAATCATAAAAGATAGTAGATTTTATTTTCTACTTTACTCTTTTAATGGATTGCATATTCCGCTCCAGTAAAACTGGTTGTCTATTGTATTTTATCAGTTTAACATTGTTGAAGACTATTGATAATTTATTTTGCATTATCTTAGTCATAATATTTCTTCTTTGGGCTAGTTGAGCTCACCCTTTCTTTCTTTGCTATTCTCTGTGAAATGAGAATATAAATTTGGGGACGAGTCTGGGAAACGAGTGATGGTCTCGAAGATAGCATTAGTAGTCCTCACTATTACGTGAAATAGTGTGATAATAATTGTAATGAGGACTTTTTGTTTGAGTTTGTATAATATCTAGTAGATTTATATTTGTATTTAAACTCACGGTTTATGTCGTATTATGTACCAGCAGTTATGTTAATAAGTTGTATTTAAATTACAGATCATGTAAGTGGTGACCCAAGATGGGTGATGTATACCTAATTTTGGGGGCGTCACAGTGTTAAACTTTGGAAAAATTGCAAAAATCTTGAATTTATCCTTGAAATTAATTGTTTGTATGTGTAGGAATGTTAGAAGCATGCTAGGAGTGTTATGTAGCAAGTTTATAGCAATTATACATTATTACATTGTTGCTTGGATGAGAATTGGATGGAAAATTTCACAAAAATCTGAACATGGGCGAACAGGGGATACCTGCTCGTGTTTTAGCGGGGGGTCCTGAAGCACAAATGCCCGCCCCGATGGGGGGGTGCTGTAACAACTAAAGAAGTTTGTTTTGTTATTTGATACAAGAAGTCTTACACTCCACTTAATTTCAAGAACATACATACTCCCTAAACATATATCAATGTATTTTACAAGGTGTTTAGTGGGTTTGGGATTGAATCCTAACCTTTTTAAATTAAAAGTTAAAAGACAAAAAACATGTTTATAAAACCTTACGTCTTTTTGAATCTAACCCATTGAGCATATGTTTATCGTTTAGTTACTCTTGTAAATACATATAAAATGTAGACTCAACATACTTTGCATGTATAGATTGTTAGACATGACATCTCAACATTTAAAAACCAATTGAGTCGAAAACTCTATGATTTATATTGTGAACTTTGGAACAATTAGAATAGGATGCGTATGCCTCTAGAGATATTCGACATGTTCACGAATCTAGTTAGACATTGTTATAAATTATGCAAGCATGTGTATAAAGAAGTTGTTTGGCAATATTATGTGGTATAATGAATACTATGGCTAGTTTATTTATGTAATGCACTCTTTTAACTTTGAAAGATGGAATTATATGAGTAACTTTAATAAAGGGTCAAAAATAGCTTAAAGGTTCTTTAATATGTGAAACAACTTAAACATACGTAAAGTAAGAGATATTTTGCAAATACAAAGGATGAGCATATGGTACAAAAGACTTTAAAGGTAAAATTAATGTGAGTTACGCATCTATGAGTTTGAATGTGTGTAGCCTATATGAATTTAGATATGTGTGATGGAAGTATGTGAAAATGTATATCAAGTATATATGACTAATGAATACATATACATACATATATAGGATAACGTAGTTCATTGAGGTGATATTACGCTATAAGTGGTAATCAATGCTAAAGGCAAGTCTCCTAACTCTCACAACTTTGGATTTTGTGCGAGTTCTCTAACTTCCATTGATTAACATATCGAATACAAGTTATCTAAGTTCTTTACATTGTATATTGTATAAATCCGAATTATTAACATACTTATATTGAGCAAATGACTATTACTATTCGAAAATCAATTACTTTAACATTATTGCGAGCATTAGACTTATTGTTCTTAAAGTGCATTATAAAAGTTGTCTAAACCTTTGATTCGGTTAGACTGTTATCATATGTTAGAAAGCTATCCAAACCAATTGACTTGGTGCGGACTCTTGAAATCTACTGAGATGAACAACCCTCTTAAAAAAGGGGAAATCCTATATTGTCGGGGAACCGACGTGCGCACACAAGTATGATTAAATGTTATGCATAACGTAGGGTACTTTAGGTTGATCACCTATTGTACTCGTTTATCTTGGATTGCAGTATAATACTGTTAATTCTAGTAAGAGTTCATAGTCTTTAACGACTGCTCAGTGTTCATTATTATTGAGCCTCGAAATAATTAAACCTTGAAATATTATTGATATCCTTCAATCTTTAGTGACATTTATCAAACACTTTTGATATTTCTTGATATCCTTGAACTACCATTTACTGTTATACCCTTGAAGATTCAAATGCTATAAATGTTCATTATCTTTGCTATATTACTTGCTGGGCAAACTTGTTGCTCATTCTTGTTTCCCTAAAAACCTTACAGTTAAGGCAGAGCAAGGCGGTACCTCAGGAAATGACAAGGGGAAGGGCAAGGCTACGGAGTAGCTTAGTTCTTTAAGAGTATTAGTATTGTTATTTCTATGCGTATTATGATGTATTAAGGATGATTAATTATGTTTAAGTTTAATCACTGGATTGTTGTAGTAATGGTTACGGAACCTTGGGATGCGAATATTTATATTATATCAATGTAAATTATTCTATTATTCCGTTGTTGATGATTTTAGTGTGATGTTAGAATTAGCACGTGGCGAACCAAATTCGAGATACGAGTGTCTGAATTTGGGGGCGTCACATCTGATCTATAAAGAAGTATTTTAATATAAGGAAGTGTTTATTTTAATTTGCTTTGTTGTGTATAAGTTATTGTTTAGTTGTTTGATGACTAATAACAAAGTAAGCAAATAAGTAATAATGGAACTGTATTTATTTAATCAGAAATGCCGCCAAGAAGAAGACAACGTAACCAAGAGGTGGAATCGCATAATGATAATGAGGGGGGTCCTATTAACCCAATGCAAAAGTTCGTTAATTTATTAACGACTGCATTTAACCAAGCTGGGGGTAGAGCACCTGCAGGACCTAGGGTAGCCCGAACGACTACCTTTAAGGAATTTAGGAGTGTAGGTCCACCCGAATTTAAGGGAACGACGGACCCAATGGAGGCCCAGACATGGGTCAAGGAAATAGAGAAGGCGTTTGTTATTAAAAACTTATCTGAGGCTCAAAAGACTTCTTTTGCGACCTATATGATGAAGGGGGAAGCCAACTACTGGTTGGAGGCTCACCAGGGTGGGGCTGGAGCAAAAGCTATTACATGGGAACATTTTAAGAAGGTATTCTTCGAGAACTACGTCCTTACTAGCATGCAATGGAGGATGGAGATTAAGTTTCTCAAACTTAAACAGGGGGACATGACTGTTCCCCAATACGTGGCCAAATTTAATGAATTGGCAAGGTTTCCTCCACACCAAGTGGACAAGGAGGAAAGGAAGGCTCGTTGGTTTGAGCAGGGCCTAAAACCCTGGTTCTATAATAGGATATCGGTTTTTCAGAGTGCTTCCTACGGGATAATTCTGGAAAAGGCGATAATAGCGGAGGGTGGTAGTGAGGCGTTGACCCAATACCACAAGGATAGAAATAATAAGAGTAAGGGAGAGGGAGGAAATAAGGCAGAGGTTGCCAGCGGTAGTGGCAATATGCCTAAGAGGAAGAATTTTAACCCTGGGAATACTGGGGTGAAACAAGGGGATCCTAAACGTAGGATGGAGACATGCAAGACATGCGGTAAGACTCATCTAGGAGTCTGACTGAAAGGGAAAATGGGTTGTTATAACTATGGACAGGAGGGTCACATATCTCCCAACTGTCCTAATCCTAAGAAAAGCCGGGGATGTTTTGTTTGTGGGTCGGTGGACCACATGGCAAGAAATTGCCCGAAGAAAGGGGCGGAGGGTAGTAAAGGTTTTGGTGGTGGCAATTTAGTCATTACTGGACCAACACCAACATTGGGTAGACCCTCAGTCCGAATGTTTAATATGACGGTCCAAGATGTAGTTGCATCAACGGATGTAGTAACAGGTATCATTCCAGTCAACGAAATAAATGCTTACGTGTTATTTGACTCGGGTGCTACTTGTTCTTTTATAGCATGTGGGTTTGCTCAGCAATTGGGATTAAATCCTGAAAAATTAGAAATACCTTAAGATGTTAAGGTAGCAAACAAGGAGATAATTCCCATTGAACACATTCATAGGAATTGCTTCGAAGATATCAGGGGTAATAGATCATCGGTAGATCTTTTACCGATAAAGTTAAGGGAGTTCGATGTGATTCTCAGTATGGATTGGTTAATTAACCATAGAGCGATAATAGACTATTATAAAAAGAGTGTAAACCTAAGGCTTCCTAAGAAACCTGAGGTGGTGTTCTATATAAATAGATCACCGGGACGTTCTTGTTGTCTAACCATGACATAAGCTAGGAAGATGTTGAAGAAGGGGTGTAAGGGTTATCTGTGTCATGTGGTGGATACCCAAAGAGTGGGAACATCATTGGAACAGATAGCGATAGTTCAAGAATTTGCGAATGTGTTTCCGGAGGAGTTACCCGGTATTCCGACAGATAGGGATGTAGAATTCGTGATTGATTTATTACCGGGTACGACACCAGTTTCAAAGGCACCATATAGGATGGCGTCAGTTGAGATGAAGGAGTTAATGGTTTAGTTACAAGAACAATTAGATAGAAAGTGCATTCAACCGAGTGTGTCTCCGTGGGGAACACTGATATTGTTTGTAAAGAAGAAGGATAGATCGTTACGACTTTGTATCGATTATCGGGAGTTGAACAAGCTAACGATTAAGAATAAATACCCGTTGCCCAGGATCGATGATCTATTTGATTAGTTGAAAGGGGCAAAGTATTTTTCTAAAATAGATTTGCGCACGGGGTATCATCAACTGAAAGTAAGGAAGGAAGATATACCTAAGACGACATTCAGAACTCGTTATGGCATTACGAGTTTTTGGTTATGTCGTTTGGGTTGACAAATGCACCAGCCGCATTTATGAATATGATGAACAGAGTGTTCAAACAGTATTTGGACAAGTTCGTTATAGTGTTCATTGATGATATTCTAGTCTATTCTAAGACACCAGAAGATCATGCTGAACATCTAAGAATATTGTTGGAAACATTACGAAGGGAGAAGTTATATGCGAAATTAACTAAGTGTGAATTTTCGCTCGAATGAGTGCAGTTTCTAGGACATGTTATATACAAAGATGGCATATCCGTAGATCCAGCGAAGGTGAAAGCAGTGAAGGAGTGGGAGCAACCAAAAATGCCAACCGAGGTTAGGAGTTTTCTGGGGTTAGCAGGATACTATAGAGGGTTCATTCAGGACTTTTCTAAATTAGCTACTCCGTTGAAGAATCTGACAAGGAAGTAGGTGAAGTATGTATGGACAGAAAAATATGAGCATAGTTTTCAAGAACTAAAAAGGAGGTTGAGTGAGGCACCTGTATTATCTTTACCAGATGATACGGGGAATTTTTTAGCTTATAGCGATGCTTCGCATAGAGGATTAGGTTGCGTGCTTATGCAGCATGGAAAGCTCATTGCGTATGCGTCACGTCAGTTAAAGGATTATGAGAAGGTCTATCCTACTCATGACCTAGAATTGGCAGCTGTAGTGTTTGCTTTAAAAATATGGAGACATTATTTATACAGGGAGAAGTGTGAGATATACACGGACCATAAAAGTCTAAAATATATTTTCACACAGAAGGAGTTGAATATGAGGCAGAGAAGGTGGTTAATGTTGATAAAATATTATGATTGTGATATCTTATATCATCCGAGGAAGGCAAATGTAGTAGCCGACGCGTTAAGTCGGAAGGGTAGAGAAAAGCTGTCAATGTTAACAACTCAGAATGAGTTAATAACAGAGATGGTCAGGATGGAATTAGAAGTTAAGTTGCCAAGTGAAACAACATAGATGTTATTCTCAATAAAGACTTGACCAACGATAGTGGAACGGGTTAAGGAAGTACAGATAAGTACTGAAGAATGTGAACGTGTGAAGAAGATAATGAAGGATAACGTGAAGACTAAGTATAACCTTGATAAAGAAGGTTTACTTTGTTTTGAAAGAAGAATTTGGGTTCCAAATAATTCCAAGTTGAAAGAAGAGATTATGTGCGAGGCCCATAATTTGAGGTACTCGATACATCCTAGTAGTACTAAGATGTATCAAGACCTTCGTCAGAACTTTTGGTGGCTGAACATGAAGAGAGAGATCGCAGAATACGTTAGTAAGTTCTTAACTTGTCAGAAAGTTAAGGTTGAACACCAAAGACCAAGTGGATTAATATAGCCACTGGAGATTTCAGAGTGGAAATGGCAACATATCACCATGGATTTTGTGGTGGGACTTCCAACAACGAGAAAGGGATTCAATGCTATTTGGGTAATAGTGGATCGGTTAACTAAATCAGCTCATTTTTTACCAATAGGAGTTAGGTATAACCTAGAGCAGTTAGCTAAGCTTTATGTCAAGGAAGTCATTTCTAGACATGTAATACCTGTTTCGATTATGTCCGATCGTGATCCACGATTCACGTCGAACTTTTGGAGGAGTTTACAAGAACAAATGGGAACGCATTTGAGATTGAGTACGGCATATCATCCACAGACGGATGGACAAAGTGAACAAACGATTCAAACGCTAGAAGATATGTTAAGATCATGCGTTATGGATTTCAAGGGGAGTTGGGACGAGCATCTACCTTTAGTAGAATTTGCTTACAACAATAGTTTTCACGCTAGTATAGGCATGCCGCCTTACGAAGCGTTGTATGGAAGGAAGTGCAGAACACCACTTTGTTGGGATGAAGTAGGTGAATGTCGAATGTTGGGACCGGAGATGGTACAACAAACGGCAGACATGGTGAAGCTAATAAGAGCTCGATTAGTAGCGACTCAAGATAGACAATGGAAGTATGTAGATCCTTATCAAGAGAAGAGGGAGTTTGAAGTAGGTTCATATGTTTTTCTAAAAGTATCACCTTGGAAAGGGAAGATACATTTTGGAAAGAAAGGGAAGTTAAGTGCAAGGTTTGTAGGACCTTTTGAGATTTTAAGAAGGGTAGGAGAGGTAGCTTATGAAGTAGCCTTACCTCCAGAAATGGAAAGAATACACAATGTGTTTCACGTGTCTGTGTTGCGTCCTTATAAATAGGACTACAAATAAGTAATAGAATATGAGTCTATTCAAGTAGAAAAAGACTTAACGTATGAAGAATTTTCGATTCAGATTATTGATAGGAAGGAACAAGTCTTGAGAAATAAAGTAATACCTTCAGTAAAGGTAATTTGGAGACCACGATGCTAAAGAAGCAACGTGGGAGCTCGAAAGTAAAATGAAGGAAAAGTTTCCTTATTTGTTTATGTAAGAATAGCGAGATTCTAGGGACAGATTCCTTATAAGGAGGGAAGAATGTAATGCCCGAGAATTTCGAATTTTGAATGAATTAAATTTTTATTTGATTATGTGAATTAAATGAATTTGATTAATTTATTATGTGAGTAGGATGTTCGAAGGTCGTTCTATGACCTAGAATATACGGATGTGGTTAGTATTCTGGCTTTGTGCTACTATTAATGGTTGTGAATTATCAAGACGAAAACGAAGGTTTTCCGAGAATGTTTGCGTAAAAACACTATTCATCCGATTTCATTCGGAGCTAGGGTTTGAAATTTCGAGAAACGCGTAATGATAGAATATGAAGCTAGTATGTAATATCTAATAATAATTCCGTTATGGAAAACGAAGTTTTCGCTTACGGACGTAAAACCTAAGGGTTTGTGAAAGAGGTTTCTGAAAGGGAAATGCAATGCGTATAGTCGTTTTGGATATTATACGTATGAAATACGAGTGTTATACTAGTATAAATATGAGTATGGTATGAAGAATAGTACGACGTATAATACGAATATCGTATGAGTATTAGACAAAGAAAATACGTGAGTTGTACGTATAGAATATGAAAAGTTATAATGGATTATGAGCTAAGGGTTTGGTAGAAGTTAATTGAACTTGGTTTAATAGCAAGCCCAATGAATTAAGTATATAAGCCCAAGTTGAGGCCCAACGATAAATTTATGTCAAGCCCAATCCAAAAAGTAAACCGCGGGTCGAACCGGTGGGTCATGGGATGGTTAAAACCCATGGGACAACCCATGGTATGATCCACAAGGAAGTGGGCTGGCCACTTGGTGGCCAAGCTGAAATTAGTATGCACATAAGTCAATCATATTTGATGATAAAACATATACTTCGTAACAATCTTATTCATTTATTAATAAAAAGTATTAATTTATTAAAGGCTTTTAATTATCTACATGATGTTGTTTTATAATATGTGATAAACCCATAGTTTTAAGCAATGCTTTTAGAATAATGATGATGATCATTCTAATGAGATCTAAATTCTTAGAAAGCTTAAAACTAAAATAGTTCCCAATCATTGGATTACTAAATTGGGGAT
Source organism: Panax quinquefolius (assembly GCA_020205615.1). NCBI lineage: Eukaryota > Viridiplantae > Streptophyta > Magnoliopsida > Apiales > Araliaceae > Panax > Panax quinquefolius. Next base: position 173,946 of record JAINUW010000175.1, read on the forward strand.
TAGTGAATCCGGATAGATTAGTACATACGTTGCTTGCTCATTGGATGAGGATTATTGATCTCATGATCATTTGTGTGGAGACACTAAAGCAAGTATGTAGGTTCTTATTAGAGAATAAGTTCACTGAATGTGGCTCGCTCAGGAATACCTAATGGAGTTTTACTTGGCTCAATGCATCATGCTCGCATCCATGAGTAACGAGCTTCAGCGTCAGCATGAAACTATGGATGCTCCTACTATATTCATGCACATCAAGTAGTTGATGGTGAGGAAAGTAGGACTGATAGATATCAGATATCTAAGGAGCTCTTCCGATCTAGAATGACCAATGACACTACCGTACAGATAAAAGTCCTTAACATTATCAATTTGATTGATCAATTAGGACAACAGGTTTTGTCATGGATGGAGAGTTGAGCCAATATTTGATCTTGCACTCACTCCCGGACTCATTTCATAATTGTTATGAATTTTTCATATGAACAAGCTAGATATTAGCCTCGCTGATTTGCTTAACATGTTGAAAAATGATGAGAGTCACTTTCTAACCAAGAAAATCATTTCTTACTGGTAGGGGCCAAAGGATCTTCTGAAAAGAAGAACGATTCAAAGAAGGTAAATAGAAAGGCAAACATAAAGGATAATAAGAAGAAAACTGATATGGATAGTAAAGGAGTTTGCTTCCACTGCAATAAGCCTGGACACTGGAAAGAAACTACGAGAAGCATCTTGTAGAGGCTAACCAAAGAAGCTTAGTGAAGTTTTAGTTACAAATACAAATTTGTTCATAATTTAAAATAAATTTTTCTTTAACTCAAGGTTCTATTTGGGTATTGGATACCGACTTTGGTTATCATAAATATAGATTTATGAAGGGACCAAGCAGAAGTAGAAAGCTAAATAAAGATAAGTAATCCTATGTGTGAAAAATGAAGCAAATGTTGCTACATTAGCCATATTAACTTATTGTTTAGCATTGCCTACGGGCAAATCTATTAAGTCAATAAGTTGTTATTGTATTCCAGTTCTTGTTAGAAACATTATTTCCATTTTATTGTTGGACAATAAAATTGTTGGTATTATAATTAAGAACAATTGTTGTTCTATTTGTCAAGAATAAGCATGTGAATGATATTCCTATTTATATATGATTTGATTATGATATATATATATATATATATATATATATATATAAGAATGAATAATATGCAAGTTTGCTTGCATTAAGAAAAACTGTAAAGTCCTTTGATAGATAATAGAAATATATGTACAAAGACTTAGAATGAATTGATCAAATATGTTAGGTTGATCCTATATAAGAAAGACAGCTTTGTAAAGTCCTTAAAAAGAAAAGATGTACAAGGACTATAAAGACAGAAAGATCAAGCATGTTAGGTTGATCTTATGATGTAATAGATAGGCTTGTCTAATCTTCGAGCACTGCACCAGAAGTTGTAGTCTGCCAGGAGAGTCAAGGTTGACTCGAGAGCTATCGAGGCAGAATAAGAGTATGCAAGATAGTAGATCTCGGAGTTCGTAGACTTCAAGGGGAAATGAAGAAGGATCGTAGTGTGTCGAGTAGAGCTTCCTCGGGGTCGTAGTGTGCTGAGAAGTCATGTTCAGAATCATAGAGACAGCCTGCCTACGAGCCGACCGGTCATCTACCGAAGCCAAGTCAGAAACGTAGACTACACTCGGAGTCATAGAGTCTACTGATGCCGAAGATATGTCAAGGATCGTAGACTACACTTTGAGTTCGTAGAGTCCACTGATTACATGCAGAGATCGTAGTCGAGCAAGATCAGATGAAGACCACAAGCACAAGACAGAAATCATAGAGTATCAAGATCTGATCTCGAGATCGTAGTGTCTGCACAGCCGAAGCTGAATCGTAGAGTGAGTGCAGAACTATGACCTCAACAGAAGTGCTCACAATGCTAAGACAGAATCGTAGAGCATATACGGTTCTCAAAAAATAAGCACTCCCAGAATATCCAAAGGAATGAAGCCTCTGGTTGGCACTGCAAAAATGCATTCCACCTAAAGGGAACCAGAGAGCACTCAACGAATGGCATGCAGGCTAGCAGAAGATCTAAGCACCAACCCAATCAGCATCAAGATTGAGTTATAAGGCCATTCGTGATAAAGTCTTCCACGAGGAGATCCAAAGAAGACTTCAGAAGCTGACTAAGGAAAGTCAGCAAATGCTGTAGCTATCAAGTGAACAGAAAACAACGATCTTGGAAGCAACCAAGATCATAGTGTTTGCCAAACAAAGAAAGAACTGATGGAAGGTGAACCGAGATACTGGTCAGCCTCTGAAGAGCATGGCTAAAAAGTGATTAAGTGCGTCGTGGTCGATTCATTGATGATAAGTGAGCGGAGATCACAAGGAGAAAGAAAGCTGGACGCGCCACAAATCTGAAGTGTCTTGATATTCAGAAGGGAACCAGAACAAGGAATTAAGCCATCGGTCTCTAAGAACAGTCAAAGCAAACAGGAGTATTGAAGCACTGCACAATAGAAGGAAGAGGTGTTCTACATTGAAGATCCAATCAACACTCTTCAACATCGTAGTGTTAACTCTATCAGTCAATGAGCAACACTCAAAAAGACACTATGATCAGGTCCTTGAAGACGTGCATCAGAATCGTAGAGTTCGAACACCCGAAGACTCAAGCATTGGCAACGGTTCAATCTGAAGGATGGTATTCGGACTAAAGCTTATTGAGAGCATCGATGCAAAAGGACAACCTCTGATCAAGAAATCAGAAGGAGATAATAAAGTCTTCAACCTGCCCAAGACATTAAATTGATAACTTTGACAGGTAGGTGAAACAGTAGACTGCAATGTCAGAGAAAGTATGACATGTCACATCAGCAGTCTACCTCTATCAACTCGAGATCTTTGAAGATATTTGAATAGCCTTCAACGGCTACTTTCCAACGGAAGGATTGGGAAAGAGTATAAATCTAGAAGAGCTTCAAAGATCGAAGGTTGCTGGAGTTGCCAAGTTTGGAGATAAGGTGGACTGATCTAAACCATGTGAGATAGTGAGTCCGAAGGCTCACTCTACGATCCACCAAGAACACTCAGAGATATGCAAAGAAAGAAGTAGAAGTGAGAGTTCTACAATTTAGAAGTGAGAGTTCTACTACTTAAAGACTATTCTGAACTGCCGAGAGAAAGAAGAGCATCATGTCATCTTGATGTCCATCATGGGAAGACTCTAAGTACAATAGAGAAGAGCCTACAATCATCTTAGCAAGTCCATCATGAGAAGGCATCAAGTAGCAAGAAGGAATATCACAAATGCCATCTTGGTGTCAAGCATGAGAAAGCTTCTAAGTACCTAAAAAAAGAGCTTACAGTCATCTTAGAAGCCTATCATGTGCAACCATCAAGTACCAAGGAGAAGGATCTTCAAGGCATTTCATAAAGGTGTAATCCGAAGTGGTTAAGTAACCGAAGAAGCTGAGCATCATGCAACACTCAGCTGCACTTCAAGGATGATCAAGCCAAACTGCTAAGGATAGAAGATGTTCAGAGCATGAAGACATCTTAGCAGCTTAACACCAACTCCAACAACAACAAACAAACAACTCAAAAAAGCCAGGGCCTGAGGGGTCCTTGTCCGAAGGGACTAAACAAAGCAGGGCCAGGGTCCATGTTCGGAGGGACTAAACAAAGTTCCAAGCCTGCTGGCCTTGAAGAGTTCTTAGTGAACTGAAGTCCCAAGGCTGCTGGCCTTGAAGGAATCTTAGTGATTCAGGGTGCTGCCCTTCCTTAGTGAAAATCCTGCTAGTTGAAAGCAGAAGAGTGGATTAAGAGCTTGAGGCTCTGAACCACTTAAAACCCCTTGTGTCTTTTACATTATGTCATTTATATTATGTACTATAACTACTATAACTACTATGTATGTTTTAACTGCTTACAACAAAACTTACTCTACGAACAATGTGTGCATGATTATGAATATATCATTGAAGGGGATCTTTTACTTATTCCGCTGTGCTTGAAAAGATTCTTATGTTTGTCATATGCTAATTTAATAGCTATACAAAATAAAAATAAAAAAGAATCTATTCAACCCCCCCTTCTAGATCTTTTGTGCCTACTGGGAACTAACAATTGGTATCAGAGCTGGTTCTCATGCTATATTCAAAAGCTAATCGCTTTGAGTCTTATCCCAGGCACTAACATTGTTCTAAACTTAGTTTAGTAGTAAGTAACTTGCTATATGCAGATGAGCTCAAATGTTGGAAATACTGTGTATAGGTCAAATGTGTATATACACCTGAAGCTGCTCAAATTAGTCCATGGTCTCAATTGTTACATCAACAAGACCAATCCTTGCCTACATTCAATCTTGTAGTCTGAAGACCAGACGAGAGAGCTCAAGAGACATCAATGATAAAGAGTCAAGCATCTACCAGTCTAAAAAATGAAAAGACCATACATGCAAAGAAATGCTCATCCAGAGAAGAAAGAAGCTCTCCTCAGATATATGTCTGGTCAACCATCAGCTGGATGTAAACTTCATGAACTGAAAGATGTAAACAGAACAAAAGATGCTGAGATTCTCAGGCTGCATCTTCAAGACCTCGACTGATTGAATAAAGGCCAACAAGAGCAATAAGTTATTAGGAGCAAAAGTAAAGCTATGCACATCAATACCTAAACTCAGTATATCCATGATAAATGATATTTTAAGTGGCGACGGTAAAAGGTACGGTTCCTCACAATTAAATGCATACATCATAATTGCACCTTCTTATGAACTATAACAGTATTCTGTCAGGGAGTCATAATCTACCTAAAAAGGTGAAGAGAGAATGTAACCCGAGGATAGAAACTCAAATAACTATAAAATTTCTCTTCATCCAAGTATTAGGTTGAAGATGACATCTTAAAGGAAATTTGAAATGGGTCATAAGAGTATCACATGCCTAATGAACTTTATGTGAAGTAATCTTTGCTGGTGGGTTAGTATGTGTGTACAAGCTTATGTTCTATGTGTTTGACAACCCACCAAGTATGATCAGTTTTACAAGAGGATCCTGCTGATTTGTAGAAACTGATCACCTCCATGAATCAACTAGATACTCATAAATCGTAGAGTTGATTTCTACTGTGTGAACACTTAAATATTGTGAACATAATCTAGTAAATGATGAAACCATCATAGATACAGAGTGTATTATTAAATGCCAAATCCTACACATACTCACCATCATGCATCTCAAAATGTATTATCTTAAAATAGATGCATGCATGAATATGTCTGTTGGTGACGAATATGATGATTATACAAATAAGAGGAACAGAGGTTTAGAAAACTAACCTAGCAGGACCCATTTAATTATGGGTACCAAAAATAGAAATATATTTAAACCTACAGGTACTTGGTATGTCTGACCACACTAAGGATTAATGAAGCAGAAGACTTCAGTCAAGAAGACTCAAGCAATGTATACAAAGACCGCATTCGTAATTGATTACGAAAAATTCCTATATGTCCAAGCCTGTCCTTGAAGACCCTCTGAGCTAATCAGAATGAAGCTCACATAGCTGCTAATCTGTATATGGAAGCAAGCCATTCAGCCAAAAAAGGAAAGGGTCTTATATGCTCAAAAGCTAGCAAAGAGTGCTATAAAAGAAGAATCCTCAAGGAAGCTCACATCAGAGGATCATCGAGCATCAGACAAGAGAAGTTCATTAAGAAGCTGAACTTCTAAAACTCAAGACTGTCAAAGAAGACTACGTTCGTAGTAATGTCCAATGATCGTAGAGTGATTAGTCCTGAAAATACTCATCTCTACGATACAAGGAGATATGCAAGGCATCCTTCAAATGAACCTGAAGAAAATTGAATCACATCTATCTGGGAAGACAACATTAACCATGGGGAGCTGTGATCTGAAAAGATGTACCAGCTATAAAGTCCCAAAATTTTGTGGCTGATGAACCAAATGAAGATCCATAGTCAGTAGGAACGTATCAAAATATACTACTGATAACCTTTCAGCCACCCAACCCATAATCGTGAAGTGCCTACGATCAAACATATGATCGTAGTGTAAGAGCAGGAGGACACCACGATTTCAGAAATGCAAATGTATAAAGCTGGTAAAAGATCTCCCCACCAGAAAAGGTCGAATGAGATGTTAGTATAAATCACTTCTATAACATTGCATCTGGAGAGCGCCTCAGGGATAAACCTGACCCTTAGCTCACTCTAAGAGGTTGGCCCTTCCTGAGCTACCTTGACCCAAAAGGAATGCTTGATCAAGTTCATCTCAAGGACCAAGTCAGTCAACGATCGTAAAGTCGAGTTTGAAGAAAACTAAAACAATGGCAGTACAACCTCAGCGATCGTAGAATACAACTCGATGATCGTAGTCCTACCAAAGGGTACTCCAGTTCACAAGGAGCTTAGAAAATGAGACATTTGCTAAACCATTTAAGTTGAGTAGATAAGTTCGAATACATCATTGATTGAGCTATGCTGCATCAAAGTAAGGATAAAAGACAAAACCTTCTACTGAAGCATCTCTCAAAAGTTGATCGTTGAGTCAACAAAGGAAATCGTAGAGTCTATAGCTGCCTCATCATGCTACTCTATGAATCAAAAGGTCAACGGTCAAAGCCACGTCAATTAAACGTCTACTCTTCTAAAAGGAAATATCTAATAGAAAAGTTATGGGGAGTTACAGCTCATTATTGGGCAACGTGCAACCAATGAATGGTTGACACATCACTGATTATGCAGAGTTAGAAGGAACTGCCTTAAAGACAATTTCAAATCTGCAGACAGTTAGTAAAAGTTATCGAACCTTTCTCCCTCCCATTTTCAAACCCTAGAATCCTCTCAAGAGCCAAAAATAGTTAACCTTCCAGAGCCTTATCAAATCACAATAAGCCATCTCTTATAAACTTCTCTAAATCAAATACCCACATTCTTCGAACTGCTCAAATGGAAAACTAGTAAGTAATCGCTGGCATTCAGCTCGGAAGCAAATCGTTTAAGAAATCTGAAAGGAAGTTTCAGGGACATTCTCGAGCTTTTGAAGAAGGCTGGATTCTCAGAATGCCTTGAGGCAAGTACTCGAGTATACATCAACCTAGTTAAAGAGTTCTACTTAAACGCCTCCATAAACTCCGGAACCCTATCTACCAAGGTTAAAGGTCAATCTCTGAAGTTCAAATCTTCTGACCTCAATCAATGTTTAGGTTTTCCTAACCAAGGGCTGAAGAACCTTGATAATGTCAATACTGAACAAGCGAATGAGGTTATAGGGTACCAAAGAAACCCTAATCTTAAAGACATGAAGAAGAAGGAGTTTCCTAAAGAGTATGAGTTCCTTGCTGAAATAGTTAGAAAATGCATACTATGCAAAAACACTACACATGACACAGTGATTGACCAACAGTTGAAAATAATGTCAGCAATAATTCTGAAGAAACAAATCGACTTTGGAGCTATCTTGTTCGATCAAATCTCCAAGTGGGTAGAAAAGGCTGAGAAGAAGAAGTCCACTGAAAAACCCCTGACCAAGGTGTTTCATGGTAGGATGCTGAGTATTGTACTGAAGAAGAAGCTAGGAGGGAAAATCAAGGATGATGAGGGAGAAACTTTGAATGTGCACAAAGTGATGTCTCCACAATTATTTGTGAACTGGAAGAAGAACCCTAATGAGAACAAAAGACTGACAACCGGGAGCAGTAGCAAAGCCTCTGCAAGGAAGAGGAAAATAGAAGAAGCAGAGAGCTCTGAGTCTAATGACTCGATACCAGTATCAATCACACCAGCCAAGAAGAAATCCAGAGGTGTGAAGAAAATAAAAGCCCCATCAAGAAGTCTCTCCTCAAAGGACAAGGATAAAGAAGAAAAATTCCTAACTTCTGGAACAATAAAGAGGAGAAGCAGTAGGTTGCTTCAAGGGCCAGTTAGCAAGAAAGCTAAGGTGGAAGACAAACCAGCCTCAGCTTCCCAAAATAGTACATCTGCTGAAGAGAGGGACGTAGAGTCAGCAGAAGAAAAAGAAACAGATGTCAAGGCCCAGTCTCCACAGACAACATCCAGCAATGAAAATGAAGCTGATGTGATGGAAGAAATTGTAGCATCTACTGATAAAGAAGAATGCTCAAGCCCCATGGCTAATCCTCAAACCAGTCACTCTTTGAAGCAAGAAGAGATTGAAGATGACCAAACTCAATCTCTAAGTGTAACTGCCCCAATGACCCAGATGATAGGTCAAGTAATGCTGTGTTTGAAGAAGAAGAACTTGCCCCCTCCAATCCAGATAGCCACCCTGATGGCTCAAAAGATGACGAGTCCAAAGAAGAAGAATCTGCCCCTGCCAGTGCTGAACTCCAAAGAAGTCTGTCTGTTGAACCAAAGGAGTCAGATTCTGAAGAAGAAGAAGAGTCTGACTCTCCCAAACCTGAACTTCCAAGAAGAAGGAAAAGCCACAAACTGCAAGCAAAGTTTGCCTCCAAAAGGAGTAGCGGTCAATCAAATGCCATCATTGAATTGAGTGAAGATGAGTCTGTATCCCAGGGAGAAAATGCTGAAGAAGAAACCAGCAATGAAGAAGATGAATCTGAAGAAGATCCTGCTAAAGAAGGTTCTGGAGATGAAATGCAGCAAGAAGATCTCTCTGCTGGAAATGATCAGGATGATTCAAGATCAGAGAGAGAAGAGATTGAAGAAGATTCTGGTTCTGCACCTCAGAAAGAAGACGAATAAGAAGATTATCCAGTTCTCTCTCCTGCAAGATTTAGCAGAAGGATCGTAGTGGAAGTTTCAAATGATATACCAGATGCTCCATCAGAGAGATAGGTGAACTATAGAGATGAATAGCTCAAGGTAGTAAGAATGACTACCTTTGACACAGCCAAAAACTGGAACAATATTGAGCTAGACTGCTCAACCATTGTGATGGTCCCGAATCACCGCGGATCCGGTTCGATCATTCTAACACTATTACTATATTTGCGGAAGATATAAACATAAATTATTTATACATTAAACTTACACATAATTCCCCAAGGTCGAGTAACCTTAACTTAATACACAATTCATAACCTATCTAACATACAATGTTATTATCATACAACACTATTACAAATCTAATCGCTACATTAACTTTACGCTAGAACTGTCTTTAATCTTTCTTTATATCCGACGCATTCGCCTTAATCTGCAATATTTTATAATGATATAGAAAGGGTGAGCATGAAAGTTGCCCAACAAGTTTAAATTCAACAATATAGCGATATATCATGATTGAAATGATTTGAATAATTGGCTGGCTATAATTCAATAATATAATTGTGAACTAGCAGGAATAAATTTTATGACTGAACAAGTATTATACATGAAAAAATATATCTGAACCGAAAAAGTAATGAAGGTGATTAGCCTTTCATACCTGACTTATACATGCAATATGTACAGAGTACAATTCATGGTAACCAGCAATGATTAACCATAAGCTTATCCGAATAAAACAACTCTTAGTAGAGTTAAGTAAAACAAACTTGCATGAACCGTTGATTACCGCAACGCAATTTATAATGCTTTATCCGAAGACCTAATATTAGTAATATAGATCTCCAATATTAGAATAAAATCATCACAATAAAATACTATTATATATATATAGATATACATAGAATAACCTAAACACATAACACATAACCCTATCAGTCTATAACACACATAGGACTCAGTATTAGGTCAAACTATTTCAGTCTGACTTGAGTTCGACACAATTCTAACATCCCGACGGTCTAAGTTTAAGTTCAATTAAACTCTGACTTAACACTTAACAATATCTAATATAATTTTAATAACAGTCGAAATATTTTTCAAAGTCTCGTAATAATTTTTAAGTAATTATTACTATTTATCGTGTATTTTCAATCATTAAAAAAACGTATTTAAATAAATTAAATACCACATAATTCCTTTACCATTAATATTTATTTAATATCAAATATTAATGAAATACATATCATAATATTATAATATATTTATAATATATCAAAGTATATTTTAATACCTTAAAATCATTTAAATATAATTTTAAACCGTTAAATTAATTATCCTAGTAATTACTATTAATATTGAAATATTAATATTTTCATGACAAAATATCAAAAGTTATAGGTTATAACTTAAAATATTTTTATAACACTTAAATAATTTTATATGATTTATAAAACATTAATTCTCTTTTTCCATAATTTATTTAATATATTTATTAAATAAACTAATTACCATTAATATTTATTAATTAATTAAATTCATCATAAAATATTAAAAATAACTTCTTAAAATATTTTCTAATACCATAATATTATTTTTCATGATTTTTAGGAATTAAAATCATTTTTAAATCATTTATTTAATATTATAATTAAATAAATTAAATACCATTTATATTCCAAAAATATTAAATATTTATGAAATATACTCTAAATAATTAAAAACTATTTTTCAGACTTTAAAATAATTTTTCGGAATTTATTTAGTATTTTTAATAATTAAAAATTATTTATTTCAATTTATTAATTAATTTCTGGAAATTAGAATTAAATAATAATACAACCGTCACTAAAGGGTCCTATAGCGACAGAACCGTCGCTATAGGTATTCTTGGTGTGTTCTTGAGCCTGCCTAGAAACACATGTCAGAAAGTAAGGTGCCTTGTTTGACCGTTAATCGATCCGTGTTCCTGTTGATTTCTGGACTTGTGATTTAGTTAGGATTGTAGTACTAGTGCTATACTTCAATCACCAACTGTTTTCATAGCAATTACATCATCAGACCAGGGAGATCAAAGCCTCCAAAAACTCGACAACAACGTTCTTCGAAGTTTCGGGTTTTCGTAAACTTCAAGCAAAGGTGAGGGTCCCTACTTTTCATCCTTATATCTTTTGTTTTAGGAATGTTTTATGTGATCTATGAATTCAAAAGTGTAGTATAGGTGTCAGGGTACAATATTATATCAACACGTAGGTCTAACAACAACACATAAAAGGAATCATGGCTGGTCAAAGTACTTGTCAGGTACATGCTCAAGAACAAATCTAAGTTTTCCAGATTGTTCATTAAAGCGATTCGAACGACTACGTTTGACGATGAATTTCTATGATCCCGATATGAGATCCGGGTGCAGTAATGGCTTGGAAGTGTAGATCTCATGACAGACCACAACCATAAAGCAACAACGTGACCAAAACACTAACATACTGCAAGATCAAAGGCTAACAAAATGTTGTCAGAAAGTTCTTGGAAATCTGGGCTGCCCAGAATTCCATTTCCGTGAACGGTCAATGAGGTTTAACCGAGTATAAACGACGATCTAGACTTTATCCAACCTTGATTCCAGTTTCAGATCACATTCCTCATGACATAAAACACATTCAAAACATAAAACACAAAAATCAGTTAACACGTGAAGATCTAAGGGCTCTGACATTCGACTGTCAGGTCACTTTGTTCATCATTTCTAGATTTTCAAAAATTCTAGATTCGAGGAATTTGATGTTATAGATCTGGGATTTTACAACCCAGATCACTTATAGATACCCTCTAACACAACTTTAAACAAAAAATCTTAACAACTAACACCAGATCATGAAATTTTAGAAATTAGGGTTCTTATACCTTTTGAGGCTTTGATTCTGAATCTGATCCATGAATCTGTTATTGGTAAGCTAAGAGATGATTTTGTCTTAACTTCTCACTAATTTTCTTTCTCATTCCCGAAATTCTAGAGAGAGAAGCTCTTGGTGAAAAATGAAATTAAAGTGGCTCTTTCTCTCTCTTTAATCTTTTATAAATGACTTGTATATGATGTTATGGCTGGCAAATTCGGCTGGTTGGCTAGATTTGTAGCATATGGCTGATCTAGGTTGGTCACCAACCACATATATTGTCAAGATTGCAAGTAACCTTTAATAATGCATTAAGGGCAAAATTGTCATTTGGAGTTTTATTTTAATGGCATAATGGACATTGTCCCAAAAACTTAGGATTTAGGGTTTGGTTAGGGTTTGGAAAAATTTAGGGTTTAGGGTTTGAAACCCTTAGGGTTTACAAACTTAATTTTCTAAAATTTCTAATTTAGGTTTTAAAAATAGAAAATTAATATTTTTAAATTATAATTAGGATTTTCTAATTATATTAAAATTTCTTAATCATAACTTAAGTTTTGCTAATTAGGATTAATATTTCCTAATTAAAATTGCTAATTTAGCAATTAGGATCAAAATCACGGATTAGGGTTTATAACCAAAAATTAGGGTTTCTAATAAAAAAAATTATTTTTTCTAAATTAGAAATTAAATTTTTTAATTAGATTAGGGTTTTCTAATTACTTAACTTGAAAATTAGAATTAATATATCCTAATTAACATTAAAAGTATTAAATTAACACTTAGGTTTTTCCCTATTTACAAATTAGGATTTCAAATCCGTAATTAGGGTTTTAAATTTAGAATTAGGGTTTTGTAACCCATTTGTTAAGATTAACCCTAATTAATCCTATAATTATTTACACTTACGCCATTAAGTTCCCGATTTAGGGTTTCATGCACCAAATTAGGGTTTTGGATTCCCGGAACTGAAATTAGGGTTTCCAGAACCGGTTTCTAGGGTTTCTTGTTAAAAGCTAGGTTTTTTTCTAACCAAACGTTAAAAGTTCTTAACCACATACTGTACACATATACATAGAACATATTCACGTATTCCTTATTCCTGAATAATTCACCTAAATCATTCACAGACTAAATAATAGTATAATAACATGCGAGTGAATCAAGGACATCTGAATAAAAGCTCAACTTTTGAATCAAGAATGAATAACAAGAATCAAAAGAATTCTGAGGGTCATAAGACCTTTGAACTATGTCCTAGGTTATCAAGGTTTATACTTGAAACCTTTAACAGTCATAAGACTATGGACCTTTCTACTCATACTTAGGGGGATCAGCCCTTAGTACCATACTGTGCACAATATCTTAACGCTAACGCATAATTAAATCCCTTTTACAGGGTTGTTCATCTCAGTTTGACATTCGAGTCTGCACCAAAAGAAGTTTGGTTTGGATAATTCAATAAGAGTTCTGAAATTAGAACGTTCATCAACTATGGACTCGTTGAATCAATAAGGTTCACTAGTCTGACAAGGTTCAACAATAATGATATTCAAATATAAATAATAATCTCAAGAAGTATACAATAGAACGATTATTGTATAACAAAATCATACTTTAAAAAGACAATCAATCTTTAATCTAGTAATTCGACTTGAATAATAGTAATGATAATTTACTCGAATTAAATAATAAAATTGAACAATAACGACAAGTAGGGTTAAGAAACTTGCCTCGCGCGTAGATTACAGTTTAACTAAACACGTTCTTTAAATTTAATCCTACATACCATTCACATTCACAATACCATTTAATTATATCTTAACTAATCATCAACGATTATTCTTTTGTCTAAACTTTGGTTATGACTATACTTAGTCAAATTATCAAATTTACTGTCACATAATATCACTTCATGAATAATAATTTAATTATGTATTCCATAACTCAATCCACATACAATTATGTTATTTACATGTTAAACATCTATTTTATCATCACATTATACTTTTAACATGTTTACATGTTCATTACATTAAGTTACTAACACATTGCTAGACTTAATCATTTTAAAAATTACATTTCTGAACTTTCTGGAGAGTGGCGCTGCGGCGCCACTTTTATACTTGATCTTTGCGTTGCGGCGCGATGGTGCTACGACCAAATTCTTGGCTATCAAGGACTGTATACCTTATTTCGAGGGTTAGTGCCATGTGATGCGGGACTTCGATTCGGAGTTGGCATCGCAGCGTGAAACTCCAGACTTTGATTCCCAGTTCGCGAAGAACACAGAGTTCAGCAAAAAGGACACAAAATGATCATTAATTTCACTAAATTAACATACCCACATGCTATGATTTATACATAATCATTACCCAACATCTATAAAGTGATTTTAACCCATTAAAACACATAATCACATAATTAAAATCTATAATTTCACTGACTTTGATGTTCTTGAAGGTTTTGAAAATAAAACATGAAAATTGACAATACGGATTCGTTATAACACCGAATCCGTTCATTTAAACTTTGGTCTCTTCGTATAAACATGCATAATAATATACGAGTGTAAAATTTAGGGATAATATATGATCAACACATGAAATACCACATATAAGGCCATATGGCCTTTACCCAAACTTTGTAATTTTGTAGAAATCATATACTACGTATTTTCATGAAACTGCTGTTATGGTTTACAAAATATATATAATTAAATACGATTTGATAACATCTAAACCTATATATGCACATAAGCCTTACAATTCCCCATCATAGAGACTTTACAGAAAACTGTGAAAGCCGTTTTTATCAAAACTTGAATACGTGAAATTTAGAATTTGGGAAGGAGAGATTACCCTAAGAATAAAGTATATATATGTAGGCTTAGATTCTTTCTTCAATCACTGAGTTCTCCCAAAATCCTCTGAACTCTCTCTTGAATTTCTCAATCTCTCTCTATTTCTCTAGACTTAGCCAATAATAATAAAAAGAAAAGGAAAGGAGAGTTCGTATAAAGGAAGAAACTGACGCGCGTTATGGAGGTCAGTTACCCATCATGGGTAACTGCAATCAACTCCCACTTAGGCTATGTTTGACTAGCTTTAATTGGTTTTAAAAACCATTTAATTTAATAAAGCTTTATCACATAGTTTAATAAATGTCACATTCCTTTATAAAATAAATCAATATCTTATTTAATTTACTTTAAATAAAATCTAATAATTTCTCATAAATTCACATAGTCATATATTTAATTTTCTCATTAATAAATAATGTCAAATTATTAACTCTCTAATTAATAATTAAATTATTTAAATAACATCATGCTTAATTAAATATTTCATTTAATTCAATAAGCTCACATAATTACATATTTGAATAATAATTATTCTCTACATTAATTTAATAAATGTAACACATATAATTAAATTAATCTACCACAATTGCATCAATTGATTATTAAATCTAATAATTAAATTATCAAAAAATATTTATTTAATTCAATAAATATTAAAATTAATTTACAAAAATCTCGTACATCACATCTTTCACCCCTTAAAAGGATTCTGTCCCTAGAATCACGACTCAATAAATTCGATCCGTTACATTCTCCCCCCTTACAAAGATTCTGTTCCCAGAATCGCTTACACATAATTAAGTAAATAAATGAGGGTAATTCTTCATCATATTCTCTTCGAGTTCCCACGTAGCTTCTTCAGCATTGTGGTTCCTCCAAATTACCTTAACAGAAGGTATAACTTTATTTCTGAGAACTTGTTCTTTTCGGTTGACAATTTGAACGGGGATTTCTTCGTAAGATAAGTCTTTCTCAAAATGCAGGGGTTCGTATTCAATTACATGCTTGTAATCGGCTTTGTGACACCCCCCAAATTCGGGTACTTGAAACCCGAACTCGGTGCTTCACGATACCATTTCTATAAGCTGAATAATGCTAATAATAATAACAATAATATAAAGTTCAAACTTAATTTACATATACATCAAAGTTTACTCCCAGGTACGGGACTTTTAAACATTCATTACATCATAGATAATAAGTATCATTGTCTTAATGAACTATAACTATTACACAACATATTATAAATCTCATTCAAATGACTTTCCTTTTCCCTTGTTCTTGCTCGAGCCTTGAGTTGATCATATAACTAAAAACATTTAAATTTAAAGCAAGAATGAGCATTTAATTTGCCCAGCAAGTAGTAACAACAATATATATTAGCTGAAAGAATTAAATATTTTCTTTGAAAGACACTTCTACAACGAATCAATAGTTGTGAAGTAAGCTGAACCAATAATAACAACATATCATTTTAATATGAAATTTTTAAAACTATGTACAGACTATAGCTGGAGATCTGTCAACATACTATGAACATTATTTTCTATTTTCGAAAAGGTTAAACAGAACTTCATCTGTAAACCGTCATAACTTACGGGCACGGGGGGTGATCAGCCCGTTATGCCCTGTATTGATCAATACTATATGCAAGAACAATATTATCGTTCACTCTATCCACCTTAGGTGCACAAAAGTTTTTCCCATATTCGGGATGTTCATACTTAGTCGAGAATCCGAACCAAAACAATCTGGTTGGATACAATAACGTTCTATCTTGTTCAACAATATTTTTATGTCTAGCTGAATCAAATAGCTTAGAAGGCTTTTAAGTCAACGTATACATACTTGAAATCAATAAGTATGTATCAAAATATGATTAAATACAATGGTTATCCAAGTGGGGACACTTGTCTCAACCCTATATCTAATTAATCTAAGCGTAATAAATATACGAATTATACAATAATACAATGATCGGATAATGTAAGAACTTGTATGAATACAAAAATTGGATATATAATCAATAATAATAGAGTTAATAATCTGGCACAATAATAATATAATTCTGAAACTTTCTTACTCATGTACATTGCATAAAGTAAATGCAAAAGTAGGATACTTGCACAATATAAAGAATAGTTTGGATACTTGCTCAATAATAATTGGAGTAAGTTTAGGAAATTTGCATAACATGATATACCTGTTTGCACGAAATAAAAGTAGTGCATAAGGTTTAGATACTTGCCTGAGCTGCTGCTTACAATAACGTAACTTAGATTAATCTTTTATACATCGACCTATCAGTAATAAGATCATTCGTTCAATTAGAATAATATATCGTAACACATAATACTGCTAATTATAGTCAGCACATAACCTAATCACATTGTCACATATGTTTAACAGTCATTGGATCATAAACAGACACATATCTAGTCAATTTATCAAAGTCGGATCAATTTTTGAAATATTTCTATATCTGAAAGCTGACTTTATATCGGGTAATTATCGAGTCTAAAACTCTAATCTATAGTTCAATATTCGTTTAGATATTTTAAATATCGGTCATATTATTTTTCATAACCTTATAATAATTTTAAAATAATTATTATACTTTATCATCTTAATTTTCAAACACTTTGAAATCATTATTAAATGATTTAAATATTAACTAATTCTATTATCATTAATATTTAATTAATGTTAAACTATTAATGAAACTATTGCCAAAATATTAAAGTTATTTATAATAACTCAAAATATTTTTAAAGTATTAATATTACCTTTAAATAATTTTTAAATCAATAAAACCATTTTAAAACTATTTATTTAATATAATTATTAAATAAACTTAATATCATTAATATTAAATTACTATCGGTAATATTGATTTATTAATGAAATTATCCTTTAAATATTAAAAGTTATGTTTTATAACTTAAAATATCTTTAAACACTTTATTTTCCTTTAAAAATGATTTTTCTAATATTAAAATCATTTAACATTACTTTATCTAATATAATTATTAAATGAATCTAATATCCTTAATATTAAAATATTAATATTTTTATGACAAAATATCGGAAGTTATGTTTTATAACTTCAAATATTTTTTATAATCTCTAAATCATTTTCATATAAATTTCAAATCATTAATTCTATTTTTCATCATTTATTTAATATCTTTATTAAATAACTTAATCATCATTAATATCTAATTAATAATGAAAATCATCACAAAATATTAAAAATTATAGAAAATAACTTAAAATATCTTTTTATATCATAAACTATTTTAAATGATTTTTCATGTATTAAAATCATTTTAAATAATTTATTTAATATTATACTTAAATAGATTAAATACTTTTATATCCTAAAAATATTAAATATTCATGAAATATACTTAAAATAATTAAAAACTAATTTTAAGACTTTTGAATAATTTTTAGTAATTTATTTTGTATTTTAATAATTAAAACTATTTTTTCTATTTATTTAATTAAATTAATTAATTTTCGGAAATTAAATATATCTTTGTCTGTAGCTAAAGCCCTTTAGTGACGTAAACCGGCTCGGCTTAGGTGTTCTTGAGCTATTCTTGGCCAAACCGTAAGCTCGTGTGGGTTATTGAGATAGCTAGTTTGACCAACAATAGTTTGTGGCAGTGTGATTATTCGGGCATTATCGTTTCTCGAGCTTGTAGTACTCATGCAAGACTACACGATCCGGACACCAACAAAGTTCATAACATAACATAATTGTAAGATATAGGCTCATGAACAAGTTGTGTTAAAGTTGTTCTTCATTTCGGGTTACCGAAATGAAGAAACGATTTATTATTCACTTTGGTCTCCCATAACTTATGATCCCCAAATATTTTTTACGTGATTTAATCTTTGCGTAGCTAACCAATATATACATGAAGAAATATATCACATATAATCACCATAACAACCATTAACGCGTCAAATATTAATCAAATCAACCCACGTCGAAATCACGATCATCATACGTTTTACGGGTTACCCAAAAACGAAATCGTGATCATCTTACATGGTTTGACCAAATACACTACATGAATCCGATTATTCATTTAGATGTTCTACAAGCTTAAATATATAGAATAAACAACAAACAACAAACAACAAACTTATTACAACAAAAGAAACCAAACAACTAACAAATGTACGAAGATCTAGCCCACGAGCTTGTCGCCGAGCTTCTGGGCAAGTTCATGGATGCCCAGATTTCCACCGATCAATGCCGGTCAACGTGGTTTGACCCACGAATAACGATGTAATATAAAACTTATCTAGGCTCTGCGTTTTGATCTGATAGTACAGATCTCATATCGGACTACAACTATAAACTTTCAAAACACAAAAATCATTAAAGATCGCAGAGATCTGAATTCGACATTCGTTGTCGTAAATCAAAATAAAAATTTTCCAGATTTTGTAAATCTTCAAATCCGAGCCTCTAGATGTTATGGATTCAACATCTAGCAACCCAGATCATCATTAGACACTACTAACAACGCATTTAACATAAAAAAACAACATCTAACACATCATCAAAGGTCAGAATTCAAGTTAGGGTTTATACCATTACTTTGATCAATCTTGATCTTAGGCTACTGATTTGTTGTTGGATTTCATAGGACTTGATTATGTGACTGATCTAGCTTATATTTTCGTGGGTTTGAGCTTGAGAGAGAATGGCTAGGTATTTGTGAGCAATTTAGGCCAAAAATAATCACTTTCTCTCTTTTAAATTATGCAAATCATGTATGCAATGAACTTGTATCTAGTGGCTGATAATGTGCTGTGATTTAGCTTGTAGTTAGGTCTAGGATAGGGTGGCTACAAGATTGGATAAGATTTGTCTAGCAATAATGCATGAATGGGACAAAAAAGGCACTTTGGTAATTATTTTAAATTTCAAGGGTATTCTTGTCCAATGTTATTGAATCTAGGGTTTAATCACTAGATTTTAAATCTTAAAGTTTCCCAAATAATTTATAGGATTTGGACAATTAAAAATTAAAGTGTAATAAAATTTTAATTTAAAACATACTAATTAATTAGGGTTTTAATAGAAATTAGGGTTTCTTAATAGAAAATTAGGGTTTAAATAATTAGGGTTCCTTAACATCATTAGGGTTCCCAAATTAACAATTAGGGTTTCCTAATTATCATTATAATTTACTAAAACAATAATTGGGGTTTCTAATATTAGCAAATTAGGGTTTTCAATTAATAATTAGGGTTTCTCCTAATTACAGAAATGATCTAATACATAGTAAAATTCATATAACACAAGTACTACACCGTCTCGAACTCATAACAGAGTTTAACAATTAGGGTTTAATAATACGACATGAGGGTTATGACCTAATTTACCATTTGGACCACCATTATCAGTCTACACATTTACAGTACATATTTATAGCACTGAAAAATTAAAATATAATTAATATTATATTATTATTCTCATCCCTTGATCAATACCCAAATTTAGGGTTTGGATTCCATATCTGATTTATACTTCATATACAACATCAATAATTAAGCTAAAATAATTAACTTAAATATTCTCGAACAAATTCATATAATAAAATATTTATTATTATACTTCTAATAATCATTTCATATATTATTTAAATAATATAAAATCATGTTTTCATGGAAAATAATTAATAAAAACATTTCATTTACAAAAAATTAATTAATATAGGAATATAATTTGTGGTGATTAAAAATTCTAAAATTATTTATAGGTAATAAATATATTTGCGTTTATCATACATTACTTGACACATATTCTCATCATTAAAATAATAAAAAAAAATTTATATGTAAAATTTCTTATTTATTTACATAGAAAATATCGGGTTATTACATTCACCCTCCCTCATAAGGATTCCGTCCCCGGAATCACCGTTTAAAACTCATATATACAAGGGTACATAACTTTACACGTAATCATTGCCAATAGATCTCGATCATAATTGATCGAACAAATCTTTAACTATTCATATAAAGCTTATCTTTCTGATTAAACGAAAATTTTATTTCTAAAAGAACACAAATTCCTCCCTCAAAATTTTATTTATAAAATAATTTTCTATATAAAGGAAAATCATATATATCAGAATATACAAGTTATTCGAATAATACCTGGAGTTCCATTCCCAGCTGCCACAGTATCCTAGACCGTCATATTGAAGACTCGTGCAGTTGGTTTGTTGGTCGAAGTCAGTCCTGTGATTGCCATAGTCCCGCTTCCTTTTCCCGTGGTTACACTCCCTACCTCCATTTTCCTCTTTGGACAATCCCTCACCTTATGTTCAGTCGATCCACATAGAAAACATCCATTGTTCATCCTTGGGTTGGGGCAGTTGGGAGAGATATGACCCTCCTGCCCGCACTTGTAACATACAAACTTACCCTTCAGATACTCACCAGAGTGATTCTTCCCATATTTCCCACACTGGACTATCTGCTTCTTCACACCTTCTTGTTTCACCTGAACATTCCCAAAATAATTTCCCTTTCTTTTCTCACCACTATTCCCACTATTAATTTCCACCTTCACAGCTCCTACAGTCTTGCCTTTGTTCCTCTTCTCCTTGTTATAGAGGCTTATGGCCTCACTCCCCTTCTCAGCTATGATAGCCTTTTCAATGAGTGCTGTAAAATTATTGATCTGCAACACTACCACCTTGTTGTAGAGCCAGGGTTTTAAATCCAGCTCGAACCTTCTTGCCTTCCTAGCCTCCGTATCAACTTGATGTGGAGCGAACCTATCTAACTCATTAAACTTTGTGGCATACTCTGTAACAGTCATGTTCTCCTGCTTTAACTCTAGAAATTTTACCTCGATCCTAGCCTGCATGCTAGCTGAGAGGTAGTTTTCGAAAAACAAATTTTTAAACCTAGCCCAAGTAACTACTCCCTCTTCTGCCCTAGTTTGATTTGCTTCCCACCAAAAGTTCGCCTCCCCTTTCAACATATAAGTGGCAAAAGAGGTCTTTTGCCCCTCATCTACCCTAGCAACTACGAACGCCTTTTCTATCTCGTTAACCCATGTCCGGGCTTTATCGGTCATTTATTCCCTCAATTCGGTGGTCCTACCGCCTTGAAGTCTTTGAAGTTTGCCAAGCGATTGTCTGGTTGGTTCCCTGCGGCTGGTATTCCCTGCTGCATAGCCTGAGCTACCATGTTCGCAAAGTTTTGTATTGGGTCTTGCTGTTGTCCCTCAGCGTTGTTGACAAATTCCTCTGCCCTTTGATTTCGTGTTTGACGTCTTGGTGGCATTATCTGATTACATAAAATCATAAATTTAACTTACATTCTAAACCTTATTGTATAAGTTTAACATGTAACACAAAGTTTTACACAAAACTTATTCAATTAATGAAACATCGATTCGTATTCATCAATTCAAAGTACTTTGCATAACATAACACATACTGCTATCCCTTCGTGACCACAAAAGTCGGGAATTACTGTAATAACTTATACAAAAGTTTGAGAATATTACATTACACCCGTATATTATCAACATACATAATCAACTACTAATCCCACTTATTTCCTAAGTCACGGTCTTTCCTCTTTCTTTTCCCTTTCTTGCTCGGAGTTGCACATAATTTGTTGCTTCCGGCTCCCATTTGATCAATTTGGATTTTAAGCTTATCTTGTTCTTCCATAGTTTCTATTAACGCCTTTCGCAATTGGTTATTTAGTAGCTTTTCTATTTCCCACAGCTTTTCTAGAGAAGAAACCTTGTTCTTAGATTCTGTACTTTCGTTGATGCTTGATCAGCTCCAACTTTAGTGTTTAAATCACTATCTGTCAGTTCCACCATTTCTGGATCTGGTACTACGTTTTCCAATACCACCACCTCATCAATGTTGTCTGCACTATGAGCCTCTATTTCAGCTTTTGGCTTTGATATCGGCTCCTTCTTTACGATCAGAGAGTACCCTAATTCTTTTCCACCTGACATCTACACATAACTTATGTTGATTAGTAAATAATATATACACACAGCAAACAATAGTTTTATAAGAGTTATCTTTTATTTTGTTCAACGATGAACTTATTCAATTCATCTCCTTTTAAACTCTATATGAGTTATCTGTATTTTCAACGTTTCTCTCTATTCTAAGGTTATAGCCTAAGGTTGATCCCACCTAAGGTTTCTAATCCTAAAGCTTTGATACCAACTTGTGACGCCCCCAAATCCCGGTACTTGAAACCCGAACTCGGTGCTTCACGATACCATTTTTATAAGCTGAATAATGCTAATAATAATAACAATAATATAAAGTTCAAACTTAATTTACATATGCATCAAAGTTTACTCCCAGGTACGAGACCTTTAAACATTCATTACATCATAGATAATAAGTATCATTGTCTTAATAAACTATAACTATTACACAACATATTATAAATCTCATTCGTACAGCTTTCCTTTCCTCTTGTTCTTGCCTGAGCCTTCAGGTTGATCATACTTAACTGAAAATATTTAAATTTAAAGCAAGAATGAGCATTTAATTTGCCCAGCAAGTAGTAACAACAATATATATTAGCTGAAAGAATTAAATGTTTTCTTTGAAAGCCACTTCTACAACGAATCAACAGTTGTGAAGTAAGCTGAACCAATAATAACAACATATCATTTTAATATAAAATTTTTGAAACTATGTACAGACTATAGCTGGAGATCTGTCAACATACTATGAACTTTATTTTCTATTTTCGAAAAGGTTAAATGAACTTCATCTCAAACCGTCATAACTTACTAGTACGCGAGGGGTGATCACCTGTTATGCCTCATATTGATCAATACTACATGCAAGAACGATATTATCGTTCACTTTATCCACCTTAGGTGCACAAAAGTTTTTCCCATATTCGGGATGTTCATACTTTAGTAGAATCCGAACCAAAACAAACTGGTTGGATACAATAACGTTCTATCTTGTTCAACAATATTTTTATGTTTAGTTGAATCAAATAGCTTAGAGGCGGCTTTTAAGTCAACGATACATACTTGAAATCAATAAGTATGTATCAACATATGATTAATACAATGGTTATCCAAGTGGGGACACTTGTCTCAACCCTATATACCTAATTAATGAATGTAATAAATATCCAATTATACAATAATACAATGATCGGATAATGTAAGAACTTGTATGAATACAAATATTGGATATATAATCAATAATAATAGAGTTAATAATCCGCACAATAATAATATAATTCTGAAACTTTCTTACTTATGTACATTGCATAAAGTAAATGCAAAAGTAGGATACTTGCACAATATAAAGAATAGTTCGGATACTTGCTCAATAATAATTGGAGTAAGTTTAGGAAATTTGCATAACATGATATACCTGTTTGCACGAAATAAAAGTAGTACATAAGGTTTAGATACTTGCCTGAGCTGCTACTTACAATAACGCAACTTAGATTAATCTTTTATACAGCTACCTATCAGTAATAATATCATTCGTTCGATTAGAATAATATATCGTAACACATAATACTGCTAATTGCAGTCAGCACATAACCTAATCACATTGTCACATATGCTTAACAGTCATTGGATCATAAATAGACACATATCTAGTCAATTTATCAAAGTCCAGATCAATTTCTGAAATATTTCTATATACCGACGGCTTTATCGAATAATTATCGAGTCTAAAACTCTGATCTATAGTTCAATATTCGTTTAGATATTTTAAATATCAGTCATTATTTTTCATAACCTTATAATACTTTTAAAATAATTATTATACTTTATCATGAATTTTCAAACACTGAAATCATTATTAAATGATTTAAATATTAACTAATTCTATTATCATTAATATTTAATTAATATTAAACTATTAATGAAACTATTGCCAAAATATTAAAGTTATTTATAATAACTCAAAATATTTTTAAAGTATTAATATTACCTTTAAATGATTTTTAAATCAATAAAACCATTTTAAAACTATTTATTTAATATAATTATTAAATAAACTTAATATCATTAATATTAAATTATTATCAGTAATATTGATTTATTAATGAAATTATCCTTTAAATATTAAAAGTTACTCCATTAGTCCCAAATTAATTGCTTAGTTTTGACTTTTTAAAGTCAAATTGACCATTTTAAAACTAATTTTTTACTATTTTTGCTAAAATATAGGTGAAGAGATTATAACCAAAAGAAAGTATATATACAATTTATTACTAATCCTAATTTTTATAATTTTAAAAATATATTTATATATGCTTAATTTTTAATTTTAAAATAGTCAATTTGACTTAAAAAGTCAAAATTGAAAGCGATTAATTTGGAGATGAGGAGTATGTTTTATAACTTAAAATATCTTTAAACACTCTATTTTCCTTTAAAATGAATTTTCTAATATTAAACTCATTTTACATTACTTTATCTAATATAATGATTAAATGAATCTAATATCCTTAATATTAAAATATTAATATTTTCATGATTAAAAATATCAAAAGTTATATTTTATAACATAAAATATTTTTTATAATCTCTAAATCATTTTCATATAAATTTTAAATCATTAATTCAATTTTTCATCATTTATTTAATATCTTTATTAAATAACTTAATCATCATTAATATCTAATTAATAATGAAAATCATCACAAAATATTAAAATTATAGAAAATAACTTAAAATATCTTTTTTATATCATAACCTATTTTTAAATGATTTTTCATGTATTAAAATTATTTTTAAATAAATTATTTAATATTATATTTAAATAAATTAAATACTTTTTATATCCCAAAAATATTAAATATTCATGAAATATACTTAAAATAATTAAAAACTAATTTTAAGACTTTTGAATAATTTTTATTAATTTATTTTGTATTTTAATAATTAAAACTATTTTTTCTATTTATTTAATTAAATTAATTAATTTTGAAATTAAATATATATCTATTCTGTCGCTAAAGCCCTTTGGCGATAGAAACCGTAGCCTTAGGTGTTCTTGAAATGTTTCTCGCCAAACCGTAAACCCATGTCGGGTTGGACGAGATAACTAGTTTGACCAACAATAGTTTAAACAAATGATTATTTCGGGCATTATCTTTCTCGAGCTTGTAGTACTCATGCAAGACTACACGATCCAAACCACCAACAAAGTTCATAACATAACATAATTGCAAGACATAGGCTCATGAACAAGTTGTTCGGAGTCGTTTCTTCATTTCGGGTTACCCGAAATGAAGAACATTGATTATTCACTTTGGTCTCCTATAACTTATGATCCCAATATTGTTTTCGTGATTTAATCTTTGCATTAGCTAACCAACATATATATGAAGAAATATATCACATATAATCACCATAACAACCATTAACGCAAAAAATATTAATCGATTAACCCACGTCGAAATCACGATCACACGTTTTCTAGGTTGCCCGTAAAACGAAAAAATCGTGATCATCTTACATGGTTTGACCGTCACAAGAAAGATATGAATCTCATTATTCATTTAGATGTTCTATAAGCTTAAATATATAGAATAAACAATAAACAACAAACTTATTACAACAAAAGAAACCAAACAACTAACAATGTAAAGATCTAGGCCCATGAAGCAGTCATTGCCGAGCTTTCTGGGCAAGTTCATGGGCCCAGATTTCCACCGGTCAATGCCGATCAATGTGGTTTGACCACGAATAACGTGCAATATAAAACTTATCTAGGCCTGCGCTTTTGATCAGAGTACAGATCTCATATCATACTACAACTATAAACTTTCAAAACACAAAAATCATTAAAGATCGCAGAGATATGTGGGCACGACATTCGTTGTCAGAAATCAAAACAAAAATTTTCTAGATTTTGTAAATCTTCAAATCCGAGCCTCTAGATGTTATGGATTCAACATCTAGCAACCCAGATCATCATTAGACACTACTAACAACACATTTAACATAAAAAAACAACATCTAACACATCATCAAAGGTCAGAATTCAAGCTAGGATTTATACCTTTACTTTAATCAATCTTGATCTTAGGCTACTGATTTGTTGTTGGATTTCGTAGGGCTTGATTATGTGACTGATCTAGCTTATATTTTCGTGGGTTTGAGCTTGAGAGAGAATGGCTAGGTATTTGTGAGCAATTTAGGCCAAAAATGATCACTTTCTCTCTCTCTTAAATTATGCAAATCATGTATGCAATGAACTTGTATCTAGTGGCTGATAATGTGCTGTGATGTAGCTTGTAGTTAGGTCTAGGGTAGGGTGGCTACAAGATTGGATAAGATTTGTCTAGCAATAATGCATGAATGGGACAAAAAAGGCACTTTGGTAATTATTTTAAATTTCAAGGGTATTCTTGTCCAATGTTATTGAATCTAGGGTTTAATCACTAGATTTTAAATCTTAAAGTTTCCCAAATAATTTATAGGATTTAGACAATTAAAAATTAAAGTGTAATAAAATTTTAATTTAAAACATACTAATTAATTAGGGTTTTAATAGAAATTAGGGTTTCTTAATAGAAAATTAGGGTTTAAATAATTAGGGTTCCTTAACATCATTAGGGTTCCCAAATTAACAATTAGGGTTTCCTAATTATCATTATAATTTACTAAAACAATAATTGGGGTTTCTAATATTAGCAAATTAGGGTTTTCAATTAATAATTAGGGTTTCTCCTAATTACAGAAATGATCTAATACACAGTAAAATTCATATAACACAAGTACTACACCGTCTCGAACTCATAACAGAGTTTAACAATTAGGGTTTAATAATACGACATGAGGGTTATGACCTAATTTACCATTTGGACCACCATTATCAGTCTACACATTTACAGTACATATTTATAGCACTGAAAAATTAAAATATAATTAATATTATATTATTATTCTCATCCCTCGATCAATACCCAAATTTAGGGTTTGGATTCCATATCTGATTTATACTTCATATACAACATCAATAATTAAGCTAAAATAATTAACTTAAATATTCTGAACAAATTCATATAATAAAATATTTATTATTATACTTCTAATAATCATTTCATATATTATTTAAATAATATAAAATCATGTTTTCATGGAAAATAATTAATAAAAACATTTCTGCTTACAAAAATTAATTACTATAGGAATATAATTTGTGGTGATTAAAAATTCTAAAATTATTTATAGGTAATAAATATATTTGCATTTATCATACATTACTTGACACATATTCTCATCATTAAAATAATAAAAAAAATTTATATGTAAAATTTCTTATTTATTTAAATAGAAAATATCGAGTTATTACAGGCTTTGTAGGGTGTAACACAAAAACATGGAAGACGTTGTGGACATTCTCGAGTGATGGAGGTAAGGCTACCTCGTACGCGATTTCTCTGATTTTACGCAATACTTCAAAGGGTCCAATAAATCTTGGGCTCAATTTTCCTTTCTTTCCGAATCTGATCTTCCCCTTCCAGGGAGAGACCTTCAAGAAAACATAACTTCCTGATTCAAACTCGATATTTTTACGATGTGGATCAGTGTATTTCTTCTGTCGATCTTGAGCCGCTACCGATCGTGGTTTCGGATCACTTTGACTATTTGGCCGTCTCGATGTACCAATTCTAGCCCTAGCAATTGTCTCTCACCAACTTCATCCCAAAGAAAGCGGAGTTTTTTGCACTTTCTGCCAGATAACGCTTCGTGGTATACAAGATGCCAATACTAGCGTGGTAGCTCGTTGTTGTAGCCGAACTCTAATAACGGTAGGTGATCATCCCAATTTCCTTTAAAGTCCATCACACAGGCTCTTAACATATCTTCTAATGTCTGAATCGTTCTCTCACTCTGTCCGTCTATTTTAGGGTGGTATGTTGTACTCATTCGCAATTGCGTACCCATGCATTCCTGAAGACGTTTCCAGAAATTTGATGTGAAACGCGGATCCCTATCTGAAACAATTGATACCGGCACTCCGTGTCTCGAAACGATTTCTTTTACGTATAACCTTGCCAACTGATCTAAGTTGAATCTGATTTTAATCGGAAGGAAGTGTGCAGATTTCGTCAGCCGGTCAACGATAACCCATACTGCGTCGTAGCCTTTTTGAGTTATCGAAAGGCCAACCACGAAGTCCATTGTAATATGTTCCCATTTCCATTATGGGATCTCTAACGGTTGTAGCAATCCACTCGGTCTCTGATGTTCTACCTTCACTTTCTGACAGGTTAGGCACTTGGCAACACATTCTGCAACATCACGTTTTAAATTCGGCCACCAGAAATGTTGTCGAAGATCTTGATACATCTTGGTACTACCAGGGTGAATCGAATATCGTGAACTATGAGCCTCACTCAAAATATCTTCCTTAATCTCTTGCACTGGCGGTACCCAAATTCTACTCTCAAATCTCAGTATTCCTTCTTTATCCATCTTAAATCTCGGTTCAGTTCCTTCAGATATCTTCCTTATCACCTTTATACATTCTTCGTCTTGAAGCTGAGCCTCCTTTACTTTATCTAGTAGAGTTGTACCAAATTGCACCTGAAATATTTTTTCATCAATCTCCATAGGATACTTCACTTCTAACTCTAGTTTCTCCATTTCTATAATTAGCTCCTCCTGAGCAGTCAACATCATCAATTTCTCACGACCCTTTCTACTTAAGGCGTCGGCAACCACATTTACTTTTCCCGGATGGTATAAAATCTCACAATCGTAATCCTTAATTAATTCCAACCATCTTCTTTGACGCATATTCAAATCCTTCTGCGTGAAAATATATTTCAGACTCTTGTGGTCTATATATATTTCACACTTCTCCCTGTAGAGATAGTGCCTCCAAATTTTCAAAGCAAATACAACTGCAGTTAACTCCAAGTCATGGGTATCCCTTCTCGTAATCCTTCAACTATCGTGATGCATACGCAATGACTTTTCCGTTTTGCATAAGCACACATCCAGGTCCTTTATGCGACGCATCACTAAAAATAACAAAATTTCCTGTATCATCCGGATGGGATAACACAGGTGCCGTACTCAATCTCTTCTTCAATTCTTGAAAGCTCTCCTCACACTTCTCCATCCAAACAAATTTCACAGCTTTACGAGTTAAATTCGTTAACAGAGTTGCGATCTTGGAAAAGTCTTGTATGAATCTTCTATATTATCCTGCTAATCCAATAAAACTACTTACTTCCGACGGCGTTCTCGGCTGATCCCAGTTAATCACGGCTTCGACTTTAGATGGATCTACCGAAATTCCATTTTTATCGATCACGTGCCTAAGAAATTCCACTCGTTCAATCCATAATTCGCATTTCAAAAATTTGGAATACAACTTTTCCCTTGTCAATACTTCTAACGTTAATCTCAAATGCTCTTCGTGTTCTTCTTTGGTTTTCGAATATACTACAATATCGTCTATAAATACAACTACGAATTTGTCTAAAAACGGCTTGAACACATCATTCATTAGTCCCGTAAATGCTGCTGGAGCATTCGTTAGACCAAACGACATTACTAAAAATTCGTAGTGACCATATCGCGTTCTAAACGCTGTCTACAGTACATCCTCTGACCTCACCTTCAGTTGATGATAACCGCTTCACAAGTCTATCTTGGAAAAGTATCTCGCTCCCTTTAATTGGTCAAACAGGTCGTCGATCCTCGGTAATGGATATCTATTCTTAATCGTGACCTTGTTCAGTTCTCTGTAGTCAATGCAGAGTCGCATCGATCCATCCTTCTTTTTCACAAACAACACCGGCGCTCCCCACGGTGATATGCTCGGTTGAATGTACTTCTTGTCCAGTAATTCTTGTAATTATACCATTAGTTCTTTCATCTCTACTAGTGCCATTCGGTATGGTGCCTTCGATATTTGAGCAGTTCCTAGCGCCAAATCGATTACGAAATCTACCTCTTTATCTGGTGGAAGTCTTGGTAAATCGTCTGGAAATACGTCGACGAAGTCCCTCACAATCGGTATCTCTTTCGACCTTAGGATTCTCTTTTCGACTATCGACTATGTAATCTAAGTATCCTATACAGCCTTGTCTTAACAACTTCCTAGCCTGCATCATCGTCAGACAACTCGCTTGTCTAGGCGACTTGCTACCATAAAACACAACCTTTGACAGAGTCATAAGGTTAATACACTTCTTTTGGTAATCAATTACAGCCCCGTAATTGAATAACCAGTCCATTCCCAATATAGCGTCAAATTCCCCAAGTCGAATAGGGATAAGATCTACGTTCATGATATTACCCCTAATATCCACTCTACAATTCTTATGTACGTACTTAACAGGGATTATTTCTCTATTCGCAATTTCTATGTTCATGGGATAATCCAATTTATCCTTAGGCAAATCTAAATTCTTGGCAAAAGCATCGGATTTAAAGTTACAAGTAGCACCCGAATCAAATAAAACATAAGCATTAATTTAATTGATCAGAATGATACCTGACACCACATCACGGGATTGAACTGCATCTTGCACTGTCATGTTGAAAGTCCAAGCGGTCGGTCGGTTTGTTGCGGTTGGTCCGGTGATGGTTAAGGTATTTCCACTATTATTTACCCGGTTTCCTCCTGATACTGACCCTCCCGATCCCTTTTTGGGACAGTCTCTTGCCAGATGGTCCTTCGAACCATAAGTAAAACAAGCACCCTTCTTTGGGTTTGGACAGTTTGGTGCTATGTGGCCTTCCTGACCACAATTGTAGTACACTCTTTTTCCTTTCATACAAACTCCCAGATGTGCTTTCTCGTAAGTCGGGCATGCTTCGATTCTTTTCTTCTGACTACCTCTGTTGATTTCCCGATGATGAGCTGTCGTTCCACCTTTTCTTCTGATTAAAATTTCCACCTCCTATGCCACTTCCACTGGCCTTGTTATTAAATTCACCTTCACTCTTCTTCTTCTTCTTCTTCTTCTGATCTTGATTGTACTTGGTCACCGCATCGCTTCCACCTTCAACGAGGATGGCCTTTTCCAAAACTCCGGCAAATGTGTTTATCTGAAACATTGATACCTTGTTGTACACCTAAGGCTTTAGTCCTTGTTCGAATCTTCTGGCTTTTCTTTCGTCCGTGTGTACTTGATACGGGGCGAACCTCGCTAACTCGTTGAATTTAGCCGCGTAGTCAGGTACACTCATGTTTCCCTGCTTCAGTTCCAGAAATTAAACCTCCATCTGATTCTGCGAACTAGTTGGGAAATACATTTCGAAAAACATCTCTTTAAATCTCTCCCACGTAATTACACCTTCACCTCCTCGTACTTTGTTTGCTTACCACCAGTAGCTAGCCTCAGACTTCAGCATAAACGTTGTAAAAGCGATCTTCTGGTCTTCTCTAACCCTAGCAACGTCGAAAATCTTCTCCATTTCCATAACCCACGTTTGAGCTTCTATTTGGTTCATGGAACCTTTGAACTCTGGCGTTCCCACCGCCTTGAAGTCTTTAAACGTTGTGTTTGGTGGAGCTTGAGGTTGATTGTTCATTGCTCCAGTTAGTAAGTTAACTAACTGTTGAACGGGATTTGCGTTGGCATTATTGTTATTATTGGTTGACTCTTCCTGAGCCGGTTGACGCTGTTGTCTTCTCCTTGGTGGCATATTTCTGTTAAATAAACGCTCATTAGAACTTTATTTATTTCTCTAAATAGTTAAGGCTTTACTTAACAATTTAACATACTCATTTAACACATCATCTCAAACAACATGATATATTTATATTCAAATCAAAAGTTTTAACAATAAACGATAGCATAACTGCTATTTACATCAACTATCCTGGAATGTAGAATCCACATGATTTAAAACATTCAATATTCTTTCGTTCATAAACACGTCAGAATTTACATCTAAAAACTAATTAAGTTCTTCACATAATTAAAAAAATCATATCATTGTCGATCAAGGTACTGATTAGCCTTGCTACGCTCCTCTTCTAAGATGCGATACATTGTTCTACGATCCATCATATACAATGGTAGTCCTTCGAATTGGATCGGGTACCTCAAAACTCGATCTTGGGTCTCATTCATTGCCTTGTTAAGTGTAGAGTATGTTTCCCCAATCTTCGCTTTCTTTGCACGACTATCATCCTCTACACGATCAGCTCGACGTGATTCTCTTACCCAGCCTTCTTCTTCTATGTTCAGCCTTTCGGAGGTTTCCTTCAGTTCCTTCTTCAGCTTCTCTATCTCCTCGGTCTTATCTTCAGTTTGACCCTTCTCATGGACCAAATCCCATTCTACATTTCCCAGTCGTGAGTGAAGAGTCAAAATCTCCTCTCCTTCGCTTCTAGAGTAATATCTTTGGATAACCGCTTCGCTTCACCAAATCTTGGACCTCGTCTCGTAATTCTACATTACTGTCGTACAACGTGTCATACATCTCATCATCAACGGTGTACCGTGGTAACTCCTCTTCTTCCTCTTCCTCTTCCTCTTCCTCAACAAATTCCTCCTCAAGATCCTCCTTAGGATCAGTCTCGGGCTCATGCTCCTGACCAACAACGGTGATCAATGGAGATGACTCCCTCTGTACCAGCTGCTCCCTAACGATATGAATGTCTCGGGGCTCCTCATCTGTCGGTACTATAGGTACACGGGGTTCCTCCTCAGTAGGTACTATAGGTACACGGGGTTCTTCCTCCCCAGCTTGACTAGCTTCTCCAACATTCGACATTTTGACAACAAAATTTTAAGTTTTAGTTACTAAGTCGTATCATTTAACGCATACTTTAACACATAAACACATAAGGTCTTTTATTATCTTCAATGAATTACAGAAATTCATTTCTTATAACTCGATAAGACTTTTCCATCACTACCTTCTTTCTATAAGGCTATTACCTAAGGTTGTTCCCCCACCTAAGGTTCATAACCTACAGCTTTGATACCAACTTATGACACCCCCAAATCCGAGCACTTCAATTCCACAGGATTTGGTGTTCACTGTACAAATATCATCTATCTATCTACCCATAATAAATGCAAGCCATTCAATAGATAGAAATAAAATCTTCCCCCTTAAGGGTTACAACATCCGAATAATAATAATACAATCCCAGGTTAAACTAACCTTAAATATCTGTGCGGAATCATAAACAAATAAGTCTTAAACAACATCATTAACTCAAGTCTTAAACATAAATACATCATCTAATAAAATAACAAGTCTTCATCACTTGCTAACTTTGCCCTTGCCTTTACTAGTGGAAGGTTCATCAGTTCTTTCGTTCTTAACTATAATGTTATTAATAAGCAAGAGTAAGCACTATTACCCACAAGTATAACAATGAAATAATAGTATAATAACATGCGAGTGAATCAAGGACATCTGAATAAAAGCTCAACTTTTGAATCAAGAATGAATAACAAGAATCAAAAGAATTCTGAGGGTCATAAGACCTTTGAACTATGTCCTAGGTTATCAAGGGTTATACTTGAAACCTTTAACAGTCATAAGACTATGGACCTTTCTACTCGTACTTAGGGGGATCAACCCTTAGTACCATACTGTGCACAATATCTTAACACTAACGCATAAGTAAATCCCTTTTACAGGGTTGTTCATCTCAGTTTGACATTCGAGTCCGCACCAAAGGAAGTTTGGTTTGGATAATTCAATAAGAGTTCTGAAATTTAGAACGTTCATCAACTATGGACTAGTTGAATCAATAAGGTTCACTAGTCTCACAAGGTTCAACAATAATGATATTCAAATCTGAATAATAATCTCAAGAAGTATCCAATAGAACGATTATTGTATAACAAAATCATACTTTGAAAAGACAATCAATCTTTAATATAATAATTCGACTTGAATAATAGTAATGATAATTTACTCGAAGTAAATAATAAACTTGAACAATAATGACATGTAGGGTTAGGAAACTTGCCTCGTGCGTAGATTACACTTTAACTAAGCACGTTCTTTGAATTTAATCCTACATACCATTCACATTCACAATACTAGTTAATTATAACTTAACTAATCATTAACGATTATTCTTTTGTCTAAACTTTGGTTATGACTATACTTAGTCAAATTATCACATTTACTGTCACATAATATCACTTCATGAATAATAATTTAATTATGTATTCCATAACTCAATCCACATGCAATTATGTTATTTACTTTTTAAACATCTATTTTATCATCAGATTATACTTCTAACATGTTTACATGTTCATTACATGAAGTTACTAACATATTGATAGACTTAATCATTTTAAAAATTACATTTCTAAACTTTCTGGAGAGTAGTGCTGCGGCGCCACTTTTATACTTGATCTTCTGATTCACAAGGACGCGATGATGCGTTTGGCCAGGACTCTTGGTATTTGCCATGCGGTCTTTGTGGTATGTTGTGGCTCGAGACTCGAGACTTAATGTCATGCCGGGCGGGACTTGATTACTGGAGTTGCTGGCAAGCTGAAACTCCAGACTTGATTCCCAGTTCGCGAAGAACACAGAGTTCAGCGAAAAGGACACAAAATGATCATTAATTTCACTAAATTAACAAACCCACATGCTATGATTTATACATAATCATTACCCAACATCTATAAAGTGATTTTAACCCATTAAAACACATAATCACAGAATTAAAATCTATAATTTCACTGACTTTGATGTTCTTGAAGGTTTTGAAAATAAAACATGAAAATTGACAATACGGATTCGTTATAACACCGAATCCGTTCATTTAAACTTTGGTCTCTTCGTATCAACATGCATAATATTATACGAGTGTAAAATTTAGGGATAATATATGATCAACACATGAAATACCACGTATAAGGCCATATGGCCTTTACCCAAACTCTGTAATTTTGTAGAAATCATATACTACGTATTTTCATGAAACTGCTGTTATGGTTTATAAAATATATATAATTAAATACGATTTGATAACATCTAAACCTATATATGCACATAAGCCTTACAATTTCCCATCATAGAGACTTTACAGAAAACTGTGAAAGCCATTTTTATCAAAACTTGAATACGTGAAATTTAGAATTTGGGAAGGAGAGATTACCCTGAGAATAAAGTATATATATGTAGGCTTAGATTCTTTCTTCAATCACTGAGTTCTCACAAAATCCTCTGAACTCTCTCTTGAATTTCTCAATCTCTCTCTCTGTATCTCTAGACTTTGCCAATAATAATAAAAAGAAAAGGAAAGGAGAGTTCGTATAAAGGAAGAAACTGACACGCATTATGGAGGTCAGTTACCCATCATGGGTAACTGCAATGAACTCCCACTTAGGCTATGTTTGACTAGCTTTAATAGGTTTCAAAAACCATTTAATTTAATAAAGCTTTATCACATAGTTTAATAAATGTCACATTCCTTTATAAAATAAATCAATATCTTATTTAATTTACTTTAAATAAAATCTAATAATTTCTCATAAATTCACATAGTCATATATTTAATTTTCTCATTAATAAATAATGTCAAATTATTAACTCTCTAATTAATAATTAAATTAATTAAATTGTGAGACCCCAGATTTTATCAATAAAGATTTAAATTTTGTGAAATAATTTTTAATATTATGGTGTGAATTTGAGATAATATTATAGTTGTGGGTAGTATTTATAAATTTTGCAAAAAGTATGCAAGTGGTTATATTATATTCGATTGGTGGGGAATATTCGGTTTAGCGAGGAATATTCGCACAACTACTCAATCATTGGTGGACCCTACAATGTAATTATTGTTGGATTGAGAAAACGACAAAAATATTTTATTAAAATAACGGCGGAAGTTTTACCGTTGATCTTTGTTGAACTACTCGGTAGTAAAAAAGTACAAGATGTCGTGTGGTTGCATAGTAGTAGCACGGTATTGATTATTGATGCCTATGTGAGAAGTCACTCGGTTTGATTCCATTATTGTCGATTAATAATATGAATTATTATAGCGATAATGACGTTTTGTTTTATTCGTATTATTAACGTAATAAAAGCGAAACATCTTTTATATAAAATAGAATACTTTATTAAAGTTATTCTATAAATAGAATATATTATATTTTATTATATATATAGTGTTGCATAGTATTTTGCATAGTGTTTTGCATAGTATTGCATAGTGTTTGCATAGTAAAATGTTTTATATAAATAGAATATATTATATTTTATTTAAAAGATTTTTCTTTAAATATGGACCGTCAGATTAAAGTAAATCAATACTGATAGTTCATGGATTAGTTCTTATGCATTCCATTTTCCTATAAATAGAAGCTCATTCCTTCATTATTTTCTTACGAATTCATTGAAACTCAGAGAGAGAAATTATAGAGAGAAGCTATAGAGAGAAAGTTATAGAAAGAAGAAAAGTATTCTGCTACTTCACTACTTCTATATTCAGTTCTTTTTACGGTAAGGGTATTATTATTTGTTGTACGTAAAAGTGTTATTCTTTCTTATTCATGAAGAGAACTTACATTATTCCATTCATTATTATTACATTGGAATAACTTTGTAAAAGTGGTATACCCTATACATAACTTTGTATATGCGGCATACCTTATACTTGGTGAAATTCTTATGTTATTCCATTCTTATTTATTACTGTTGGAATAACTTTGTATCTGTGGAATCCCCTATACTTGGTGATCTTCTTCTCATTATTTCATTCTTTATTATTACATTTGGAATATCACATGCGTGTGTTTTACAGGACTGGTTCCATTGTTTATTATTCGCATTTATTATTCTCGTTGGAATATCACATGCGTGTGTTTTACAGGACACGGTTCTATTGTTTATTATTCAGCATTTATTATTCATTGGATCATCACTGTGCCGGTGTGAATTTCACGACTGGTTCCGTTATTATTATTTTGTTGGAATAACTTGTCATGTCATGCAACCGCATGCGTGGTGATTTCTTTTGTTATTCCATTCTTTATTATACCTAGTTGGTTAAAACTTTGACTTCTATACTCTATGAAATTAGTAGAATATCCTTGATATTTGCGTTTCATCCAAATATCTTTTCATAGAAATATTCTTCCGATCATTCTTGAATTTTACTCTACAAAGCGAAGATCATGTTGACAATTTGGATGTTATTAGTTCTGAATAACTTAATTCTTGAACTTGTTTTATTGAATTATTATGTCATTGTCATCATCCTCATGTTATATTATGTTATCTTTGGCTTTACGTGCATAGATGAACTTAGTATGATTATGACCGAGGATCATTTGGTATAATCATGACTTGATATAAATGATGTGACAAAAAGTCCTCAAATTGGCCTGTGTAATGCGTTGATGGATAGTTTTGGTATGATTATGACCTGGGGTGATTCGGTATAGTCATGACCATTGATAATTTGATGAAAATCCTTGACCGTAGTGCGAGGATGATTAGATGTGGTGGTTTATTTATTGTCGAGTCTCGGTGATAAAAATTGATGAAAACTTTTAAAACCTAAAAGATAGTAGACTTTATTCTCTACTTGACTCTTTTAATGGATTGCTTATTCATTGCAGATTAAACCGGTTGTCTATTGTATTTTATCGGTTTAACCTTTGTTGAAGGCTAATGATAATTTATTTTGCATTATCTTAGTCATAATATTTCTTCTTGGGCTAGTTGAGCTCACCCTTTTTTTTTTGTTCTCTTGAAATGAGAACATATTTGGGACAGTCGGGAACGAAGTAATGGTCCAGAGGATAGCATTAGTAGTCCTCACTATTACGTGATATAGTGTGATAATAGTTGTAATGAGGACTCCTTTTGAGTTTGTATAATATCTAGTAGACAATATTTGTATTCAAACTCATGTTTTTATGTCGTATTATACACGGCAGTTATATTAGTAAGTTGTATTTGAATTTATGTACCATGTAAGTGGCGACCCAAGATGGGTGGCGTATACCTAATTTTTGGGGCGTCACGGTTGGTATCGAGCTTAGGATATGATCCCCTGGCTAAGATGTGAGACAAGAACTAGGAGGGGAGAGACGGGGAATTCCTTCGCTAGTATGACCTACCTAAGTTTATGTGGTATTTATTTGGTCGGTCAGAGTATAGGGATAATATGTGATATGTTATTTAACCCATGTTTGGTGGCAGTATTTGAAAATGACATCTGAAAATATTGAGATAAGCAATGAAGCACATGAGACCGTTGAGTCAGCTCAACCAAAAGGTAATGAGCAACAACACGATAATAATCATACCTGGTGGCAACGGTCATCGAACAATGATAACCATCGTGGGGGAAATTATCATGTCAAGAATGGTAACCATTTCGGTGGTAATCATGGCCAAGATAATAAGAATGGACATTTCAAGAAGAGAGGGTTCAACAATGACGTGAAGACGCGGCAGATCGCACCGTTTCAAAGGAAGAAGAAACGACCACCGGTCGTATGTTTCAAATGCGAGACGGAGGACACATCCGTCCAAAGCTGTCTGTGACAATCCAAAGCGTGTTTTAATTGCGGAAGAGTAGGTCACTTAGCTCGATTTTTGTATTATGGTGAAGTCAAGTCCGGTTGAGATAGTGATGCCGAAGGATGTCCTGCACAAGCCAAAAGCGGTAGTTTAAGAGAGAGCGTTTTTTTTTCGTGACGAGGAACCCGAATAAAATTATCACGGGTAAGTTAATCATAAGCTCTTGCGAAGTCTATATCGTATTCGATACCTGGTTCTACCTATTATTTTATCTCTCTTGCTTGCGTTCAATGTTTATATTTGACTCGGAGAAATTGGACTTTGATTTATATCTGTTTAAACTTAGTTGGGAGAAACCTTCGTTACCTCCACTGTTTATAAATCTTGTTGATTCAAATCAAAACTTTCACGTTACCTGTCAATCTTATCTCTTTGAAAATACTTGCCTTTGATTTTAGGAATCAATTGGTTAACTACTCATCATGCTTTTCATAAGGTTGTTAGCTTTTATATTTATAACAACCCTGTTACACGAATTCAAAGTAACCAAACCCTAAAATTAATCATTGTCATATCAAGCCATAAGTAAAGAGCCCCGAACCTTTCGTTGTTGACTTCCTTGTGTGGAAATGCGAAGCGGACTTTTCGTAGGCGGCAACATCGTGAATGAAGATGGCAAGTTTATAGGTATCATTGTGAGGTGCTATCTAGGTTAAGGGATAGAAGTCACAGTTTGGTATCAATGTGACGTACTATCCAAGTCTTGGATGAGAGTCACAGTTTTGAATGATATTTCTATTATTAATAAATTTCTGGCGTATTCTTGAAGACTTCTTAGCCTACTTAGAGCGTGAAATCGATTTTTTGTATTGACCCCAAAGACAAAAACCCATTTCTTAAACCCTCAAATATTTCTTCAACTAAAAGGATCATTTACGTGGATTATGATGAAAGTCATAATAAAAGCATTGGACTAATGAAAATCATGGGTATACGTGGTATTAGTA
This sequence comes from Panax quinquefolius, assembly GCA_020205615.1. Taxonomy (NCBI): domain Eukaryota; kingdom Viridiplantae; phylum Streptophyta; class Magnoliopsida; order Apiales; family Araliaceae; genus Panax; species Panax quinquefolius. Next base: position 214,004 of record JAINUW010000175.1, read on the forward strand.
AGTGTTATAATGAGTTATGTTGGTTAGTATGTGAAAACATGAAAGTTTCTTAGAAATCACAAAGAGTTGAAAATCGATTTTGGTGAAAAACGTAACATGAAATTCAATTGACCATATCTCCTATTATATTTTGAATTTTTGAATGTGGTCAAGTCCTAGAGTTAGATCTATGAGTTACCTAACTAATCCAAGTGCAATTACTGGAAAAGGTGTTGTAGATTTTGTGTGGACTGATTTTAGCAAAGGAGTGCAAAGCTGCAAAAAACCGAAAATGCTTCTGCCATGATTTTAGAGAGGCTGTTTCGGCCACTTAAATTATGACAAAAATTCTGGCCTTTTGGGACATGAAGGTTTATGGTATAAAGTACCTCCTGTCCAAAAATGAGCTCATTCGACTTAAAATGAGCAAGTTATGACTATTTCAATATTTAGGTTTTAAATTTAAAACGCTATAACCGAGTTCTATAACTCCGATGACCATGAAATTTAAACTAGAAGCTCATGTTAACATGTGTAAAGATTCTGCCAAGATTTGGGAATTTTGGAGTTATCCTTGAGGTAGCTAATTTCTTAAGGAATTAATTGGAAATTGATTTTTGAAAATAGTAAATGAATTTTAAAATTCCGAGAAAAATATATTTTCATTATGGGACTATATTATGCTAAATCCCAGAAAATAAATATTTTTGGGGCTGATTTGGTATTTTCATGAAAATAGTTTAATTACTGAACATATGAGTTAAATATGTTATGTGAAGTAACAAAGTTGAAAATAGGATTTTATGGCTAGAGAATCCTATATAGAGTATATGCATATTTTTGATGAGGATTTGATAATTGGTGATGATATCTTATGAGTATGGCATTTTGAATGATTAAATGCATTATATGGTAAAAGCGTAAACAATTGAGATAAATTGTTTATAAATTTAAAAAGTGATTAAAATATTGTTATAATATTAATGATATTAGATTATGAGATTATTAAGTGATTGATAACATGGGATATTCTTGAATCTGGATAAATTATATTATAAATGTTTAATATTTATCCTTTATCTCATTTGATTGATTCTTTATATCATTATCCTCATATTTTATATTATGTTGAAAGTCATACGTGGCACTGTAGTGCATAGATGGACTTGGTATGATTATGACCACGGATTATTCGGTATAATCATAGCAGTAAATGAATACACAATTATCTTTGGTAGTAGTGCATGGATAATTTGTGGTCGTGATACTAATGAATACACAATTATCTTTGGTAGTAGTAGTGCATGGATAATTTGTGGTCGCGGATAATCTTAATGAATATCCTTGGCTTTGTAGTGCGGGGATGATTCGATGATGTGGATTAATTATTGAAATTTGAGTCTCAGTAATGAAATATTAATTCATGGATGTGTTCAAAGTCATACGTGGCTTACGTGCATAGATGGACTTGGTATGATTATGATGAGGATTGTTGGGTATAATCATAATTAGTAATTAAAAACACAATTATCTTTGGTAGTAGTGCATGGATAATTTGTGGTCGTGATACTAATGAATATCCTTGGCACGTAAAAAGGGGATGATTCGATGATGTGGATTAATTATTGAATTTGAGTCTCAAAGAATGAAATATTAATTCATGGATGAGTTCAAAGTCATACTGTGGCTTACGTGCATAGATGGACTTGGTATGATTATGACTGTGGATTGTTCGGTATAATCATAATCAGTAATTGAAAACACGAATATCCTTAGCGATGGTGCATGGATAATTCGTGGTCGTGATACTATTAAGGTGAGTCTCGGCATTATTGGTTTCTAGTTGTATATCTTTTGCTTTTGTAGTGCAAAGATGAATAGTTAATGAATAGCTTTGTGATTTCAAGATGAATTTAATATTTTCAAGGTATCCTCATCTCTTTATCATATCAGTGCGTACCCTAATTTCGGGGCGAAATTCCATAAGGAGGGAGATTGTGAGACCCAGATTTTATCAATAAAGATTTAAATTTTGACGAAATAATTTTTAATATTATGGTGTGAATTTGAGATAATATTATAGTTGTGGGTAGTATTTATAAATTTTGCAAAGTATGCAAGTGGTTATATTATATTCGATTGGTGGGGAATATTCGGTTTAGCGGGGAATATTAAATGCATAATGGCTCAATCATTGGTGGACCCCTACAATGTAATTATTGTTGGATTGAGAAAGCGACAAAAATATTTTATTAAAATAACGGCGGAAGTTTTACCGTTGATACTATTGAACTACTACTTAGGTAGTAAAATACGAAGAATACGTGTGGTTGCATAGTAGCACTGCGGTATTGATTATTGATGCCTATGTGAGAAGTCACTCGGTTTGATTCCATTATCATCGATTAATAATATGAATTATTATAAGCGATAATGACGTTTTGTTTTATTCAGTATTATTAACGTAATAAAGCGAAACATCTTTTATATAAAATAGAATACTTTATTAAAGTTATTCATAAATAGAATATATTATATTTTATTATGCATAGTGTTGCATAGTATTTTGCATAGTGTTTTGCATAGTATTGCATAGTGTTTGCATAGTAAAATGTTTTTATATAAATAGAATATATTATATTTTATTTAAAAGATTTTTCTTTAAATATGGACCGTCGATTAAAGTAAATCAATCTGGACCGTTCATGGATTAGAATTCTTATGCATTCCATTTTCCTATAAATAGAAGCTCATTCCTTCATTATTTTCTTACGAATTCATTGAAACTCAGAGAGAGAAATTATAGAGAGAAGCTATAGAGAGAAAGTTATAGAAAGAAGAAGAGTATTCTCGCTACTTCACTACTTCTATATTAGGTTCTTTTTACGGTAAGGGTATTATTTGTTGTACAGTAAAGGGTGTTATTCTTTCTTATTCATGAAGAGAACTTACATTATTCCATTCATTATTATTATTACATTGGAATAACTTTTGTAAAAGTGGTATACCCTATACATAACTTTGTATATGCGGATACCCTATACTTGGTGAAATTCTTATGTTATTCCATTCTTATTTATTACATTGGAATAACCTATATATGTGAATCCCCTATACTTGGTGATCTTCTTACATTATTTCATTCTTTATTATTACATTTGGAATATCACATGCATGTGTTTTACAGGACGGACTGGTTCCATTGTTTATTATTTCGCATTTATTATTCTGTTGGAATATCCTGTCTGTGTGTTTTACACCGGACCTGGTTCTATTGTTTATTATTCAGCATTTATTATTCTGTTGGATCATCCTATCGGTGTGAATTTCACCTGACCTGGTTCCGTTATTATTATTCTGTTGGAATAACCTGTCTGTCTATGCGAAGTACCGCATGCATGGTGATTTCTTTTGTTATTCCATTCTTTATTATACCTAGTTGGTTAAAACTTTGACTTTATACTCTATGAAATTAGTAGAATATCCTTGATATTTGCGTTTCATCGATATCTTTTCATAGAAATATTCTTCCGATCATTCTTGAATTTTACTCTACAAAGCGATATCATGTCGACAGTTTGGATGTTATTAGTTCTGAATAACTTAATTCTTGAACTTGTTTTATTGAATTATTATGTCATTGTCATCATCCTCATGTTATATTATGTTATCTTTGGCTTACGTGCATAGATGAACTTAGTATGATTATGACCGAGGATCATTTGGTATAATCATGACTTGATATAAATGATGTGACAAAAGTCCTCGGTGTATTTTGTAATGCGATGATGGATAGTTTTTGGTATGATTATGACCGGGGGTGATTCGGTATAGTCATGACCATTGATAATTTGATGAAAATCCTTGGCCAGGTGGTACGAGGATGATTAGATGTGGTGGTTTATTTATTAAGTTTGAGTCTCGTGATAAAAATTGATGAAAACTTTTAAAACCTAAAAGATAGTAGACTTTATTCTCTACTTGACTCTTTTAATGGATTGCTTATTCATTGCAGATTAAACTGGTTGTCTATTGTATTTTATCGGTTTAACAACATTGTTGAAGGCTAATGATAATTTATTTTGCATTATCTTAGTCATAATATTTCATTGGGCTAGTTGAGCTCACCCTTTTTTTCCTTTGTTCTCTTGAAATGAGAACATAGCTGGGACGAGTCGGGGAACGAAGTAATGGTCCAGAGGATAGCATTAGTAGTCCTCACTATTCTGTGATATAGTGTGATAATAGTTGTAATGAGGACTCCTTTTGAGTTTGTATAATATCTAGTAGACAATATTTGTATTCAAACTCACAGTTTATGTCGAATTATACACGACAGTTATATTAGTAAGTTGTATTTGAATTTATGTACCATGTAAGTGGCGACCCAAGATGGGTGACGTATACCTAATTTTGGGGGCGTCACATAAATAATGTCATGCTTAATTAAATATTTCATTTAATTCAATAAGCTCACATAATTATATATTTGAATAATAATTATTCTCTACATTAATTTAATAAATGTAACACATATAATTAAATTAATCTACCACAATTGCATCAATTAATTATTAAATCTAATAATTAAATTATCGAAAAATATTTATTTGATTCAATAAATATTAAAATTAATTTACAAAAATCTCGTTCGTAACATCTTTTCCCCTTAAAAGATTACGTCCCCGTAATCACGACTCAATAAATTTCGAATTCGTTACATTCTCCCCCCCTTACAAAGATTACGTCCCCGTAATCGCCTTATACATAATTAAGTAAATAAATGAGGTAATTCTTCATCATATACTCTTGAGTTCCCACGTAGCTTCTTCAAACGTTGTGGTTCCTCCAAATTACCTTAATGTAAGGTATAACTTTTTTCTAAGAACTTGTTCTTTTCGGTCGACAATTTGAACGGAGATTTCTTCGTAAGATAAGTCTTTCTCAAAATACAGGGGTTCGTATTTAATTACATGCTTGTAATCGGCTTTGTAGGTCGTAACACGAAACATGGAAGACGTTGTGGACATTCTCGAGTGATGGAGGTAAGGCTAGCTAAAGACGCGACTTCTCGATTTTACGCAATACTTCAAAGGGTCTAATAAATCTTGGGCTCAATTTTTTTCTTTCTTAGAATCGATCTTCCCTTCTAGGAGAGACATTCAAGAAAACATAACCTCCCCGATTCAAACTCGATATTTTTACGATGTGGATCGGTGTATTTCTTCTTCGTCGATCTTGAGCCGCTACCAGCCGTCGTTCTCGGATCACTTTGACTATTTCTGCTGTCTGCTTTACCAATTCTAGCCCTAGCAATTGTCTCTCACCAACTTCATCCCAGTAAGGTGGAGTTCTGCACTTTCTGCCATATAACGCTTCGTAAGGAAGCATGCCATAACTGAAAGTAGTATGCACACAAGCCAATCATGTTTGATGATAAAGCATATACTTTGTAACAATCTTATTCATTTATTAATAAAAAGTATTAATTTATTAAAGGCTTTTAATTATCTACATGATGCTATTTTATAATATGTGATAAACCCATAGTTTTAAGCAATGCTTTTAGAATAATGATGATGATCATTCTAATGAGATCTAAATTCTTAGAGAGCTTAAAACTAAAATAGTTCCCAATCATTGGATTACTAAATTGGGGATTATTGAATCCGGATAGATTGGTACATCGTTGCTTGCTCATTGGATGAGGATGATTGATCTCATGATCATTTGTGTGGAGACACTAAAGCAAGTATGTAGGTGCTTATTAGAGAATAAGTTCATTGAGCATTGGCTCGCTAAGGAATACCTAATGGAGTTTTACTTGCTGTCAATAGGAATTCTGTAGTGATAGTAGTACAAGTGATCCTTGGACTTGAGATCATCATAATATCTTGTGTATGATGAGTTATACTTTGACTTATTCCTTAAGACCCTTAGGATATATCAAAGGGTATGCTTGGGTATAATAAGTTGTACATGGAGATAATGTATAATCAATAAAGAATCTACCACTTATTAAAAGAAGAGAAATGTCCTATGTGATTCGATAAATGACAACCCAAAGTAGTCCTTGGCGATATGAGGAATGAAATTAGAAAGGAGTTTCTAATTTGCATTATTTGAGTTGTGCATTTAAGAGTCGAAATACATATAATTAAATAAAATAAGACTTGATAAGTAATTCCATGTCTTATATTTAATTGGGACATTGTATGGTGGAAAGATTGAATTATACGGTAACTATTTACTCATAGGTTCTTTTATGATTAATTTTGAAATCTATATTATCTGGAAAGTCGTTGATCGCTTGGGAGGCTTATCCCTATTGAAGAATAAATATTATTTATTTAAATAAATTAATTGTTTAATTTATTTATTTAAATAAGATTAGAATTGTTCTAATTGATTTATTCACAAATAGGTTTAATATGGAGAACCTAAAGGGTCACACCATAAAAGGAAGAATAATTATTTAAGAAGTTAATGGCATAATCGTAATAATATGTTATGTATATTTAATTTAATCTATGGTGATAGAATAAATTAAATAGCTTAATATATTATTATTTAATATTTTAGAAATATTAAATATAAATTAATAAGAGGAGTCTTATTAATATTATTACAATTATTATTATTTTAATTTCTAAAAGAGTTTAGGAATTAATTTAATATAAGTACTCTCATTTATTCTTAATAGGATTAGGAGGAAAATTAATTAAAGGAGTTTAATTAATTAGCCCTAATAAGATTAGGGAGCCCATTTAATTAAAGAGTTTAATTAAATAATACCTTATTTAAAATAGGGTTACTTGATATCTTTATAAGAGGAGTCTTATATTAGATATCAAGACTACGTGATTTTTCAAATGGTTGGAGAGTACGCCCTTTCTATAGAGATAGAAAAACTAGAGTTTAGCCAACCACCCATCTTCTTGAATCTTTATTTTTCTTTGGTGGATCACCTTTAGAGGCCAAACACTTGGGTGGCTAACGTTGATCAAAGGAATGAACCAAACCCGGTGGATTCAAGTTGAACGCGAAAAGGATTGGAGGTGAACTGTACACGAGGAAAGCTCGGATCTTCAAGGGTATGTTTCTTATTCATCCTTTTCGTTTAATTAATAATTGTGCATAAAGGGTGATCCGGGTATATGGTTTGTAAAATTTTTAAACTCTGATTTTTACACGTTTCCGCTTATTTATGCAATTTGATTGCTTTCATGAATAATACAAACCCAACAGTGGCATCAGAGCCAAACCTTTATGTAAATTATTAATTATTTTATTTGATATGTATATTGATATGTGTTTAGAATAATTTAATTGAGCATAATTTTATTGTATAAAATTTATTTAAAAAAAATAAAAAAAAAAAAAGCTAGTTTTTCCCCAAAAATATGTTATATATCTTTGTGATTTCTTTGAAAAGGAAGATTGCTCCCTCGTGGTGTCGTGGATTCATGTTAAAGTTGTTTGATTCCTTTGGTTCCTAAAGTTATATATATATATATATATATATATATATATATATATATATATATATATATAAACATATAATGTTTTATATAAAAAATGGGATGGAGGTTTTTTTTTTTTTTTATATAAAAAAAAGGAATATGTTTCAAGGATTCTAAGGAGAAACAATCTTACGTTAATAGATTAAGGTTATATTTGGTTTATATTATATATATATAATAGTTATATATATATATATATATATTAATCTTAATTATTTTATTATTAAAATAAATAATTATTTTGATTTTAAAATAAAATATTTATTTTAATCTTAAAATAAAAAGGTTTATTTTAATTTTAAAATTAGATTTCATGCTAACTAATTAGAGTTGGAATTGGATTCCATGATAACTAATTAGAGTTGAAATTGGATTTCATGTTTCCTTAAATAAAGGAGTTTATTTAGATATGAAATAAGATTTCATATTATTCAAAATAAAAGAGTTTATTTATGAATGAAAAGTGAATCCATCTTTTCTTAAATAAAGGAGTTTATTTAAATATAAAATAAGATTTCATATTATTCAAAATAAATGAGTTTATTTGTGAATAGGAAAAGAGAATCATGTTTCCTTTAATAAAAGTTTTTTTTAATTGGAATTGGATTCCATAATTAATTAAAATAAAGGAGTTTATTTTGATTAAAATAAAATAGTTTATTTTATTCAAAATTAGATAAATTAAAATAAAATAGTTTTATTTTAATTTAAATTTGGATTAAAATAAAGGAGTTTATTTTGATTCAAAATTAGATTTTATACTAACTAATTTTGCCCATTAAATGATATCAATATATATTGAATGTTTATTATTCATAAGATGAATGTTATTTATTGATGCATATGGTGATGTGTATGATAATAAATGGGATTGATTATGGACTATTGACCAATGTGATTGGATTTTATTTTAGTTGGATGCATGAATGTATGGGTTTTATTAAATGGGGTCTGCGTACCTCGTCTTCTCTAATTTTTCTTAATGTAAATTCTATCTCCCTCCTATGTACTTCCCTCGATCACGATCAAGGTTTCTATTTATTTTAAATAATTTTGTAATAGGAATAGTTAGAATTAATTTTGAAAAATTGGAGATCAAGGAGCAAGGAGCGCTTGAAGATCCGTTTGTAATGGAGCCCGGGTTTAAATGTAATAGTTATATTTAAATATTATTTCTTGCACCCTTTAGGGTTTGACCTTTTGGTTCACTTGGTGGCTCTAGTGAACCAAACTAGAATAAAAGTCCATAATCAATCGGGTAGAATATAGTATACATATATGTGCATGCTTATACTATATATATTATATATTATGCAAACATGCTTCGCATGTTCATTAATATGACGCGTATTTTATATATATATATGTGCATGCGCGCTAAACAAGATGAGTCAAATTAATAACAAATCCCTCAAAAAAAAATTTATATTAAGTCCTAAGCGTTCAAAGATATTTGGAATATCGAACGTCGCCTTCTAGCATGATAAAATTAATAGAGTATTAAATATTTAATATGAGTTTGTTGTGTCACCACAAGGCAAGTATTAAGTATTTAAGATGTTAATTTATCACATTTGATGCTTATAAAGAAAATTGAACAATATTGTTTTGTTGTGTCACCACAAGGATGATATTTTTCTTTTTTGAATATATGGAGTGCTAGATCGGACTTAACTTGGATAATTTTGATTCGGATGTGCCACCACTTGATCAAAATAATCTAAGAAGAAAAAGAAAAGGAGTTGCATAGTTGATGTAATTGACAAAAGTTGTCTACCTATTTATTTATATATAGTTTGTTGTGTCACCACAAGGCTATATACATTTGAAATGGGATCCTTATTCTCACTAGCAAATCTTTAATTAGATTTTGCCGAACTATATAAGTGAGGGTAATATAGTTTGAAGAAAATAGTGGGAGATACCAATTTAAAACAAGACCTAAATTATTTTGGTAATTAATAAAAGAATGTATGTTAAAATGTTGTTAATTACAAATTAATTTCTGAGAATTTTACAATGTGCTAAAATTTCTATCATCATGAAGCATATTAGATGTTAAATTAACTGGGCCAAATTAAGCGAATTGGTTAAGGAATTTGAGAATAGTTCTCATAGCTGAAAAACTATCTTATGTCCTTAATATGCCTATCCCTGCAATGGTTTCAGACAATGCCTCTGAGGAAGAGATTCCTACTTTTAGAAAGTGGCAAGATGATGCACAGTTGGCTCAATGCATCATGCTCACATCCATGAGTAATGAGCTTCAGCGTCAACATGAAACTATGGATGCTCCTACTATATTCCTGCACATCAAGTAGTTGATGGTGAGGAAAGTAGGACTGATAGATATCAGATATCTAAGGAGCTCTTCCGATCTAGAATGGCCAATGGCACTATAGTACAGACAAAAAGTTCTTAACATAATCAATTTGATTGATCAATTAGAACAACTGGTTTTGTCATGGATGGAGAGTTGAGCCAAGATTTGATCTTGTACTCACTCCCGGACTCCTTTCACAATTGTTGTGAATTTTTCATATGAACAAGCTAGATATCAACCTCGCTGATTTGCTTAACATGTTGAAAAATGTTGAGAGTCACTTTCCAACCAAGAAAGACCATGTCTTACTGATAGGGGCCAAAAGATCTTTTGAAAAGAAGAACGATTCAAAGAAGGTAAACAGAAAGGCGTAAACAAAGGATAATAAGAACAAAACTGATACGAATAGCAAAGGAGTTTGCTTCCACCGCAATAAGCCAGGACACTGGAAAGAAACTGCGAGAAGCATCTTACAGAGGTTAACCAAAGAAGCTTAGTGAAGTTTTGGTTACAAATACAAATTTGTTCATGATTTAAAATAATTTTTTCTTTAAGTCAATGTTCTACTTGGGTATTGGATACCAACTTTGGTTATCATAAATATAGATTTATGAAGGGACCAAGCAGAAGTGGAAAGCTGAACATAGATAAGTAATCCTATGTGTGGGAAATGAAGCAAAGGTTGCTACATTAGCCATAGAAACTTATAGTTTAGCAATGCCTATGGGAAAATCTATTAAGTCAATAAGTTGTTATTGTATTTCAGTTCTTGTTAGAAATATTATTTCTATTTTGTTGTTGAACAATAAAAATTTTGGTATTATAATTAAGAACAATTGTTGTTCTATTTATAATAATAATGTTTCGTATAGAACTGAAAGATTACTTAATGGATTTTGTATACTTGACTTACGTGAAAAATTATTTTGTAAATTGAACAAACTAGTATAAGAAAAGGAGATGATCATTCAAAGAGTTGAATGTATGTATTTGTTGAAATACAAGTGTGAATTATTTGAAAGGTTCAAAGAATTCAGAAATGAAACAAATTGGCAAAGTATTAAGATTCTTTGATAAGATCAATGAATAAATACTTGTGCAATAAGTTTCAAGATCATCTCAAATGTTTTTTCTCATAATGGACACCTCATGATACGTAATAATTGATTGATTTATCTGAAAGGAAAAATCATACCTTGTTGAACATGGTACGGTCCAAAATGATTTTACCGACATTCCAAAGTATCCTTCAGGATCATGTCCTAGAAATGGTCGCATATCTACGAAAAGGTAACCTCAAAATCCAGCCCCCAAGACTCCATAAAAGTTATGGACAGGGAGGATTCATAATCTTAAGTATGTTAAGATAAGGGGTTGTCCAACTTATGTGAAAAGGTTTCGAAGGATAAGCTTGGGACAAGATTTGACATGTACAGATTTGTGGGACATCCTAAAGTAAGTTTAGGGTATATGTTCTATAATTCTACTTAGCAAAAGGTGTTTGTTACGAAACATGCTGCCTTCTAAGATAAAGGTGTTTATCATTAAAAGGGGCTAGTGGGAGGATAATAGATCTTGAAGAGTTCAAGAACCGCAAAACACTATAAGTCAAATAAAAGGAACCTGTAGATAAACCTATTGTACCACAACCGAATCGTAAATCTGGAATAGTACCAAAGATACCTGAGAGGTATGGATTCATCATGGATGATGATGATGAGGTACACATCATAGAAGATGATGATCCCGAGTTACATTCGATGAGGTAAGACTTCTAGTGTGTACAAAAGGGTCAGTGGGAGCGTCGTGAAATTTCTAGTATTATATGTTGATATACTACGGATGAGGAATTACATACCAATGCTACAATCAATAAAGATAAAGTTGTCTAAAAATTCCTCCACGAATGATTTGGGAAGAGTATCTTAATTGGGGATAAAATCTATATAGATAGATTCAAGAGGATGCTCGACTTAACCCAAGGAATGTATATTCATTTGATGCTAAAGTCGTTTAGCATGGCAAGCTCCAAGAGATGTTTCATGTTGATGAGCCATGGAGTGTATCTCTCTTAATAGTCCCCACAAACTATTAAAAGAAGAGAGATCGCATGAGTGACAATCATGTATGCAATGAAATATCTGCACTGATGTTGATCGGTCATATTATGGAGAAGTTCACTATGAGTAAGTGAAAACATCTTAAAGTGCTTAACTTAAGCACTAAGGATGTGATCATATTCATGGTGGGTCTAAATTAAAACTAGAGGGCTTAACAGACTCAAGTTTTTTTAGATGGACCAAGATGATGAAAATCCACTTTAAGGTAAAGCGTTATCTTGAGCGGTAGTGTGTTGAATTGAAAAGGTTCCAAACAAAGAAAGAGTTCTTTGGTTTAGTGATAAAGACAAAGTATATAGCTATAAATGAAGGCTGCAAGTTGATTGTTAAGTTCATTACAGAACTAGGAATAGTTCCTAAGTCTCATCTTGGATCTAAACATGTGTTGTGGCACTTTCATTTGATTATTAGAATCATTGAAAGATGGGAAATCACTATAGAGATAGTGGACTCTCATGAACAACATTACATATCCATTAACTAAAGCTTATCCAACAACAGGATAATCGTCACTTAGAGAAGAAGAGTATGAGATACCATGGCGATTGGCTTTAGTGCAAGTGGGAGATTGAAAGTAGTATGCACACAAGCCAATCATGTTTGATGATAAAGCATATACTTTGTAACAATCTTATTCATTTATTAATAAAAAGTATTAATTTATTAAAGGCTTTTAATTATCTACATGATCTCGTTTTTATAATATGTGATAAACCCATAGTTTTAAGCAATGCTTTTAGAATAATGATGATGATCATTCTAATGAGATCTAAATTCTTAGAAAGCTTAAAACTAAAATAGTTCCCAATCATTGGATTACTAAATTGGGGATTAGTGAATCCAGATAGATTGGTACATACGTTAACTTGCTCATTGGATGAGGATGATTGATCTCATGATCATTTGTGTGGAGACACTAAAGCAAGTATGTAGGTGCTTATTAGAGAATAAGTTCTTTGAGCATTGGCTCGCTAAGGAATACCTAATGGAGTTTTACTTGCTTTGTCAATAGGAATTTCTGTAGTGATAGTAGTACAAGTGATCCTTGGACTTGAGATCATCATAGTATCTTGTGTATGATGAGTTATACTTTGACTTATTCCTTAAGACCCTTAGGGTATATCAAAGGGTATGCTTGGGTATAATAAGTTTGTATACATGGAGATAATGTATGATCAATAAAGAATCTACCACTTCTATTAAAAGAAGAGAAATGTCCTATGTGATTCGATAAATGACAACCCAAAGAGTCCTTGGTTAAGGCGAATGAAATTAGAAAGGAGTTTCTAATTTGCATTATTGGAGTTGTGCATTTAAGAGTCGAAATACATATAATTAAATAAAATAAGACTTGACAATAATTCCATGTCTTATATTTAATTGGGACATTGTATGGTGGAAGGATTGAATTATACGGTAACTATTTACTCACAAAGGTTCTTTTATGATTAATGTTGAAATCTATATTATCCGGAAAGTCGTTGATCGCTAGGGAGGCTTATCCCTATTGTAGAATAAATATTATTTATTTAAATAAATTAATTGTTTAATTTATTTATTTAAATAAGATTAGAATTGTTCTAATTGATTTATTCACAATAGGTTTAATATGGAGAACCTAAAGGGTCACACCATAAAAGGAAGAATAATTATTTAAGAAGTTAATGGCATAATCGTAATAATATGTTATGTATATTTAATTTAATCTATGGTGATAGAATAAATTAAATAGCTTAATATTTATTATTTAATATTTTAGAAATATTAAATATAAATTAATAAGAGGAGTCTTATTAATATTATTACAATTATTATTATTTTAATTTCTAAAAGAGTTTAGGAATTAATTTAATATAAGTACTCTCATTTATTCCTAATAGGATTAGGAGGGAAAATTAATTAAAGGAGTTTAATTAATTAGCCCTAATAAGATTAGGGAGCCCATTTAATTAAAAGAGTTTAATTAAATAATACCTTATTTAAAATAGGGTTACTTGATATCTTTATAAGAGGAGTCTTATATTAGATATCAAGACTACGTGATTTTTCAAATGGTTGGAGAGTACGCTCCCTTTCTATAGAGATAGAAAAACTAGAGTTTAGCCAACCACCCATCTTCTTGAATCTTTATTTTTCTTTGGTGGATCACCTTTAGAGGCCAAACACTTGGGTGGCTAACGTTGATCAAAGGAAGGAACCAAACCCGGTGGATTCAAGTTGAACGCGAAAAGGATTGGAGGTGAACTTGTACCTGAGGAAGATCGGATCTTCAAGGGTATGTTTCTTATTCATCTTTTTCGTTTAATTAATAATTGTGCATAAAGGGTGATCCGGGTATATGGTTTGTAAAATTTTTAAACTCTGATTTTTACACGTTTCCACTTATTTATGCAATTTGATTGCTTTCATGAATAATACAAACCCAACAATAACTAGCGTGGTAACTGTTGTTGTAGCCGAACTCTACTAACGGTAGGTGATCATCCCTATTTCCTTTAAAGTCCATCACACAGGCTCTTAGCATATCTTCTAATGTCAGAATCGTTCTCTCACTCTGTCCGTCTGTTTGATGGTGGTATGTTGTACTCATTCGCAATTGCGTACCCATGCATTCCTGAAGACGTTTCAAAATTTGATCGAAGCACAGATCCTCATCTAAAACAATTGATCACGGCACTCAAGTGTCTCAAAACGATTTCTTTTACGTAAAACCTTGCCAACTGATCTAAGTTGAATCTGATTTTGATCGGAAGGAAGTGTGCGGATTTTGTCAATCGGTCAACGATAACCCATACTGCGTAGCCTTTTTGAGTCGTCGGAAGGCCAACCACGAATTTGGGAAGGAGAGATTACCCTGAGAATAAAGTATATATATGTAGGCTTAGATTCTTTCTTCAATCATTGAGTTCTCACAAAATCCTCTGAACTCTCTCTTGAATTTCTCAATCTCTCTCTCTGTATCTCTAGACTTAGCCAATAATAATAAAAAGAAAAAGAAAGGAGAGTTCGTATAAAGGAAGAAACTGACGCGCGTTATGGATGTCAGTTACCCATCATGGGTAACTGCAATCAACTCCCACTTAGGCTATGTTTGACTAGCTTTAATAGGTTTCAAAAAACATTTAATTTAATAAAGCTTTATCACATAGTTTAATAAATGTCACACTCCTTTATAAAATAAATCAATATCTTATTTAATTTACTTTAAATAAAATCTAATAATTTCTCATAAATTCACATAGTCATATATTTAATTTTCTCATTAATAAATAATGTCAAATTATTAACTCTCTAATTAATAATTAAATTAATTAAATAACATCATGCTTAATTAAATATTTCATTTAATTCAATAAGCTCACATAATTACATATTTGAATAATAATTATTCTCTACATTAATTTAATAAATGTAACACATATAATTAAATTAATCTACCACAATTGCATCAATTAATTATTAAATCTAATAATTAAATCATCGAAAAATATTTATTTAATTCAATAACTATTAAAATTAATTTACAAAAATCTCGTTCGTCACATAGACCATGAACACATCGTTTTAACGGTATTGATCAAACCGCAAAATAATACATTACTTGGTATGTTTGCAATCACAAAGAAGGTAAACTACCATTGTTAGTACTTTAGGTGATCAGCCTATCGTACTCTTACGTCATGCATAACGTATTAATTATGTATAGCGAATATTTACGCTACTTGATTGGATTATTTATCCAAACAACATAGTTCACCTCAGTCTTATCATATGATTCCGTACCAAAATAATTTGGTTTGGGAAATTTCTTTCAATGAACACTTTAGAGTTTTCATAACATTAGTCTCGCTGAATCGAATAGCATAGACCCATATCAATAATTCAATTCAATCGAATTATTTAGGTGTAGCCAAACCCCATTGGCCAATTAAAATTTTTGAAAATATTTTAGAGAATGATGTCATAATGCCATACTGTTTTAACAGTCCGTTTGAGGATACCGTCATTGTATGACTTTGTCATAACACATCATACAATAGTGGAATAACGATTTTAGATCAAATTCACACTAAGTATTCCTGTATTTACAACTCCATCAAATTTTTATCATCTCTGCACCAGGTTGCATGGTACATAAGTGATAAATAAAATAAATTTTGATATTTCAAATCGTTTGTGTCTAGCTGAAATAAGTAGCATAGACTATACTTTAAACCGTTTCAAAAATGATTACGAGTCTATATTTTTTTTTAAAGGCACATAGTGCGTATTTAGTTTAATGTCAACATTTCGAAGTCTAGCATAGCTAGGAGTTTTGGAAAACTTATGTCTCCACTAATAATCATTTGCTTAACAATCTATCTGTTCCTATAATCCTCAATATTCTGTTTACACACGACTATACCCAGTTCGTCAAACCACACTTATGAGTCCATAAATTGCCACAATCATATGAGTTTAAGAACTTTCCTAGATAGACCTTTGCCGTCCATTCGCTGAGGGGTTCATAAACATTTCATATAACTATGAATCAAGTATGTCACATAACTATGAGTTTTAAGAACTCGTACTTAACCTTATATCCGCTACCTACGACCTATCTATCTGTTATACACATGAGAAAGGAATCACACTCTTAACATGCATATAGCAAATAGCGCGACACAAACATTTCAATGATTATCATTGTCAGAACTAAGTTGTTTTTACACCAAGTATAACTCCCCGCCCACACAAGGAATCATACAACTCAGCTGCCAAAATGAATCCTCGATTGAATCCCCACCTAACACTAACCCCCTTTTCAATACAAATTTTCATTTAACTCGTACTCATAATCCTTTCCTGAATCTGTACCAATTCATAGTACAACTGACATAACAATCGTTGCTGTAAACTTTTCAATCATTTGATTGATTCTTTTCCCACACTATCACTTTATCCGATCACGGAGTGATCTCATCGTATATGTTACGATTTATTTCTATACTATGATCGTTTTGTTTTAGGATCTCCTATCACTATACTTTTAGTCTTTTTGACTCTATCTATTTCTCAATACTGTTCAACTTTATTATCAGAGTTAGGAAACTCTGTATCTTATAACTCGCCGAGATTCGTCTTTGAATCTTACCGACTAACTAACTCTATGTGAGTTAGTACTTATCCTAATCACTGCGGTTATTAGTCTCAGGTATTCCTACCTAAGGTTCATAACCAACAGCTTTGATACCAACTGTGACGGCCCCGAATCCGAGGTCCCGAATCACCGCGGATCCGGTTCGATCATTCTAACACTATTACTATATTTGTGGAAGAAATAAACATAAATTGTTTATACATTAAACTTACACATAATTCCCCAAGGTCGAGTAACCTTAACTTAGTACACAATTCATAACCTATCTAACATACAATGTTATTATCATACAACACTATTACAAATCTAATCACTACATTAACTTTACGCTGGAACTGTCTTTAATCTTTCGTTGTATCCGACGCATTTGCCTTAATCTGCAATATTTTATCATGATATTGTTAGGTTTGTAATATTCATGAACGCAATCAAATTGCACAAAATAAGCGGAAACATGTAAAAATCAGAGTTTAAAATTTTTACAAACCATAAACCCGGATCACCCTTTATGCGCAATTATTAATTAAACGAAAAAGAAAGAACAAGAATCATACCCTTGAAGATCCGAGCTTCCTCAGGTACAAGTTCACATCCAATCCTTTTCGCGTTCAACTTGAATCCACCGGGGTTTGGTTCCTTCCTTTTATCAACGTTAGCCACCCAAGTGTTTAGCCTCTAGAGGTGATCCACCAAGGAAGAAGAAGAATTCAAGAAGATGGGTGTTTGGCAAAACCCTAGTTTTTCTATCTCTCATAGAAAAGGTCGTACTCTCCCAACTATTAGAATTACGTCTATTGTTAAAGTCAACAACTCCTTAACCCATAATATGACTCCTCTTATTTATAGATGTAGACAACCCTCCTTAACAATTAAGGAATTGGATTTTATTTTAATTAATTAAATTCCTTTAATTAATTAGGCTCCCAATCTTATTAGGAATAATTAATTAAACTCTTTTAATTAATTTGTCACCAAATCTTATTAGGATATTTGAGAGTACTTTTATTAATTAATTCCCAAACTCCTATAGGAATTAAATAATAATAATAGTAATAATAATAATAAGACTCCTCTTATTAATTTATATTTAATATTTCCAAAATATTAAATAATAAATATTAAGCTATTTAATCCATTCTATCACCATAGATTAAATTAAATATACTTAACTTATTATTACGATTATGCCATTAACTTCTTAAATAATTATTCTTCCTTTTATGGTGTGACCCTTTAGGTTCTCCATATTAAACCGGTTGTGAATAAATCAATTAGAACAATTCTAATCTTATTTAAATAAATAAATAAAACTAATAATTTATTTAAATAAATAATATTTATTCTACAATAGGGATAACCCTCCCTAGCGATCAACGACTTTTCAGATAATATAGATTTCAACAACAATCATAAAAGAACCTTTGAGTAAATAGTTACCATACAATTCAATCCTTCCACCATACAATGTCCCAATTAAATGTAAGACATAGAATTTCTGTCAAGTCTTATTTTATTTAATTATATGTATTTCAACTCTAAAATGCACAACTCCAAATAATGCAAATTAGAAACTCCTTTCTAATTTCATTCTGCCTTGGCCAAGGACTACTTAGTTGTCATTTATCGAATCACATAGGATATTTCTCTTCTTTTACTAGAAGTGGTAGATTCTTTATTGATCATATATTATCTCCATGTATAACTTATTATACTCAAGCATACCCTTTGATATACCCTAAGGGTCTTAAGGAATAAGTCAAAGTATAACTCATCATACACAAGATACTATGATGATCTCAAGTCCAAGGATCACTTGTACTACTATCACTACAGGAATTCCTATTGACAAGCAAGTAAAACTCCATTAGGTATTCCTTAGAGAGCCACGTTCAGTGAACTTATTCTCTAATAAGCACCTACATACTTGCTTTAGTGTCTCCATACAAATGATCATGAGATCAATCATCCTCATCCAATGAGCAAGCAACGTATGTACCAATCTATCTGGATTCACTAATCCCCAATTTAGTAATCCAACGATTGGGAACAATTTTAGTTTTAAGCTTTCTAAGAATTTAGATCTCATTAAAATGATCATCATCATTATTCTAAAAGCATTGCTTAAAACTATGGGTTTATCACATATGCATAGCATCATGTAGATAATTTAAAAGCCTTTAATAAATTAATACTTTTTATTAATGAATGAATAAGATTGTTACAAAGTATATGCTTTATCATCAAACATGATTGGCTTGTGTGCATACTACTTTCAATCTCCCACTTGCACTAAAGCCAATCGTTATGGTATCTCATACTCTTCTTCTCTAAGTGACGATTATTCTGCTGTTAGATAAGCTTCAGTAAATGGATATGTAATGTTGTTCCTGAGAGTCCACTATCTCTATAGTGATTTCCCATCTTTCAATGATTCTTATAATCAAATGAAAGTGCTACAACACATGTTTAGATCCAAGATGAGACTTAGGAACTATTCCTAGTTCTGTAATGAACTTTTCATCCAAACAATCAACTTGCGACTTCATTTTAAGCTATATACTTTGTCTTTATCACTAAACCAAAGAACTCTTTTGCTATTTGGAACCTTTCAATTCACTACACCACTATTCAAGGTAACCCATTACCTTAAAGTGGATTTTTTCTATCGTCTTGGTCTCTGTCGAAAAACTTGAGTCTGCATTAAGCCCTCTAGTTTTAATTAAGACCAACATAAATTTTAATCACATCTTTAGTTTGGTTAAGTACTTTAAGATGTTTTTCACCGTCTCGATGTTGATCTTCTCCGAATCTGACCGATCAACATCGGGGTCGTATATTTCATTGCATACATGATAGTTACTCATGCGATCTCTCTTTTAGGAGTCTTTGGGAACTATTAAGAGAGATACACTCCATGGCTCATCAACATGAGACATCTCTTGGAGTTTGCCATGCTAAACGACTTTAGCATCAAATGAATATACGTTCCTTGGGTTAAATCGAGCATCCTATTAAATCTATCTATATAGATTTGTTTCCCCAATTAGGATACTCTTCCCAAATCATTCATGGAGGAATTTTTAGACAACTTTATCTAAACTGATTCTAGCATTGGCGTGTCATTTCTTATCCGTAATATATCAACATATAATACTAGGAATGTCACGATGCTCCCACTGACCCTTTTGTACACACTAGGTTCATTCTTGTTTTTGATAAAATCAAACTCTTTTGATTGTCTCATCAAAACGAATGTTCCATTTTTGAGAAGCTTGCTTCAATTCATTTCTCTGAGTGTCTACAACTCTTACCTCATCGTGTGTAACTGGATCATCATCTTCTATAATGCGTACCTCATCATCATCATCATCTATGATGAATCCATACCTCCTAGGTATCTTCAATACTATTCCAGATTTACGAGCTGGTTGTGTAATACAATAGGCCTATCTACAGGTTCTTCTTATTTGACTTATAGTGTTTTGTGGTTGAACTCTTCAAGATCTATTATCCTCCCACTAGCCCCTTCAATGATAAACATATTTATCTTAGAAGGCATCAAGTTTCTCAACAAACACCTTTTGCTAAGTAGGATTATAGAACATATGCCCTAAACTTACTTTAGGATGTCCCACAAATCTGTACTTGTCAAATTTTGTCCCAAGCTTATCCTTTGAAACCTTTTCACATAAGTTGGACAACCCCTTATCTTAACATACTTAAGATTAGGAATCCTCCCTGTCCATAACTTTTATGGAGTCTTGGGGCTGGATTTTGAGGTTACCTTTTAAATGAGATATGCGACCATTTCTAGGACATTACCCGGAAGGATCTTTGGAATGTCGGTAAAATCATTATGGACCGCACCATGTCCAATAAGGTACGATTTTTCCATTCAGATACATCAATCAATTATTACGTATCAGGATGTGTCCATTATGAGAAAACCATTTGAGATGATCTAGAAACTTATTGCACAAGTATTTATTCCTTGATCTAATCAAAGAATCTTAATACTTTGTCAATTTGTTTCACTTCTGAATTCTTTGAACCTTTCAAATAATTTACACTTGTATTTCAACAAATACATACATTCAACTCTTTGAATGATCATCTCCTTTTCTTATACTAGTTTGTTCAATTTGCAAAATTATTTTCACGTAAGTCAAGTATACAAAATCCATTAAGTAATATTTCAGTTCTATACAAAACATTATTATTATAAATAGAACAACAATTGTTCTTAATTATAATACCAAATTTCATTGTCCAACAACAAAATGAAAATAATGTTTCTAACGAGAACTGGAATACAATAACAACTTATTGACTTAATAGATTTGCCCATAGGCAATGCTAAACTATAAGTTTCTATGGCTAATGCAGCAACCTTTGCTTCATTTCCCACACATAGGATTACTTATATTTGTTTAGCTTTCTACTTCTGCTTGGTCCTTTCATAAATCTATATTTATGATAACCAAAGTCGGTATCCAATACCCAATTAGAACCTTAAATTAAATTTTTTTATTTCAAATTATGAACAAATTTGTATTTGTAACCGAAACTTTACTAAGCGTCTTTAGTTAGCCTCTGCAAGATGCTTCTCGCCGTTTCTTTCCAGTGTCCAAGCTTATTGCAGTGGAAGCAAACTCCTTTGCTATCCATATCAGTTTTGTTCTTATTATCCTTTGTTTACGCCTTTCTGTTTACCTTCTTAGAATCGTTCTTCTTTTCAGAAGATCCTTTGGCCACTACCAGTAAGACATGGTCTTTCTTGGTTGGAAAGTGACTCTCATCATTTTTCAATATGTTAAGCAAATCAGCGAAGTTGATATTTAGCTTGTTCATATAAAAAATTCACAACAATTGTGAAAGGAGTCCGGGAGTGAGTGCAAGATCAAATCTTGTCTCAACTCTCCATCCATGACAAAACCTGTTGTCCTAATTGATCAATCAAATTGATTATGTTAAGGACTTTTATGCGCATTTATAGTGTCATTGGCCATTCTAGATCGGAAGATCTCCTTAGATATCTGATATCTATCCGTCCTACTTTCCTCACCATCAACTACTTGATGTGCAGGAATATAGTAGGAGCATCCATAGTTTCATCTTTTGATCAAGCTCATTACTCATGGATGCGAGCATGATACATTGAGCCAACTGTGCATCATCTTGCCACTTTCTAAAAGTAGCAATCTCTTCCTCAGAAGCATTGTCTACAATAATTGCATGGATAGGCGTATTAAAGACATAAGATAGCTTTTCAGCCATTAGAACTTTTCTCAATTTCCTTAACCAATTCATTTAATTCGGTCCGATTAATTTAGCATCTAATATGCTTCGAAGTGATAATAATTTAAGACATTGTAAAATTCTATAAATGAATTTGTAATTAACAACATTTTAACATATATTCTTTTATTAATTACCAAAATAAATTAGGTCTTGTTTTAAATTGGTATCTCCCACTATTTTCTTCAAACTATATTACCCTCACTTATATAGTTCGGCAAAATCTAATTAAAGATATGCTAGTGAGAATAAGGATCCCATTTCAAATGTATATAGCCTTGTGGTGACACAATAAACTATATATAAATAAATAGGTAGACAACTCTTGTCAATTACATCAACTATGTAACTCCTTGTATTTTGCCTCTTAGATCATAATGGTCAAGTGTGTGTGCACATCCGAACTAAAATGATCCAAGTTAAGTCTAACCTAGCAGTCTATATATTCAAAAAAGAAAAATATCGTCCTTGTGGTGACACAACAAAACAATATTGTTCAATTTTCTTTATAAGCATCAAATGTGATAAATTAACATCTTAAATACTTAATACTTGCCTTGTGGTGACACAACAAACTCATATTAAATATTTAATACTCTATTAATTTTATCATGCTAGAAGGCGACGTTCGATATTCCAAATATCTTTGAACGCTTAGGACTTAATATAAAAAAATTGAGGGGTTTGTTATTAATATGTCTCATCTTGTTTAGCACGCATGCACATATATATATATATATATATATATATAAAATACGCGTCATATTAATAAACATGTGAAGCATGTTTGCATAATATAATATATATATATATATATATATTATAAGCATGCACATATAGAATACTATATTCTACCTGGATTGATTATGGACTTTTATTCTAATTTGGTTCACTAGAGCCACCAAGTGAACCAAAAGGTCAAACCCTAGGGGTGCAAGAATTAATATTTAAATATGATTATTACATTTAAACCCGGGCTCCATTACAAACGGGTCTTCAAGCGCTCCTTACTCCTTGATCTCCAATTCTTCAAAATTAATTCTAACTATTCATATTACAATTATTATTATTTTAATTTCTAAAAGTGTTTAGGAATCACTAATGTACCAATCTATCCGGATTCACTAATCCCCAATTTAGTAATCCAACGATTGGGAACTATTTTAGTTTTAAGCTTTCTAAGAATTTAGATCTCATTAGAATGATCATCATCATTATTCTAAAAGCATAGCTTAAAACTATGGGTTTATCACATATGCATAGCATCATGTAGATAATTTAAAAGCCTTTAATAAATTAATACTTTTTATTAATGAATGAATAAGATTGTTACAAAGTATATGCTTTATCATCAAACACGATTGGCTTGTGTGCATACTACTTTCAGATATAGCAAGGGTGAGCATGAAAGTTGCCGAACAAGTTTAAATTCAATAATATAGTGATATATCATGATTGAAATGATTTGAATAATTGGCTAGCTATAATTCAACAATATAATTATGAACTAGCAGGAACAAATTTTATGACCGAACATGTATTATACATGAACAAATATATCTGAACCGAAGGGTAATGAAGGTGATCAGCCTTTCATACCTGACTTATACATGCAATATGTACAGAGTATAATTCATGGCAACCAGCAATGATTAACCATAAGCTTATCCGAATAAAACAACTCTTAGTAGAAATAAGTAAAACAAACTTGCCTGAACCGTTGATTACCGCAACGTAATTTATAACGCTTTATCCGAAGACCTAATATTAGTAATATAGATCTCCAATATTAGAATAATAGCATCACAATATAATACTATTATATATATAGATATACATAGAATAACCTAAACACATAACACATAAAAAATAACACTATCAGTCTATAACACACATAGGACTCAGTATTAGGTCAAACTATTTCAGTTTGACTTGAATTTGACACAATTCTAACATCCCGACGGTCTAGTCGGACAAAAGTTCGAGTTTAAGTTCAATTAAACTCTGACTTAACACTTAACAATATCTAATATAATTTTAATAACAGTCGAAATATTTTTCAAAGTCTTGTAATAATTTTTAAGTAATTATTACTATTTATCGTGTATTTTCAATCATTAAAAAACGTATTTAAATAATTTAAATACCACATAATTCCTTTACCATTAATATTTATTTATTATCAAATATTAATGAAATACATGTCATAATATTATAATATATTTATAATATATCAAAGTATTTTAATACCTTAAAATCATTTAAATATAATTTTTAAACCATTAAATTCATTATCAAGTAATTATTATTAATATTAAAATATTAATATTTTCATGACAAAATATCAAAAGTTATAGGTTATAACTTAAAATATTTTTATAACACTTAAATCATTTTATATGATTTATAAAATATTAATTCTATTTTCCATAATTTATTTAATATATTTTATTAAATAAACTAATTACCATTAATATTAATTAATTAATGAAATTCATCATAAAATATTAAAAGTAACTTAAAATATTTTCTTATTCCATAATATTATTGTTCATATTTTTTTTCATGAATTAAAATCATTTTTAAATCATTTATTTAATATTATAATTAAATAAATTAAATAGCATTTATATTCCAAAAATATTAAATATTTATGAAATATAATCTAAATAATTAAAAACTATTTTTCAGACTTTAAAATATTTTTTCGAAATTTATTTAGTATTTTTAATAATTAAAAACTATTTATTTTGATTTATTAATTAATTTTCAAAAATTAGAAATGAAATAATAATACAACCGTCGCTAAAGGGCCCTATAGCGACAGAACCGTCGCTATAGGTGTTCTTGGTGTATTCTTGAGCCTGCCCAAAAACACATGTTAGAAAGCAAGGTGCCTTGTTTGACCGTTAATCGATCCGTGTTCCTGTTGATTTATGGGTTTGTGATTTAGTTAGGATTGTAGTACTAGTGTTATACTTCAATCACCAACTATTTTCATAGCAATTACAACATCAAACCAGGGAGATCAAAGCCTCCAAAAACTCTGACAACGTTTTTCTTGAGTTTCTGGGTTTTCCAGAAACTCAAGCAGTGTGAGGGTCCCTACTTTTCATCCTTATATCTTTTGTTTTAGGAATGTTTTATGTGATCTTTGAATTCAAAAGTGTAGTATAGGTGTTAGGGTACAATATTATATCAACACGTAGGTCTAACAACAACACATAAAAGGAATCATGGCTAGTCAAAGTACCTGTCAGGTACATGCTCAAGAACAAATCTGGGTTTTCCAGATTGCTCATCAAGCAGTTCGGTTAACTACGTTTGACGATGAATTTCTATGATCCTGATACAGATCTGGGTACGGTAATGGCTTGGAAGTGTAGATCTCATGACAGACCACAACCATAAAGCAACAACGTGACCAAAACACTAACATACTGCAAGATCAAAGGCTAACAAAATGTTGTCAGAAAGTTCTTGGAAATCTGGGCTGTCCAGAATTCCATTTCTGTGAACGGTCAACGAGGTTTAACCGAGTATAAACGACGATCTAGACTTTATCCAACCTTGATTCCAGTTTCAGATCACATTCCTCATGACATAAAACACATTCAAAACATAAAACACACAAATCAGTTAACACGTGAAGATCTAAGGGCTCTGACATTCGACTGTCAGGTCACTTTGTTCATCATTTCTAGATTTTCAAAAATTTTAGATTCGAGGAATTTGATGTTATAGATCTGGGATTTTACAACCCAGATCACTTATAGACACCCTCTAACACAACTTTAAACAATAAATCTTAACAATTAACACCAGATCATGAAATTTTAGAAATTAGGGCTCTTATACCTTTTGAGGCTTTGATTATGATTCTGATCCATGAATCTGTTATTGGTAAGCTAAGAGATGATTTTGTCTTAACTTCTCACTCATTTTCTTTCTCATTCCCGAAATTCTAGAGAGAGAAGCTCTTGGTGAAAAATGAAATTAAAGTGGCTCTTTCTCTCTCTTTAATCTTTTATAAATAACTTTTATATGATGTTATGGCTGGCAAATTCGACTGGTTGGCTGGATTTGTAGCATGTGGCTGATCTAGGTTGGTCACCAACCACATATATTGGCAAGATTGCAAGTAACCTTCAATAATGTATTAAGGGCAAAATTGTCATTTGGAATTTTTTTTAATGGCATAATGGACATTGTCCCAAACCCTTAGGGTTTAGGGTTTGGTTAGGGTTTGGAAAAATTTAGGCTTAGTATTTCCTAATTAAAATCGTTAATTTAGCAATTAGGGTCAAAATCACGGATTATGGTTTATAACCCAAAATTAGGGTTCCTAATAAATAAAATTAATTTTTCTAAATTAGAAATTAAATTTTGTAATTAGATTAGGGTTTTCTAATTACTTAACTTGAAAATTAGAATTAATATATCCTAATTAACATTAAAAGTATTAAATTAACACTTAGGTTTTACCCTATTTACAAATTAGGGTTTCAAATCCGTAATTAGGGTTTTAAATTTGAAATTAGGGTTTTGTAACCCATTTGTTAAGATTAACCCTAATTATTCCTATAATTATTTACACTTACGCCATTAAGTTCCCGATTTAGGGTTTCATCCACCGAATTAGGGTTTGACTTTTAAGCTGAAATTGGGTTTTCAAGCAGGTTTAGGGTTTCTTGTTAAACGCTAGGGTTTTCTAACCAAACGTTAAAGTTCTTAATATATAATTAGGGTTTGTTACAGATATCGTTTATCTGATCAACCCTTGACCCTTAACCACATACTGTACACATATACACATAACATATTCACGTATTCCTTAATCCTGAATAATTCACCTAAATCCTTCACAGAATTTTGAAACCCTCAAAATTCTTTCATAAAATTATCAAACGCATACACTTATTTTCTGTCTAGGTTCTAATTTTGAACCTTAAATCAATTAATTTTTTTTAAAAAAATATTCAAAATTCTCGGGTTGTCACAACCATTCTCTACAATCCTGACGACTTACTGATGTGATGGTTCTTCTAGTGGATGCCATGGCTAAAGGCCCACACTGAAGGAGATGGAAGCTATCTCAGCTGGTTCTGTGACGAACAAGATTTTTGTAATTAAATTCTTAATATTTATTGAATTAAATAAATAATTTTGATGATTTAATTATTAGATTAAATAATTAATTGATGCAATTGTGATAAATTAATTTAATTATATGTGTTATATTTATTAAATTAATGTGGAGAATAATTAGTATTCAAGTATGTATTTATTCGAGCTTATTGAATTAAAAAAAATATTTAATAAGCCTAATGTTGTTTAAATTATGTAATAATTAATTAGAGATTTAATAATTTGACATAATTAATAAATAAGAAATTAATTATGTGATTATGTGAATTAATGAGAAATTATTATATTTTATTTAATTTAAATTAAATAAATTAATTGAATTATTTTATAAAAGGAGTGTGACATTATTAGACTATAGGATAAAAGAGTTATTAAAATAAATGACTTTGAATCAATTAAGGTTTGCCCAACGTGGCCCTAGTAGTGGTTGGAAGCAGTTACCCATTATTGGGTTAACTGATCATAATGCGCGTCAGTTGATTATTTTTATACGTATTCTCTTTTCTTTCTTATTATTTTACTAAGTCTAGAGAATAACCAGAGAGAGTTTGTCAGAGAGATTTAAGATATTGAGAAGGAGATTAGGAGTGGGTAATTGAAGAAACATCTGAGTTTTCTAATCTACGCTTTACACTCAGGGTAATCTTCTCCTTCCCAAATTCTAAATTTACGTCATTTAGTTTTCATAAAAATGTCATCACTCTTTGTAAAGTCTTTGTAAATTGGAAAAGTGTATTGTTTATATGGATATATGTGATAATATGTTAGCATATCATGTTTTACTATAAGTCCCCATATCATCAGTATCATAAAACATGTCGTATATGTTGCTCAAAACTTACATAGTATGGGTTATGGCCATATGGCCTTATACGTGAATTTAATATGACAAATATAAATTATTTTGTAAAATTTACACTTGTATGTTATTATGCATGTTGATACGAAGAGACCAAACCTTAAATGAACGGATTCGGTGTTATAACGAATCCGTAGTGTCAATTTTCATGATTTATTTTCAAAACCTTCAAGAACATCAGGAATAGTGAAAATTTCATATTTTAATTCTGTAATTATGTGTTTAATGGGTTAAATTCATTTTATAATTGTTGGGTAATGATTATGTATGAATTCTAACATGTGGGTATGTTAAATTAGTCAAATTAATGATCATGTAATTTTTATTTCGCTGAACTCTGTGTTCTTCGCGAACTGAGAATCAGAATCTGGAGTTTTTGTGCATGGCCAACTCAGGTGAAATCTCGCGCCACACAGTGCCCGCCATGCCATGGCCATGAGTCTCAAGTCCCATGGCCACATGGCTGTGCCATGCTATCACTATCTATGAGAATGGTCCAGAAATTAATTTTTAATGTGTTTAAGTCTAATAATGTTGTATTAACCTAATTTAATAAACATAGAAATATGTTAGAAGTATAATGAGATGTTGAAATAGATACTTAACATGTAAATAACATAAATGCATGTGGACTGAATTATTAAATGCATAGTTAGCTTGTTATTCGTGAAGTGTAAATTATGTGACAATGAACGTGATTAATTGACTAAGTTTGGTCATAATCAAATTAGATAAAAAGAATGAACGTTTGATGATTAGTTAAATTATAATTAACTGGTATTGTGAATGTAAATGATATGTAGGATTAAATTCAAGGAACGTGTTTAATTAAAGTGTAATCTATGCACGAGGCAAGTTTCCTAACCCTACTTATTATCATTATTCAAGTTATAAATCAATTTCATTAGTTATGTTAAAGATTTACTATCTTTTTAAAATATGAATCTGTTATACAATAATTGTTCTATTGTATACCTATTGAGATTGTTATTCATTATAAATATCATTTATTGTTGAACCTTGTTAGACTAGCGAATCCTTATTGATTCAACTAGTCCTTAGTTGATGAACATTCTAAATTCAGAACCCTTATTGAATTATCCAAACCAAACTTCTTTTGGTGCGGACTCGAATGTCAAACTGAAATGAACAACCATGTATAAGGATTTCTTATGTGTTAGCGTTAAGATATTGTGCACAGTATGGTACTAAGGGCTGATCCCCCTAAGTACGACTAGAAAGGTCCATAGTCTTATGACTGTTAAAGGTCTGAAGTATAACCTTTGCTAACCTAGGACACAGTTCAAGGTCTTATGACCCTTAGAAATCTTTTGATTCTTGTTATTCATTCTTGAGTCAAAAGTTGAGCTTTTATTTCAGAAGTCTTTGATTCACTCGCATGTTATTATACATTGTTATTTCATTATTTTATTTGTGGGCAATCATGCTCACTCTTACGTAATAATAACATTGCAGTAAAGAACGAAAGAACCGACGAGCCTTCTACTAGTAAAGGCAAGGGCAAGGTTAACAAATGTTGAAGACTTGTATTTATGAGATGTTGAATTTATGGGTTAAGACTTAATGTTGTTGAGACTTATTAATTGTTTATATTTCCGCACAAATGTTTAAGGTTAGTTTAACCTGGGATTGTATTTATTATTCGGATAATGTAACCCCATAAGGGGATGATTTTATTTATATCTATTGCATGGTTTGCATTTTATGGGTAGATAGATTGAGGATATTTGTACAGTGACACCAAATCCCGTGGAATTTAAGTACCCGAATTTGGGGGTGTCACAGGTTGGTATCAAAGCTGTAGGTTATGAACCTTAGGCGGGGGAACAACTTTAGGTAATAGCTTTATAGAAAGAACATAGTGATGGAAAACTCTTATCGAGTTCTAGGAAATGAATTTTTGTAAATTCATTGAAGATAATAAAAGACTTTATGTGCTTATGTTTTAAATTATGTGCTCACTAGTACGACTTAGTAACTAAAACTCAAAATTTGTTGTCAGGATGTCTGACGTTAGAGGAACTAGTCGAGCTGGGGAGGAGGAACCCCGAATACCTCACACAGACTCTGAGAGAGGAGCCCGAGACATTCATATATCTTTAGAGGAGCAGGTTAGTGCAGAGGGAGTCATCTCCGATTGATCACGTTGTTGTTGGTCAGGAGCATGAACCTGAGACTAATCCTGAGGAGGAATTTGAAGAGGAAGAGGAAAAAGAGGAGTTTCCACAGAACTCCATTGATGCTGAGATGTACGACACATTATACGATCGTAACGTGGAGTTACGAGATGAGGTGAAGGATCTGACTGAGGTGCCGATTATTCAGCAGATTACTCTCGAGCAGAAGGAGAGGAAGATTTCGACTCTTCACTCACGACTGAGAAATGTAGAATGGGATTGGGTCCATCAGAAGGGTCAAAGCGAAGATAAGACCGAGGAGATAGAGAAGTTGAAAAAGGAACTGAAGGAAAGCTTTGAAAGGCTGATCATAGCAGAGGAAGGCTGGGTAAGAGAGTCACGTCGTGCTGATCTTGCAGAAGAGGACGGTCATGCAAAGAAGGAGAAACTTGGGGAGACATACTCTACACTTAATCATGCAATGGATGAGGCCCAGGATCGAGTTTTAAGGTACCCCATCCAGTTCGAAGGACTTCCATCGTACATGCTGGATCGCAGGACGATGTCTCGCATCATGGAAGAGGAGCGTAGCAAGGCTATTCAGCGCCTTGACAGACAATGATAGAATTTGTTTTACTTATGTGATAAACTTGTCTATTATTTAGATGTAAATTCTGATGTAGTTATGAACAAAGGAATATTTTAATATTTAAATCCTGAAGACTCTTTTCTCACGATAGTTGATGTAAATAGCAGTGATGCTATCGTCTGATGTTAAAACTTTTGATTTAAATGAATATATATCAAGTTGTTTGAGATAATGTGTTCATAATTATATTAAATTGTTGAGTTAAGTCATAACTATTTAGAGAATTTAATAGAGATTTAATAAGCATATATTTTAATAGAATTATGCCGCCAAGAAGAAGACAGCAATGTCAACCAACTCAGGAAGAGTCAACAAATAACAACAATAATGCCATTGCTAATTTCGTTCAGCAGTTGGTTAACTTACTGACTGGAGCAATGAATAATCAACCTCAAGCTCCACCAAATACTACATTTAAATATTTCAAGGCGGTGGGACCGCCAGAATTTAAAGGTTCCATGAACTCGATCGAGGCTCAAACGTGGGTTATAGAGATAGAAAAGGTTTTCGACGTTGCTAGGGTTAGAGAAGACCAGAAGACCGCTTTTGTAACATTTATGCTGAAGTCTGAAGCTAGCTATTGGTGGCAAGCAAACAAAGTTCATGGAGGTGAATGTGTAATTACTTTGGAGAGATTCAAAGAGATGTTTTTCGAAATGTATTTCCCGACCAGCTCACAGAACCAGATGGAGGTTCAATTTCTAGAATTGAAGCAGGGAAATAGAGCGTACCTGATTATGCAACTAGATTCAACGAGTTGGCGAGGTTTGCCCCGTATCAAGTACACACAGATGAGAGAAAAGCCAGAAGATTCGAACAAGGACTAAAGCCCTTGGTATATAGTAAAGTATTAATGTTTCAGATAAACACTTTTGCCTGGAGTACTGGAAAAGGTCATCCTCGGTGAAGGTGGAAGCGATGCGATGACCAAGTACAACCAAGATCAGAAGAAGAAGAAGAGTGAAAGTGAAGGAAATAACAAGGCCAGTGGAAGTGACACAAGAAGTGGTAATTTTAATCAGAAAAAAAGGTGGAATGACAACTCATCATCGGGGGAATCAGCAAGGTAGTCAGAAGAAAAGAATCGAAGCATGCCCAACCAGCGCGAAAGCTCATCTGGGAGTTTGTATGAAGGGAAAAAGAGTGTGCTACAATTGTGGTCAGGAAGGCCACATAGCACCTAACTGTCCTAACCCAAAGAAGGGTGCTTGCTTCACTTATGGTTCGAAGGATCATCTGGCAAGAGACTGTCCTAAAAAGGGATCGGGAGGGACAGGATCAGGATCAAACTGGAGAAATAACAATGGAAACGCCTTGACTATCACCGGACCACCCGCAACCAACCGACCGACCGCCAGGACTTTCAACATGACGGTGCAGGATACAGTTCAGTCTCCTGATGTGGTGTCAGGTATCATTCCGATCAATAAAATTAATGCTTATATTTTATTTGATTCGGGTGCTATTTGTTCCTTTATATCCGATGACTTTGCTAATAGTTTAGATTTGCTTAAAGATGAGTTGGAATATACCATGAACATAGAAATTGCGAATAGAGAGATAATCCATGTTAAGTACGTGTATAAGAACTGTAGAGTGGATATTAAGGGTAATATCATGAATGTAGATCTTATCCCTATTCGAGTTGGGGAATTTGACGTTATATTGGGAATGGACTGGTTATTCAATTACGGGGCTGTAATTGATTGCCAAAAGAAGCGATAACCTTATGACTCGGCCAAAGGTTGTGTTTATGGTATAGAAGTCGCCAGACAAGCAAATGAGTTGTCGGCGATGATGCGAGCGAAGTTATTAAGACAAGGCTATGTAGGATACTTAGCTTACATAGTCTACAGTCGAAAAGAGAATCCGAAGGTAGTAGAAATACCGATTATGAGGGACTTCATCGACGTATTTCCAGACGATTTGTTAGGACTTCCACCAGATAGAGAGGTAGATTTTGTAATCGAATTGGCGCCTGGAACTGCTCCAATATCGAAGGCACCATACCGAATGGCACCAGTAGAGATGAAAGAATTAATGGTAAAACTACAAGAATTACTTGATAAGAAGTACATTCAACCATGCGTATCGCCGTGGGGAGCGCCGATGTTATTTATGAAAAAGAAGGACTGATCGATGCGGCTCTGCATTGACTACAGAGAATTGAATAAAGTCACGGTTAAGAATAGATATCCATTACCGAGGATCGACGACCTGTTTGATCAATTAAAAGGAGCGAGATACTTTTCCAAGATAGAATGAGAAGAGGTTATCATCAACTGAAGGTGAGACCAGAGGATGTACCGAAGACAGCGTTCAGAATGCGATATGGTCACTACGATCTTTTAGTAATGTCGTTTGGTCTTACGAATGCTCCTGCAACATTTATGGGACTAATGAATGGTGTGTTCAAGCCATTTTTGGACAAGTTCGTAGTGGTATTTATAGATGACATTTTGGTTTATTCGAAAACCAAGGAAGAACATGAAGAGCATTTGAGATTAACATTGGAAGTATTGAGAAGGAAAAATTTGTATGCCAAGTTTTTGAAATGCTAATTTTTTGATTGAACGAGTGCAATTTCTTGGGCACGTGATCGATAAAAACGGAATTTCGGTTGATCCATCCAAAGTAGAAGCTATGATTAACTGGGATCAGCCGAGGACGCCGTCGGAAGTACGAAGTTTTCTTGGATTGGCATGATATTATAGAAGGTTCATACAAGACTTTTCCAAGATCGCAACTCCGTTAACGAATTTAACTCAAAAAGCTGTGAAATTTGTTTGGACAGAGAAGTGTGATGAAAGCTTTCAAGAATTGAAGAAGAGGTTGAGTACAACACCTGTGTTGTCTCTTCCAGACGATACAGGAAATTTTTTTGTTTATAGTGATGCGTCACATAAAGGACTTGGTTGTGTGCTGATAAAAAACGGCAAAGTCATTGCCTATGCATCACGACAATTGAAGGATTATGAGAAGGGATATCCGACCCATGACTTGGAGTTAGCTGCAGTTGTTTTTGGAAAATGTGGAGGCACTATCTCTATGGGGAGAAGTGTGAAATATATACGGACCACAAGAGTCTGAAGTATATTTTCACGCAGAAGGATTTGAATATGCGTCGAAGAAGATGGTTGGAATTAATTAAGGATTACGACTGTGAGATTTTATACCATCCGGGTAAAGCAAATGTGGTTGCCGACGCCTGAAGTAGAAAGGGTTGTGAGAAATTGATGAGGTTGACTGCTCAGGAGGAGCTAATTGCAGACATGGAGAACTTGGAGTTGGAAGTGAAGTATCCTATGGAGATTGATGAGAAGCTATTTTAGATACACTCTGGTACAACTCTACTAGATAAAGTAAAGGAGGCTCAGCTTCGGGACGAAGAATGTAAAAAGGTAACAAAGAAGATATCTGAAGGAACTGAACAGAGATTTAAGATGGATAAGGAAGGAATACTGAGATTTGAAAGTAGAATTTGGATTTCACCAGTACAAGAGATTAAGGAAGAAATTTTTAGCGAGGCTCATAGTTCACAATATTCGATTCACCCTGGTAGTACCAAAATGTACCAAGATCTTCGACAACATTTCTGGTGGCCAAATTTAAAACGAGATATTGCAGAATGTGTTGCCAAGTGTCTTACCTGTCAGAAAGTGAAAGCAGAACATCAGAGACCAAGTGGATTGCTTCAACCATTGGAAATCCCATAATGGAAATGGGAACATATTACAATGGACTTCGTGGTGGGCCTTCCGACGACTTCGTAAAGGGTCATGACCTTGATATGGGTTATCGTTGACCGACTAATAAAATCCGCACACTTCCTTCCGATCAAAATCAGATTCAATTTAGATCAGTTGGCGAGGTTATACATAAAAGAGATTATTTCGAGGCACGGAGTGCCGGTGTCAATTGTTTCCGATAGGGATCCGCGCTTTACATCGAACTTCTAGAAACCTTTACAGGAATGCATGGGAACGCAATTATGAATGAGTACAGCATACCACCCTCAAACAGACGGACAGAGGGAAAGAACGATTCAGACATTAGAAGATATGCTAAAATCCTGTGTGATGGACTTTAAAGGAAATTGGGATAATCACCTACCGTTAGTAGAGTTTGGCTACAACAACAGTTACCACGCTAGTATAGGCATGCCGCCTTATGAAGCGTTATACGGCAGAAAATGTAGAACTCCACTTTATTGGGATGAAGTTGGCGAAAGATAATTGCTAGGGCCAAAATTAGTACAACAGACAACAGAAATAGTCAAAGTGATCCGAGAACGAATGGTAGCAGCTCAAGACAGACAGAAGAAATACGCTGATCTACATCTTAAAAATATCGAATTTGAATCAAGTAGTTATGATTTCTTGAAGGTCTCTCCCTGGAAAGGGAAGATCGGGTTCGGAAAGAAAGGAAAATTAAGCCCAAGATTCATTGGACCATTTGAAGTACTTCGAAGAATCGAAGAAGTCACGTACGAGGTAGCCTTACCTCCAGCACTCGAGAATGTCCACAATGTCTACCATGTTTCTGTGTTACGACACTACAAAAATGATTACAAGCATGTAATTGAATACGAACCCCTACATTATCTTACGAAGAAATTCCTGTTCAAATTGTCGACAGAAAAGAACAAGTTCTCAGAAATAAAGTAATACCTTCATTAAGGTAATTTGGAGGAACCACAATATTTGAAGAAGCTACGTGGGAACTCAAGAGAATATGATGAAGAATTACCCTCATTTATTTACTTAAATTATGTATAGCGATTAGGGATAGAATCTTTGTAGGGTGGGGGGAGAGAATGTAGCTGGTCGAAATTATTGAGTCGTGATTCGGGGATGAGAATCCTTTTAAGGGGGGAAAGATGTGACAAACGAGATTTTTGTAATTTAATTCTTAATATTTATTGAATTAAATAAATAATTTCGATGATTTAATTATTAGATTAAATAATTAATTGATCTGATTATGATAGATTAATTTAATTATATGTGTTATATTTATTAAATTAATGTGGAGAATAATTAGTATTCAAGTATGTATTTATGCAAGCTTATTGAATTAAAAGAAATATTTAATAAGCCTAATGTTGTTTTAAATTATGTAATAATTAATTAGAGATTTAATAATTTGACCTAATTAATAAATAAGAAATTAATTATGTGATTATGTGAATTAATGAGAAATTATTATATTTAATTTAATTTAAATTAAATTAATTAATTGAGTTATTTTATAAAAGGAGTGTGACATTATTAGACTATAGGATAAAAGAGTTATTAAAATAAATGACTTTGAATCAATTAAGGTTTGCCAAATGTGGCCCTAGTAGTGGTTGGAAGCAGTTACCCATTATTGGGTTAAGTGACCATAATGCGCGTCAGTTGATTATTTTTATACGTATTCTCTTTTCTTTCTTATTATTTTGCTAAGTCTAGAGAATAACCAGAGAGAGTTTGTTAGAGAGATTTAAGATATTGAGAAGGAGATTAGGAGTGGGTAATTGAAGAAACATCTGAGTTTTCTAATCTACGCTTTACACTCAGGGTATTGTTTATGTGGATATATGTGGGTAATTGCTAAGTCTTTGTAAATTGGAAAAGTGTATTGTTTATGTGGATATATGTGATAATATGTTAGCATAACATGTTTTACTATAAGGTCTCATATCATTAGTATGATAAAACATGTCGTATATGTTGTTCAAAACTTACAGAGTATGGGTTATGGCCATATGGCCTTATACGTGAATTTAATATGACAAATATAAATTATTTTGTAAAATTTACACTTGTATGTTATTATGCATGCTGATACGAAGAGACCAAACCTTAAATGAACGGATTCAGTGTTATAATGAATTCGTAGTGTCAATTTTCATGATTTATTTTCAAAACCTTCAAGAACATCAGGAATAGTGAAAACTACATATTTTAATTATGTAATTATATGTTTAATGGGTAAAGTTCATTCTATAATTGTTGGGTAATGATTATGTATGAATTTTAACATGTGGGTATGTTAAATTAGTGAAATTAATGATCATGTAATGTTTATTTTGCTGAACTCTGTGTTCTTCGCGAACTGAGAATCAGAATCTGGAGTTTCGCGTCGCGGCGCCAACTCGAGCAGAAGTCTCATGTGCATGGCATCATAAGTCTGAAGTCATGGTATACACACAAATGCAGATAGCAAAAGACCTAGTATAAAAGTGGCGCCGCAGTGCCACTCTGCAGAATGGTCCAGAAATGAATTTTTAATGTGTTTAAGTCTAA
The DNA here is from genome assembly GCA_020205615.1 of Panax quinquefolius. Classification (NCBI taxonomy): domain Eukaryota; kingdom Viridiplantae; phylum Streptophyta; class Magnoliopsida; order Apiales; family Araliaceae; genus Panax; species Panax quinquefolius. The sequence continues at coordinate 251,471 of JAINUW010000175.1, forward strand.
CAATGTGGTATTAACCTAATTTAATAAATATAGAAATATGTTAGAAGTATAATGAGATGTTGAAATAGATACTTAACATTAAAATAACATAATTTCATGTGGATTGAATTATTAAATGCATAGTTAGCTTGTTATTCGTGAAGTGTAAATTATGTGACAATGAACATGATTAATTGACTAAGTATGGTCATAATCAAATTAGATAAAAAGAATGAACGTTTGATGATTAGTTAAATTAAAATTAACTGGTATTGTGAATGTAAATGGTATGTAAGATTAAATTTAAGGAACGTGTTTAATTAAAGTGTAATCTACGCACGAGGCAAGTTTCCAAACCCTAATTGTTATCATTATTCAAGTTATAAATCAAGTTCATTAGTTATGCTAAAGATTTAATATCTTTTTAAAGTATGAATCTGTTATACAATAATTGTTCAATTGTATACCTATTAAGATTGTTATTCATTATAAATATCATTTATTGTTAAACCTTGTTAGACTAGCGAATCCTTATTGATTCAACTAGTCCTTAGTTGATGAACGTTCTAAATTCAGAACCCTTATTGAATTATCCAAACCAAACTTCCTTTGGTGCGGACTCGAATGTCAAACTGAGATGAACAACCCTGTATAGTGATTTCTTATGCGTTAGCGTTAAGATATTGTGCATGATGGTATTAGGGGTGATCCCCTAAATGCACAGTAGAAAGGTCCATAGTCTTATGGCTGTTAAAGGTTTCAAGTATAACCCTTGCTAACCCAGGACATAGTTCAAGGTCTTACGACCCTCAGAAATCTTTTTATTCTTGTTATTCATTCTTGAGTCAAAAGTTGAGCTTTTATTTCAGAAGTCTTTGATTCACTCGCATGTTATTATACATTGTTATTTCATTATTTTATTTGTGGGCAATCATGCTCACTCTTGCGTAATAATAACATTGCAGTTAAGAACGAAAGAACCGATGAGCCTTCTACTAGTAAAGGCAAGGGCAAGGTTAACAAATGTTGAAGACTTGTATTTATGAGATGTTGAATTTATGTGTTAAGACTTAATGTTGTTGAGACTTATTAATTGTTTATATTTTTGCACAGATGTTTAAGGTTAGTTTAACCTGAGATTGTATTTATTATTCGGATGTTGTAACCCCATAAGGGAGGATTTTATTTCTATCTATTGCATGGTTTGCATTTTATAGGTATATAGATAGAGGATATTTGTACAATGAACACCAAATCCCGTGGAATTGAAGTACCCGAATTTGGGGGTGTCACAGGTGCTTCTCTCACTTTCCAAGCATGGAACTGGTGGTTCAGAACTTTCCAAGAGTAAAGAAGTTTGCCACCAAACTGATCAAAGACCAGCCCCACTTCAAAGTCTATCGCCATGCTGAAAATCTCTTTATCCCCTACGATCGTAGAGTGGATTCTGAAGGACGAAGAGTCATGACCAAGGAGCTGATCGTAGAGTCTGTTCACTCAACTGCTGATGATGTTCAAGCCCAAAACCAGAAGCCTCCTTATGCTCAAGCACTACTATCAGACATTCCCTCATCCTCAACCAGTGATTGGAACTCAACGATTATTCAGATTCTCCAAACTTTCAAAAATCTGTCTAAGGATGAAAATCGTAGAATCCAAACTGATGCTTAACCAGCTGCTACCCAACAAAAGGATCAAACTACTTTGGAGCAGGAACTATAAAAGAGTTTTGATGATCTAAGCGAGAAAATGTCTCGCTCCTTTGAAGAACCATAGAAGGCGGCGATGGTAGGGAGATAATTCCTTCCAAAGACAAGCTTGAGTTACTATGGCTGATGTATCTCTCAAACTTCAAGAGAGAGATAACATCTATCAGAAGGCCATACAAGATCAAAAGGCTGAAGATCTACTAGTTCAGAAGGCAAATAAAGAGCAGATTCAAACCCTATCTAACCAGATTGACGACCTAAAGCAGTCTTTCTCAGTGCAACTTGAGCTAGGTCAGCAGGAACTCAAGTTTGAAGTTGCCAACTCCTCCTACCTGATGGAGCAGCTTATGTCAAACATGGAGCAGCTCTCTCAAATGATTAGTGACAAAAAGGGGGAGAAAAAGAGGCATAGAAGGAGGGAGAGCAAGAAGAGCAAGATGCACTCAAAGAAGAGCAGAGGGATAGAAGAAAAGAAATCAAAGAAGAAGACATCAGCTGCAGAAAGAGTATCATCATCTGAGGGGGAACTAAAGATGATGATCACATGATCGCAGAGTCTGAGGGGGAGCATGATCAGAAATATGATGGAGGGGAGCTAAGCAAAGACAAAAGGTCATCATCCCAGGGGGAGCAAGAGAAAAGAGAACAAACAGATGAGTAGCTGATCAACAGACATCCTGAAAACATACATGGAGCCAAATAGGTACATCTCTAACTAGTTAGGTATGTTCTGGATCCAGGATGTAGAATGTCTTAATATATAAATTGACATATCAATATAAATGACATTCATGATTAACTGTTTTAGAAATACAGCTGCTCACTGTATATAAGATTCATTCATAACATGCATATGCACTTATTGTTTTTGTCATAATCAAATAGGGGGAGATTGTCAGGAATAAGCATGTGAATGCTATTCCTATTTATATATGATTTAATTATGATATATATAAGAATGAATAATATGAAAGTATGCTTGCATTAAGAAAAGTTGTAAAGTCCTTTGATAGATAATATTGATCAAATATGTTAGGTTGATCCTACATAAGAAAGACAGCTTTATAAAGTCCTTAAAAAGAAAAGATGTACAAGGACTATAAAGACAGAAAGATCAAGCATGTTAGGTTGATCTTATGATGTAATAGATAGGCTTGTCTGATCGTCGAGCACTGTACCAGAAGTCGTAGTCTGCCAGGAGAGTCAAGTTTAACTCGAGAGCTATCGAGGCAGAATAGGAGTATGCAAGAAAGTAGATCTCGGAGTTCGTAAACTTCCAGGGGAAACGAAGAAGGATCGTAGTGTGTCGAGTAGAGCTTCCTTGGGATAGTAGTGTGCTGAGGAAGTCATGTTTAGAATCGTAGAGACAGCCTGCCTACGAGCCAACCGGTCATCTGCCGAAGCCAAGTCAGAAACATAGACTACACTCGGAGTCGTAGAGTCTACTGATGCCAAAGATATGTCAAGGATCGTAGACTACACTCTGAGTTCGTAGAGTCCATTAATTACATGTAGAGATCGTAGTCGAGCATGATAAGATGAAGACAACAAGCACAAGACGGAAATCGTAGAGTGTCAAGATCTGATCTCGGGATCGTAGTGTCTGCATAGCGAAGCTGAATCGTAGAGTGCAGAACTACGACCTCAACAGAAGTGCTCACAATGCCAAGGCAGAATCGTAGAGCATATACAGTTCTCAACAAATAAGCACTCCCAGAATATCCAAAGGAATGAAGCCTCTTGTTGGCACTGCAAAGATTCATTCCACCTTAAGGGAACCAGAGAGCACTCAACGAATGGCATGCAGGCTAGTAGAAGATCTAAGAACCAACCCAATCAGCATCAAGATTGAGTTGTAAGTCCATTCATGATAAAGTCTTCCACGAGGAGATCCAAAGAAGGCTTCAGAAGCTGACTAAGGAAAGTCAACAAATGCAGTAGCTATCAAGTGAACAGAAGACAACGATCTTGGAAGTAACCAAGATCGTAGTGTTTGCCAAACAAATAAAGAACTGATAGAAGGTGAACCGAGATACTGGTCAGCCTCTGAAGAGCAAGGCTAAAGTGATTAAGTGCAGGGTAAGTTCATTGATGATAAGTGAATGGGAGATCACAAGGAGAAAGCAAGTTAGACGCGCCACAAATCTGAAGTGTCTTGATATTCAGAAGGGGACCAGAGTAAGGAATTAAGCCATCAAGATGTCGATACTTGATCAAAGCAAATGAAGTATTGAAGTACTGTACAATAGAAGGAAGATGTGTTCTACATTGAAGATCCAATCAACACTCTTCAAGATCGTAGTGTTAACTCTACCAGTCAATAAGCAACACTCAATAAGACACTACGATCAGGTCCTAGAAGACGTGCATCAGAATCGTAGAGTTCGAACACCCGAAGACTGAAGCTTTGGCAACGGTTCAATCTGAAGGATGGTATTTGAACAAAAGCTTATTGAGAGCATCGATGCAAAAGGACAACCTCTGATCGAGAAATCAGAAGGAGATAATAAAATCTTCAACCTACCCAAGATATTAAAGTGACGACTCTAACGGGTAGGTGAAACAGTAGACTGCAATGTCAGATAAAGTATGACATGTCACATCAACAGTTTACCTCTGTTAACTCGAGATCCGTGAAGATATTTGAATAGCCTTCAGCGGCTATTTTCCAATGGAAGGATTGGGAAGGAGTATAAATCTAGAAGAGCTTCAAAAATCGAAGGTTGCTTGAGTTGCCAAATTTGGAGATAAGGTGGACTAATCTAAACCATGTGAGATAGTGAGTCCGAAGGCTCACTCTACGATCCACCAAGAACACTTAGAGATATGCAAAGAAATAAGAAGAAGTGGGAGTTCTACAACATAGAAGTGAGAGTTCTACTACTTAAAGAGTGTTCTGAACTGCCGAGAGAAAGAAGAGCATCATGTCATCTTGATATCCATCATGGGAAGACTCTAAGTACAATAGAGAAGAGCCTACAGTCATCTTAGCAAGTCCATCATGAGAAGGCATCAAGTAGCAAGAAGGGAGATCACAAATTCCATCTTGGTGTCAAGCATGAGAAAGCTTCTAAGTACCTAACAGAAGAGCTTACAGTCAGCTTAGAATCCTATCATGTGCAGCCATCAAGTACCAAGGAGAAGGATCTTCAAGGCAGTTCATAAAGGAGTCATTCGAAGTGGTTGAGTAACCGAAGAAGCTGAGCATCATGCAACACTCGCTGCACTTCAAGGATGATCAAGCCAAGCTGCTAGGGATAGAAGATGTTCAGAGCATGAAGACATCTTAGCAGCTCAACACCGACTCCAACAACAACAAATAAACAACTCAACAAAGCCAGGGCCGAAGGGTTCCTTGTCCGAAGGGACTAAACAAAGCAGGGCCAGGGTCTTTGTCCGGAGGGACTAAACAAAGTTCCAAGCCTGCTGGGCTTGAAGAGTTACTAGGGAACTAGAGAAGTCCCAAAGCTATTGGCCTTGAAGAGTTCTTAGTGAACTGAAGTCCCATGGCTGTTGGCCTTGAAGGAATCTTAGTGATTCAGGGTGCTGCCCTTCTTTAGTGGAAATCCTTCTAGTTGAAAGTAGAAGAGAGGATTTGGAGCTTGAGTCTCTGAACCACTTAAAACCCCTTGTGCCTTTTACATTATGTCATTTACATTATGTACTATAACTGTTATAACTGCTACGTATGTTTTAACTGCTTACAACTAAACTTACTCTACGAACAATGTATGTATGATTATGAATATATCAATGAAGGGGATCTTTTACTTATTCCGCTGTGCTTGAAAAGATTCTTATGTTTGTCATATGCTAATTTAATAGTTATACAAAATAAACCTGAAAAGTATTTGAAATAAAAAGGATCTATTCAAACCCCCCCCTTCTAGATCTATTGTGCCTACTGGGAACTAAAACTATTTATAATAATAATATTTTGTGTAGAACTGAAATATTACATAATGGATTTTGTGTACTTGACTTATGTAAAAATTATTTTGCAAATTGAACAAACTAGTATAAGAAAAAGGAGATGATCATTCAAAAAGTTGAATGTGTGTATTTGCTGGAACACAAGTGTGAATTATTTAAAAGGTTCAAAGAATTCAGAAATGAAACAAATTGACAAAGTATTAAGATTCTTTGATTAGATCAAGGAATATATAATTGTGCAATAAGTTTTTAGATCATCTCAAATGGGTTTCTCACAATGGACGCCTCCTGATACGCAATAATTGATTGATGTATCTGAAAGAAAAATCGTACCTTGTTGGACATGATACGGTCCATAATGATTTTACCGACATTCCAGTATCTTTCAAGGGTAATGTCCTAGAAATGGTTGTATATCTACGAAAAGGTAACCTCAAAATCCAGCCCCAAGACTCCATAAAAGTTATGGACATGGAGGATTCCTAATCTTAAGTATGTTAAGATAAAGGGTTGTCCAACTTATGTGAAAATGTTTCAAAGGATAAGCTTGGGACAAAATTTGACAAGTACAGATTTGTGGGACATCATAAAGTAAAAGGTGTTTGTTGTGAAACACGCTACCTTTTAGGATAAAGGTGTTTATCATTGAAGGGGCTAGTGGGAGGATAATAGAATCTTGAAGAGTTCAAGAACCACAAAATACTATAAGTCAAATAAGAGGAACTTGTAGATAGACCTATTGTACCACAACCGAATCGTAAATCTGGAATAGTACCGAAGATACCTAGGAGGTATGGATTCATTATAGATGATGTTGATGAGGTACACATCATAGAAGATGATGATCCAGTTACATACGATGAGGTAAGAGTTGTAGACACTCAGAGAAATGGATTGAAGCAAGCTTCTCAAATATGGAACATTCATTTTGATGAGACAATCAAAAGAGTTTGATTTTATCAAAAACAAGAATGAACCTAGTGTGTACAAAAGAGTCAATGGGAGCGTCATGACATTCCTAGTATTATATATTGATATACTACGGATAAGGAATGACAAGTCAATGCTACAATCAGTAAAGATAATGTTATCTAAACATTCCTCCATGAATGATTTGGGAAGAGTATCTTAATTAGAGATACAAATCTATATAGATAGATTTAAAAGTATGCTCGACTTAACCCAGGGAACTTATATTCATTTGATGCTAAAGTCGTTTAGCATGGCAAACTCCAAGAGATATCTCGTGTTGATGAGACATGGAGTGTATCTCTCTTAATAGTCCCCAAAGACTCTAAAAAGAGAGATTGCATGAATAACTATCACGTATTCAATGAAATGTACGAGACCTGATGTTGATCAGTCATATTCTGGAGAAGTTCACTGTGAGTCAGTGAAAAATATCTTAAAGTACTTTATAGCACTAAGGATGTAATCATATTTATGGTGGGTCTGAATTAAAACTAGAGGGCTTAACAGACTCAAGTCTTTTCCAGACAGACCAAGACGACAGAAAATCCACTTTAAGATAAAGCGTTACTTTCAACGGTGGTGCAATGAAATTGGAAAGGTTTCAAACAGCAAAGAGTTGTTAGTTTAGTGATAAAGACAAAGTATATAGTTATAAATGAAGCTGCAAGTTGATTGTTTGGATAAAAGTTCATTACAGAAGTAGGAATAGTTCCAAGTCTCATATTTGATCTAAACATGTTGATAAGTAGGATTTACACCTACTTATGGAGTACAAATTCATGCGAACTATGCCCATCTCAAGTAAATTTTAGTCTGTTTTAGCTGCATTTTATGTTAATTTACATTTCGCATACTTAAAACTCTTTTTGGTGAATAAGTGCAGGAATTGGCCTAATTTGGTGGTGATATCGGGAACGAGGCTAATGGAAGCGTGAGGCGAGGCAAAAGATAGGATGTGCATAGGATTGAGTGGAGCATGGATGGACAAGCATGGATACACATAGGACATGTCAGTAGCAGCAACAACATTGTAGAACCAAGCTAAGGAGTAGGATCAGAAGACAACAATTGCAAGCCGCGCGATAAAGATAGCTTGAGGCGCTGGCGCATGCCGAAGTTCCAACCAAACAGGAAAACCTCATCGCAAGTTGCACGGTATGCCGCGAGAAGGACAAACCACAGGAGGCTTGGCCACAGACTGAGATCGGTGATGCAGATAAACTTATCGCAAGTCTCATGACCAAGAATATCAAGTCGGAGGAGGACCTTGCCTGCCTGCATGCAGGCCCAAGTCATTATTTTGTTTTATTTTATTTCCAATTTTTAAGGGTTGTAATTGATTTAAAATGATTCCTAACTGGTGTTTGGGGTATTCACTTGACATTTTATTAAGTTTTTCACTTATCTTTAGATCGTAATTAGGGTTTACTCTCTGGGAGAGATTCCAATGTAGAAGGAGGCCACAACTCTACTTTTCTACTCCTTATTGGGATTTTCGATCATAGTGGAATATTAATATTAGTTTTGCTGGATTCTTATGAGGATCTGAATATTGATTTATATTCAGCAATTGGGTTTGATAGTTTTATCTTTCATCTTTCAATTGTTGTTTATTGACCATGTTTAGATTTTATCCCATAATGGCTTTTGGTTCAGTCATGAACTAAACTCCATTATGGGATTCTAACGGATTTTAATATGTAGTTTGATTGCATGCTTAAATGCTGGTTTGTTTTGAATATCATATGGGATTTCTGTCATGATTGTTTTGCATGTATGAATGCTTGATCACCATTCGTTTCAGTATTTTTATGGAATTGACAATGAACATGCAAATATGGACTGTAATCATGATAGTATACGTATATAGGGCTATGTTATATGTCTTATGTATTTCGTGAATCAGATAGACATTTATTGTTTCACCGTATAAGTTAGAATAAGGGCTTGAACTTAAAATCAGTATAGTTGCAATTTCACATAGACATATAGTGATTTTGGTTATATTGATGATTACATAAAGTCTATCATCTGTGGATGTTATGTAAGTAGGTCTTAGTGCATTGAAAAATGGCTAATACTCTTTTAGTGCTCTTGGCTACTTTCTTGTGATATGTGAACAAGTCATGCATGATAGTGGCGATTAAATGAAGTATTAAATGAAGTTAGAATCCCATTAGTTCCAATATCATTTATTTCATTGTTATTATTATTTTAGTTGTTATTTGCAATTTGAGAACAAACCAAGTTTCATCATTAGTTTGAGCATATATATAGAGTGAATTAATTAATGAATAGTAGTTTAAGTTAAACAACTTTCTCTGTGGGATCGATACTTTACTTGCTTTGTATTACTTGTTGACGCATGTATGCTTGCATGAGTTAGAGCTCTTTTGTTAAGACTAAAAAAGAGGCAAAAAGTTTTTGGCGCCGTTGCCAGGGAAAGGCGTTTAATTTAGTATTATTATCATTAGTTTAAGCTATATTGTATGACTTAGACAATTCTAGTCTTATCTCATTTTAGTTTTTTGTTTTTGTTTCAGGAATTTGGATAAATTTTTATGCGCACACGGTCAACCAACCCCGATTTAACACCTGTTCAGGATAACATAAATGGGAGAGGTTGGAAAGCGGGTGTACGTAGAAATTTACAAGAACAGTTGGAAAACACGATAGCAAACATGGCAGCCGAGGCACAAGGAGATGATCAAAGAGAGGAGCATAGGGTTCTGAAGGAGTATTCCATGCCCAATATTAATGGACTACAATCTAGCATAGTCAGACCAGCAATAGCAGCAAATACATTCGAGATAAAAATTGGCACTATTCAAATGGTGCAAAATATAGTTCAGTTTGGGGGTGCTGTTACAGATGATTCGAATGAACACCTATTAAGTTTCATCGAAATTTGTGATACATTCAGATACAACGGTGTGACGGAGGATGCTATTAGACTAAGGTTGTTCCCATTTTGATTAAGGGACAAAAAGTTGGCTTCATTCTCTGCCAACGGGATCTGTAATTACATGGGAGGACTTAGCACAGAAGTTCTTAGCTAAGTTCTTCCCAATGGCTAAGACTGCTAAGATGAGGACAACTATCTCTCAGTTTGAGCAACAACAGGGTGAGTCATTATATGAAGCATGGGAGAGATACAAAGAAATACTGAGAAAGTGCCCACATCACGGTATGCCAGATTGGATGGTAATCGACACGTTTTATAATGGATTGGGATAGAAGTTGAGACCGACTGTAGATGCAGCTGCAGGAGGGGCATTATGGGCAAAGAACTATGAGGAAGCCTATGACCTTTTTGAGACAATGGCATCAAATGATTTTCAGAATCCTACATCTCGAATGCCACAAACCAAAGTTCCAGGTGTATTGGAGGTTGATGCTATTACTCAGTTGTCAGCACAGATGGCAGCCATGGCAAAGAAGATAGATACTTTGGCAGAAGGAAAAGTAAAGACGGTTGCCTTCGTATGTGAGATTTGTGCTTGAGGGTCACATTCGATTTAATTAATGTGCTATATCATTGTAAGAATCCAGGCTGCGATATGTGAGCAACTATAGAAAAGACCAAGGTCAATTTTAGAATACATACCACCCCAATAACAGAAATCATCCAAACTTTAGTTGGTCAAATAATTAAGGGAATCAACAGACCCAATTTTAACCAAATAATCAATTTCAGGCACAACCAGCGCAGTCGCAGTTTAATCCTAGACCACCATTTCCGCCAGGATTTTCTCAACAACAGCAACATCACACTCCAGCTGCACCTCAGCAAGAAAAGAAATCAGGAGTGGAGGAGATGATGATGAAGTACATGGCAAACACAGAAGTTATGATCAAGAGCCAAGCAGTGGCTATAAAGAATCTAGAAACTCAAATAGGGCAGATGGAAAACATGCCCACTAACAGGCCCCATGGTTCATTGCCAAGTAATACAAAGACAAATCCAAGAAGAGAAGGGAAGGAACAGTGTCAAGCGATCACATTGAGATCTGGGAAAGATTTGTCAGTTACTGCAAGTCGCGCGCCCGAGCGAGAATGCACTGAGGATGGCTTGCGGCAGCGGGAGGCAGAGGAGCCAGCTATTGAGAAAGAAATTTTGGAGAAATCTGAGGGTCAGCATGAAGAGAAAGACAGAGCAGGTCCAGAGGAGACTTTTAAGATTCCAGTACCACCAATTCACATTCAAGTTCCGTATCCGCAGAGATTAAATAAGAAAAATGAAGATAAACAGTTCAGTAAATTCTTAGAGGTATTCAAAAAGCTGCAGATCAACATACCATTCACCGAGGCATTGGAACAAATGCCAAGCTACGTAAAATTTATGAAGGGTATATTGTCAAGGAAGAGGAGATTGGATGAGTTTGAAACAGTAGCCTTGATAGAGGAATGCAGTGCAGTGCTTCAACAGAAATTACCTCCAAATGTAAAGGATCCGGGCAGTTTCACAATTCCATGCACCATTGGAAAAATGAACTTCAGTAAGTGTTTATGTGATTTTGGGGCAAACATAAATTTGATGCCCTTGTCAGTATTTAACCAGTTAGGATTGCTGGATCCAAAATTGACAAACATATCATTATAGCTAGCTGATAGATCGATCACGTATCCACGAAGAATTGTTGAAGATGTGTTGGTTAAGGTAGATAAATTTATTTTTCCGGATGACTTCATTATCCCAAGATGAAGAGTTATGATTCCACTAAGATATGTCTCTACCATTCTAACTCACTTGGGCATACGATTGAGGAATGCTGGTCTTTGCGACATAAAATCCAAAATCTCATTGAAAATGGGGAGCTGGAGAGATAATTTCCCATGACCAAAAAAAGCGAAAAGGAAATAAAAAGCCTAAGCTGTCCACTCGAGATAGGCAGTTCAGAGGAGGTGAAGGCTATGAGCACCAATTCTGGCAGAACATAAGGTGGACTAATCCCAATGCAAGGAATGACATAGGAGACAAGGGAATCCCCAAAGGAGTTTCCTCCGCCAACATCAAACATCCTTTGGTCCAAAGATAACAACCACGTTCCTGATTTTATCACCTTGGATGATGCGGAGGAAATACTAATCCTTTCCAAGGAAGAAAAGGTAAAAAGGAAAGTTTCTTGCAAGAAATACAACAACAGTTTGAGCGAGATTTCAGGGTTGAATCCTCTCAAGCCCAAGAAAAAGGTGAAGGAACAAATGAAGGAAAAGGTTGTGAGTATATCAGGGAAACCAACTCATCAAAGAATCAGAAGTTCATCCCTTTTTGCGATGCGTCTAGTTCAAGCGTCCTTGAGGAATGTATTGAATCAGAAAGCGATCAAGTTATGGCCATAACTGAAGACATTCAGAATCAAGAGGTATCCTCTATGGCGAGCCTCAAAGGCAACATAACCACTGATAACTGGACTATTGAGCCTTAGCTAGCCAAGAAGATGTAGATCCAGGGGATAAAGTTGCGAGTTCTAGAAGATGTTGGGATGGTATCACTTTCTTCGTAGTATGCCTTTTATTTTCCATGCATGTAAATAAAAAAAGAAAGAAAAAAAAGAAAGAAAAAAAGAAGAAGAAGAAAAGAAAAATCACAAATCACAAATCAAATCAGTCGGCTTTCAGTTTATCAAGCCTGAACTACGAAAGACCTGATCTCCCTTCATCAATGGAAGTACGTACGCATCAATTTATGGTGCGGTCAAACCAAACAAAAACCCAAACAAACACTTCTCAAACAGTCACTTCTCAAACCATTTATCTTATCAAGCAGGAACTACGTCGACTTGATCACCCACATACACAGGAGTACGTAGGCAGCCATCAGTGGTGCGGTCTGACCCTCAAAAGAAACATCCAAACCCAAACATCAATCCTAAGTCTACGCCCAAGAACAACCCTCCAAGTCAGCGACCCATGTCAAGAAGACCCAACAACACATCAATGTCATTCCATCGAATCTGGCACAAATCCCAGAAAGGAAGAAACAACGTTACACTAAGACAACCAGCAAGAAGGACCTTCAAAGAGTCGACACCCTCAATCACAAGTCAGGAACAATGATTGAGGGCATCAAAGCCCAAATCCACTACATGTTCACCATCTGGTACAAAAGTAAAAGCCTCTTGCGATCTCGATGTCTTATCAGCTCATCTGTCAAAGCAACTATCCTAGACAACAAGCAAGGCTGGGGAAATTTCAAAATTGGCGACAACCCGATATTGGAACTCGTACAACTAGACTGGGGAAATCTCAGGAACATCGATAACTCAACATTGGGGCATTTATCAACCATCTTAATGAGGAAAATTTGCCAGTCAGCACCATCATAATGGTACACCATCATCAGAGCTTCCCTCACATCATCTCACTGACGATTTGGATATTACTCAATTACGACTTCATCAACAAAGAGAGTTTCTCATATGAACTCTCGACATCAACATGCGAAAAGACTGGGGCATTGTTCTATTCTAAGAAATGGAAGGAGCTTTAGGCGGGATCAAGCCTCTCAGCAAAAGAAAGGGGAGAACTCCTGAAATAAATCATGGCGACTTTAGCGCTTCTACAAAAGAAAGGGAAAATTCTCAAGAAAGTCATTAACTCAAAAGCAGAAGCCCAAGGACAAAAGGTCTAGTGAATGAAATCCTCATCATCAAATGTGCCAACCGGCGTCAAATTCTCACAAGTTGAGACCTCTACACCGAATTTCAAATCTAGGTAGCGAAAGAACAAGCTTCACCTTCAAGGGATGTTAGCCGCATTTAGGTCATCAGTTTAGATGGGTTGCGAATCAAACGCTCAAGGAAATGGGGCACAAGTACCCAACAGCGAAAGGAGACTCCAAATCACCTAAAAAAGGGTGAGGTAAAATTCTACTCCATACAATTTACAATCTGCATCAACCTAGGACATTAGACTCCTAAGGAAATCTAGAGCATCACATCATGCATGATCTATACACGTGCAAAGGCGCTACATCAACATACATCTCTATCAAGGTTTAGCATGCATCTCCAGTAGATTTAAATATGCGTGCAAATTAAATGTCTAGATTAGAGAAAAATTTCATCGTAGACATCTGGTGGTTGTCATCAATCCAACGTAACATCAGGAAGAGTCTGGTGAAGCAAACCTTTGAATATTACTTTAGCGAAGGTATCGAAGGATCTGGTATTCTAAACCATGGGCATCCATTCAGTGCAACATCAAGACAGTTCAGTGATGAAAGCATTGTATACCACCGTTCGAATGGTAACCTAAATAGTTTGACGATGTCAGCGTATTCAACTACCAGCAGGGTAAGATCCGTTGTCAAACTACCATCAAGGTAGGCACCATTTATACTACCAAGCGTATACATCGGGAAGGTCTGGTGATTTTAGAACGTCATCCCCAGTAGAGATGTAGAAAAACATCTTAATTTCTCTTCATGAAACAGACATCAGCGACACCGATAAAAAGCCAAACCGTTATAGTCGACACCAGTATAGGCATCAGTAATCCCCGGTAAAGGTAAAACGATTTGTGAAAACATTTTAACATTCATCATAACATTCATAACATTGCAATTTGTGATTTGAAATTTGCGATACGTGAAATACGATGTGCGATTGGCCAAATTAGAAAAGCGAAGTACAAAATGCGATGTGCGATTTGCGAACTACGATTCGCCAAAACATTCAACATTCATCATAACATTCGTTACATTACGATCTGCATCATTGAATATACCTTGTCATATTTCAAGTGTCTAGTAATCTTTATCATGTCCATTCCATTGCATTGCATGAACATGATAAAGAGGGTCATCTATAGACACTCGAAATTTCATTTTCCTATTACTAACTATGCTTGAGGACAAAAGCATCTTTTTTACATTCCAGAGATAACCCTGGAGGACTACAACAATCAATTCCAACCCCAGAGATAGCCCCAAGAGATCCAGTTTCTAACCCCAGAGATAACCTTAGGAAATCAGTTTCCAATCCCAGAAATAACCCCGGGAAAGGCAGTTCCAACCCCGAAGATAACCCCGAGAGATCAAGTTCAATGCCCGGAGTCAACCCTGGGTGGTCAAGCCAACCTCAGAGATGACCCTGAGGACATTCAGAGTCAACAAAATGACATTCTCAGAGAAAACCTTGGGAAAAACCCGCTACAACTGTGTGAAGACCGGAGATAACCCCGGCAGGGGCAAAATGGTCATTTTGCCAACTCAACTTCAACTCAAATAAAATGCACTCATTTCAACTCAAAATTTCTTCAAAAGAAGTCCCACAAAAACCATATCTTAACTTCTTAGTGCAAACTACACAAAATGGCTCAATGGACTGCCTGACGGAAACTCGAAAATGACATTTTGGTCATGTACCCATCTTCCCGGCATCAAAAAAGGGCAAATCATATGTCATTTCATAGCTCTCGGAAAGAGCTTTCAGTAATGGTATGACATGCTTCCATTGGACTCCCGGATTGAAAGTTATGAAGGTTCGAGCGTACTTCGAGACGATGGGACCACACTACCCGGGGCACCCCCGGGAAGCCGCAGGTACACCTATGGCACCCCCCCTCTATAAATAGAGGGCTTGGGGTGGCCATATTTGCAAGAGAAATGGAGAGGAAGCCCTGTCTAATTTGTTTTGTACACACTATAAACTGAGTGCTTTGTCATTTTAAGCCCTTGTGAGCTTATATTTTGTCATATTTTTACCGGTGGGAGCCGAGTGTTCATCCACTTTAAGTTATAGAAGTCTTCTTTGGCAGTTCACTGTAAGACTTCTTACACACTTTAAAGCCTTTCTCTTCATCTTTGCACACATTGTTCTTCATGTTGAGAGTGGTGTTGTGTGTGTAGGCCCGAACTTCGGTCCGTGGTTTTATTTTTTTGTTTGTATATATATATACACATATATATATATGGACCAACATTATCGAGTTATGCCTCGATTGAGCCTGGACTTACGTCCAGAGCGTTTACTTATTTTTCTATATATATATATATATATATATATATGAATTGTTGTTGAACTTTGTTCGATGAGCCTGGATTTTACATCCGGAGCGTTTACTGCTTATATATATATATATTTATATTTCGTCCCGCCTGGAGTATATATATTTACATTTCGTTCCGCCTGGAGTTTACTTCGTGGTGGTTGATCGTTTTTAGTTCTTATATATATATATACTCTTCGTCCCGCCTGGAGTTACTTCGTGGTGGTTGATTACTGTTACAGCTTTATTTATATTTCTGATCCCCCATTGAGGTGCTTCGTGGTGCTTGATCATGTCTTTATATATAAATTTACAACTTTTATATATATAACTTATAGACACTCAAAATTTTCTGCACACTTGTTATTGACATTGTAGGAGGGCAGATTCATCTTTCAAAGATAACCCTGGAAGACAGCTCACATCCAGTCCAGATACTACCGAAAGTTTAACCTAAACCCCGGAACACACACCGCGAGTATCAGTTCCAACCTCGGAGATAACCCTGAGACATGCAGTTCTAATACCGAAAATTCCACCTGAGAAGACCGATCCATCTCGGAGATAACCCCGAGATATTCAGTCTCAGTCTTAACACTGGGAGTAGCAAATACCAACCTTGGAGAAAACTTCAAGGAATGCAGTTACGGAGATAACCCCAAAAATGCTTGTTTCAAGTGCATGCAATCAGCTGCAACCTCGGCACTCACACCGGTGCACTCAGTACAAGACCCAGAGATAACACCGGGAAGACAACAACACCTCAAAGATGACACTGAGGACCTTCAACACTTGCAACAGTACAATCTCAGAGATAACCCTGAGCAACGTCTGCTTTATCAGCCCAAATCGGTGATAACCCCAGTGAGGGGCAAAGTCATCATCTTGTCACCTTGACGCCACATCGCACCGTCTCAACATTTTATACATACATTTCTATACAGTAATGTCCCACAAGAACCAAGGATGTCCAATTTCGAGTGACTATTATGTAGGGTAACAAATAGAATTTGAAGCTTGAAGACCGGAGGGCATGGTCACATCTTCCTGACTTCGTACAACCTCTAATCCCATGTCATTGTGTAACTCTCGATAACGGCAGTCCAAAATAGGTCGTACATACCTCAGTCGGATGCCCGAATTACAATTCTAAAAGTTCGAGTGGACATTACAGTGCATGCGTGCACGTACTTTGAGACGGCGGACCCCGTGAAGCCCGGGGCAACCTGGCCACCCGTAGGTAAAATTATGGCTAGCTGCACCCCCCTCTATAAATAGAGGGCTTCGGGTTGCCATTTTAAAAAAAGAAAAGGCGATGAAGCCTTGTTAAATTTGCTCTGTACTCACCTTACATTGAGTGCTTTCTTATTTTAAACACTTGTGAGCTCACATATAGCTATTTTTTGTACCGGCGGGAGCCGAGTGTTTATCCCTTTAAAGATATAGAAGTCTTCTTTGGCAGCCCACTGTAAGCCTTCTCACACACTTTACAGCCTTTCTCTTCATATTTGCACACACCATTCTTCACGTTGAGAGTCGTGTTGCGTGTGTTTGCCCAGACTTCGGTATGTGGTTTTATTTCAGTTTGCACACATATATATATATATATATAATTATGTATATATATATATTAATATATGGACTAACATTATCGAAATATGCCTCGATTGAGCCTAGACTTGATGCAGAGCATTTATATGCTTTCTATATATATATATATATATATATATATATATATATATATATATATATATTAATGTGTGTCGAACTTTGTTCGATGAGCATAATTTTACACGGAGCATTTATCGCTTTAATATATATATATATATATATATATATATATATATTTATATATATCAACTGTGTGTCAAACTTTGTTCGATGAGCCTAGATTTTACATCTGGTGCATTTATCACTTTTATATATACATATATATATATATATATATATATATATATTTACGTTTAGTCCCGCATGGAGTTTACTTCGTGGCGGTTGACAGTCTTTACAGCTTTCTTTACTTTTCGTCTCGCCAGGAGTTTACTTTGTGGCGGTTGATTATTTTTACAACTTTATTTACATTTCTGATCCCCCATGGAGGCACTTCATGGTGGCTGATCATGTTTGTATATATATATATATATATTCAGATTTTATATATATACTTGTTTACTGCTTTATTATCAATTGCGGCATCATGTGAGCCTAGGAATCATGTGATCACAGATTCAGTCTACTGGATCTAGATTCGGTTCCCGTGATGGACATTTTCAGCTGTAAGCAGCTTGTAAATTTATTCACGGTGTTCAGATTTCTATAGATGGTTTTCATACCCACGAGGAGTTCGACACTATTTTGTATATTATTTTCTCGAAGATGCTTCGCATCTCGAAAATTAAAAACAATCAAGTCGAACACTTAATATAAAATGGCAGTGTAAAAGGTCTCAGTTACTATGGAGCACAAGAGTTTGAAAAACCTCTTTTATAAAACATCACTGCCATATCTTGTTTAAAACTAAATTTTTACACAAATTCAAACCTTGTGTATATAGGTGCGAACGAGGCCTCGCACTACTTCCAAATAATAGCACATTGACCTACACACACACACACATTCATATAATAGTTTCCTGAAAAGTGGCGGTCACCGTGGTAACACGGATGTCGGGGGGTGCCTAACACCTTCCCTCCGCATAATCAAGTCCCTGGACCCTAATGAATCTCGGTTTCACCGACCCGTTTAGCAGTGTCATATCACTAGGTCAATGTGCAAACCTTTTCTCGGTTGTGTTGGTACAACCATATAAAAAACCAACTGGCGACTCTTAACAGTCCATCATCGACATGATACATGTCGGACCTTTTTCACTTATTTTTTCAAATAAATCTCACCTAACATGAGAACACCAAAGAACAAGTAACGAAAAGGGACAAATAAAAATCCCGACGTCGACAGGTGGCGACTCTGCTGGGGACCAAGCTCCAGTAAGAGGACTTAAGCCATTATTACAATATTTTAAAAACTGTTGTATATTTGTGTGTGAATGTTTCATTTACATTTATGATGAATGTGTACGAATGCATATATTTTACTCCACTTCAATATATCTTTCTATGATGTTAGTGCTTCGCACATGTCATCATTTTCATAAACGGTGAGACACGTTGTATGTGAATGTATGCTGTGCGCTTCCTCCATCAAGGGACTATCATGTCAGAGTTTTGTTGGGTAAAATCTATATACGTAAAACACGCAAGTATACGTGGTCAACAAGTAATATAGTAATGAATAAAGTATCGTTCCCACGGAGACAAATTAGCAAGAAGTTTAACTTCACAATTATCAATTTCCTATTAATCCTAATTCTATTAAACTATTCACTTCAATGGTTTAAAATTATAGAAACTAAATTAATAAATAAATAAACTATCACAAAATAATCACAAATATCAAAATCCGGAATTTC
The DNA here is from genome assembly GCA_020205615.1 of Panax quinquefolius. Lineage (NCBI taxonomy): Eukaryota > Viridiplantae > Streptophyta > Magnoliopsida > Apiales > Araliaceae > Panax > Panax quinquefolius. The sequence continues at coordinate 270,527 of JAINUW010000175.1, forward strand.
AAACAATTGATGGAGAATTAGACTTATGATTTCACCCTAAGCTTCACTCTGATTTCTACACCTTTATTCCAATTCAATTCACTATCCTAGTATATTAATCAAGAACACGAATGTAGTACTAGCCACCTCTCGAGGAACTAATACCATATTAACATAAATCCATAATTTAGATAAAACAAGTTAAACACCTTAATCAACTAACTCACTATATCTCTATGTGAACTGAAATTAAAGAAGGTTTAAGATTAAGTTCTCTATCCGATTACATGCGATGTCAAGCATATCTCTACCTTAACATTAATCAAGAATCTGCTATTCATAAAATTCATGAACATATGCTATATTAACTAAGTCTAGATTCGAATATCCTCTCTCGATTCCATACAAATCCACAAAGAACTGTTGATCAGGCAATTCATAAATTCAAGCTCAAATTAATATAGATAAACTGGAAATACTTTATTGAACTGGAAGTCAAAGCTACAAAATCATTGTTTCACCTAAGGATCCATCATAAGCTTAAAAAGCGAATTAGTTCATAACGAATGAAATAAAAAATGAATACTTTAAGGGAATCATTCTTTCAATTACAAATATAGAACTAAGATGAAGAATAATACAAAACCACCCTTCACGTAGCCTTAATCTGCAATCGTCACGAAAATCTCTTCAAAATACTCCTCCAAAGCTTGCTATCAAATTCTGGAATTAATCTTCGTTATATGCCTTGTGTATTGTGTAATTCGTTGTTAATTGAGTAAATAGCCACCCACACACAAGTCCCAGCCGAAATCCTCTCCTCTTTAGAGTCCACATGCTACTAGAATGCTCAAATCCATATCCCAGCAGAGTTCAACAAACAACAAGAGAGTTCAGATTTCGCGACCCCCCGCCACAGCGGGGGTCTATAGGCAAAACATGCCCGCCCCGGTGGGCACCCTTTCTGCTAAAGTCCACAAAAAGTTGCTAAGTGATTTTTTTCTTCTTTCAAGAATTCTTCCAGAAATGATCCCAATTGACTCCAAATCTTGTTAAATGCTACAACGACCACCCTACACATAAAAGAACACAAAACAAATAAAAACGAATATAAAAACAAGAAAATAGCAACAATTAAGCATGAAATGGACAATGATTCATGGATATGAAATCCACTTATCAAAATCCCCCAAGCTTAAATCGTGCTAGTCCTCGAGCACAAAACAAACTACACGAAATGCAATGCAATGCAATGAGATGGAATGAATATAATCTATATGCTTTCAAATCCAACAATATCGCAGAATCAAAACTATCCCATCGGCCTCAAAGAAAACAAGCAACTCTACAATATGAATCACCAAAACCAATCCACAATTTTGTATTAATTTTGAAATCTTAAACCATCATCATTGGTATAGTGTGCGTGTATGTTCAACATCTATGATAACTGATACGGACTCAAATTCAATACATACTCAATTTCTTCGAAGGAATCATACAGTGTAAACTTAAAATTTCCAAAAATAGGCACATTCCAACTAAAACTAAGCAATACCAAGTTCAAGGGTTCATACAGGGTACTTATACTTCTTTTATCTCATTTTTTTCACGGGGGCTTTTTGCTCTTTTCCCATTTTTTTTTCTTTTCTCTTCTCTTTTTTTTTAGATAGATGGTTAGTGAGTGCGTTTTACACTCCATCTCACGCTTGTGTTTATGAGAGTATCTCTCCTCAACCCACCACAAGACTCAACTTGTTTCATTTTTTTTATTTTTTATTTTGATAGTTTATACACCCTACGTTTCCCCCAAACTTAGGTTCTTGACTAATTTTCGCCTTTACTGCATATCCTTGTTATTTTCTCATTTACTCTAGCATTATCCTTTAGAAACTATTTATGAGTCAATTTGAACTGAGCAGTCAACAAAGATGTCATTAGCGTGCTAACCTTTTTATAACAGTTTCAAATAAGCGCAAGATTCGATTCATAACATAAATTATATCACAGTTCTAATAATCAACAATGTATTGGTTAACTTATTCTCAATCTCCTCATTGGCCCACAAATAACATGAACTGCAAAACCGTTGGACATATGCAAACACAATATTTATCTAAAATTTTTATTTTTATTTTTTTTATTTTTATAACAAAATGCGATAATAACCGGAATGAACACAATGCAATAACAAAAATAACCTAAGCTACTATGCAATAACCTAAGCTACTATGTAAAACTAGAATTGAATGACAAATTTAACCCAAACTACTACATATGCATGCAAATAAGAATTTAAATCCCCCAAACTTAAGTAATACAATGTCGTCATTAGATAAATAATCAAAATTAAGTGCATGAGGACTTCCCTGTAATCGCCTAAGTCTTGGGAGGTGGTGGTTGATCTTCTTCGTCTAAGCCACTAGGTGGAAACCTCGGCAGTGGCATCAGCTGCTGATATGTAAATTGCGTAACTGGATTGAAACTCTGAAATGTCGTGTTGAGTGAAGCGAATGTCGCGTTCATAGCATCAAACATGTGGTCTTGCCTCAATGCGAGTCACCGCATCTCCCGACGTGCTGCCTTGTTGTGTGCATCCATTTGACGTTGAAAGTCAAATAACTGAGGACTGGATAGTGCCTCGGTCTGCAATACCTGCTCAGTTCCTTGATCTCTCATAGCCTCATCCTCATCCTCCGAGGTATCTTCAGCGTCAGCTTCTTCCTCCGCTGGTGGAAATATGAAACCCAGTCCTCGAGGATGGGAATCGCCCCCGGCCCATACTGAATATCGTGCTATCATTCTGGAGTCTAGCAATGCAAGTGGCATCTATGTGGGCTCATCGTCAGACCATCTCACACCTACTTGATGACACAATTCACATACGAGTGATGGGTATGGCAAGCCTCCCGAAAAGATTCCACGTAAGCACCGGCAGATGGAGAAATAAATAATGGGCCCGACGTCAATGAGAAAGTCTTGGATAATTGCGTATAGCAGTAACGCCTTCTCTTTGGTCATGTCTGAGGTGTGTTGAGATGGATACAATTTAGCACATAGAAATGCATACCAAATTTTGCCATACCAACTTAGATCTTTGCTATAGAACACTGTGCCTCCATTCCGACCTTTGATCCATGTTGTGCCTGGCTTAGTCATTTCCTTGAGTATTTCCTCATAGTCCGGATGAAAATTACGTAGTTGGGCATACTGGCATTGTCGAGGCACCAATAATTGATAATAGGTGCTTATGGCATCAGCACTGAACGGGACCAAGCGACCCCGCACAAAAGCGTTGAATGGGGCTTTGTCCTCGGCGTTTGCATAAAACCCCTTGACTATGTTGAGCACGGCGGGTTCCGGCTCTTGGGTGAATTTATTCCACCCCTTCTGGTAGATTCGAGGCATCATCTCCCCATCAATGGGATCTGGTGCCAACCCCCGCTCTGGTGTAAGGGATTTTGTCAGCATATAATCATATTGGGTGGCGACAACGGCACTCACAAATTTTTAGCGATCAAAGGTGCATGTCGGTTATGCGGATCTTGAAATCTCTCCCCTTTGGCGTTTAGATGTTGGTTGCAACGCCATCGAATCTGACTATTTAAACTCACTATCAACACACTACCTTCCCCTCACACTTGGTTCACTCAACTTCTCAAACACATGGTGTGCAAAGTGGTGTATCCTCCCCAAATTGAAACCTTGATCTATTATGGTACTTGGAAGTGATGAATTGCAACACCAAGTATTCACTCGAACTTGCTCTCAAATAGCCTTTGTGAATGCCCTAACTCGAAAATAGTTGTAGAGTTCTATGAAGAATTTGGGATGAGATGTGGTAATATATAGAGGTGGTGTGATTGGGTGTATTGGTGGATTGAAAAGGTGGGGTAGTGGAAATCGTGGGGGTGAAGTGGGTTCAATGGATTTAGGTAATGGGTAGAAGTAATGTGTGCGGATTTGCAAATCATGGGTGTTATGTATGAGAAAGAGGGATTCAATTTAGGAAGATGAAGTATTTGGGCGTGTGGCTGTGTGACTGCCGATTTTAAGAGCACAGGTTCAAGGACCCCCGCCTCGGCGGGGGGTACAAGTCTAATTGAGCCCACCTCGGCGGGCATGCCCACTATAAGTTAGCCACTTTTTTCTACTTTTCTTCATGATATGCCACTGAATTTGCATTTTCCCATCCTGCAAGCCATGAAACATGAAAGTTATTAGGTTGTTGATAAATTTGAGCATGCTTGAGAGATTAACAAGACTTTTACTAAATAATGTCTACCTAATAACTTAATAAAAACTATATTCTAACAATTATGAATGAAACTACGAAAAATAAATGAAAGATTGGGTTGCCTCCCAATTAACGCTTGATTTTAAGTCGTTCAGCCTGACTACTTCCTGTTCATGGTGCGTCAGACAATGTGATGGCGATGACATCAGTGTTGGACTCGCCCCACCAATAGTGCTTTAACCATTGACCGTTGACTTTGAAAGTTTCTAACGGATTTCGACTGTAAAGTTCAACGGCTCCATGAAAGAACACTCACTTTATAGTGAATGGTCCCGACAATCTCGACTTGATCTTTCCTAGGAACAATCTCAGTCGTGAGTTGAACAAAATGACTGATTGTCCCAGCTCGAATGTTCTTCGCATAATTTTATGGTTATGCCATCTCTTGAACTTTTCCTTGTATAACTTGGAGTTCTCGTAGGCTAAAGGTGAAATTCGTCGAGCTCATTTAGTTGAAGTAATCTCTTTTCCCCTACAGCTGCTTGATCGAAATTGAGTTTCTGAATTGACCAATAAGCCTTATGTTATAGCTCAACTGGTAAGTGACACGCCGTTTCATACAATAGTTGATATGGTGACATCCTGATCGGTGTCTTGTACGCAGTCCGGTATGCCCATAATGCATCATCCAACCGGAGCGACCAATCCTTACGATTCGGATTCACCACTTTCTTTAATATTTTCTTGACTTCCCTGTTCGACGCCTCAGCTTGTCCACTGGTTTGGGGGTGATAAGCCGTCGCTACCTTGTTATTGATCCCATACCTCGCCAATAGAGCTGTGATTGATTTGTTGCAAAAGTGACTACCTTCGTCACTTATAATTGCTCTTGGCGTGCCAAACTTCGTGAAAATGTTTTTCTGTAGAAATTAAATGACCACCTTAGCGTCGTTAGAAGGTAGTGCTACTGCTTCAACCCACCTTGACACATAGTCCACCGTAAGCAAAATGTACTGATTGGAAAATGAGGAAGGGAATGGCCCCATGAAATCGATGTCCCATACATAAAAAATTTCAACTTCGAGAATCATTTGTAGTGGCATCTCATTCCTTTTCGAATTGTTGCCCACCCTTTAACATCTCTCACATGTTTGGACAAATTGGTGGGCGTCCTTAAATAGTGTAGGCCAATAAAACATAGATTGCAGTACCTTTTCTGCTGTCCTCTCACTACCAGGATGTATCGAGTACCTCGAAGTATGGGCCTCCATCATAATTTCTTCCTTTAATTCGGGATTCTTAGGAACCTAAATTCTTCCTTCAAAATGAAATAATCCCTCCTTATCGAGGTTATACTTAGTCTTTTCTTCATCTTCTATCCTCTTTTGCATCTGCTTGTACTCCTCGTTGCTCAGTTGTACTCCCCTAACCCACTCCACTATGGTAGGTTAGGTTTCCATGGTAAATAACATCTCCACTGCTTCCTCCAGTAAATTAACTTCTAGCTCCATTCTTGCCATCGCTCTTACCAACTCATTCTGAGTTGTTAACATTGATAATTTCTCTCTACCCTTCCTACTTAGCGCATCGGCTACTACATTTACTTTTCTCAGATGATATAAAATATCACAGTCATAATCTTTTATTAACTCTTACCACCTTCTCTGTCTCATGCTCAACTCATTCTATGTGAAGATATATTTCCGACTTTTATGATCCGTGTATATCTCACACTTCTCACCATAAAGATAATGCCTCCATATCTTTAGGGCAAAGACTACAGCTGCCAATTCAAGGTCATGAGTAGGATAGACCTTCTCATAATCCTTCAATTGACGTGACGTATACGCAATGACCTTGCCATGCTGTATGAGCACGCAACCCAGTCCTTTATGCAATGCATCGGTATACACTACAAAATTTCCTCTATCGTCTGGTAAGGACAATACAGATGCCTCACTTAACCTCTTCTTCAACTCTTGAAAACTGTTCTCACATTTTTTAGTTCACACATACTTCACCGACTTTCTTGTCAGATTTGTTAACGGAGTAGCTATTTTAGAAATGTCCGGAATGGACCTTCTATAGTATCCCGTTAACCACAAAAAACTCCGAACCTCTGTTGGCATTTTTGGTTGCTCCCATTCGTTAACTGCTTCTACTTTTGCCGAATCTACAGAAATGCCATCCTTATCAATAACATGCCCTAGAAACTGCACCCTCTCAAGCCAAAATTCACACTTTGTGAATTTCGCATACAACTTCTCCTTCCGTAGTGTCTCCAACACTATTCTTAAATGTTTCGCATGATCTTCTGGCGTCTTTGAATAGACTAGAATATCATCAATGAACACTACGACAAACTTGTCCAAATATTGTTTAAACACTCTATTCATCATATCCATAAATGTGGCTGGCGCATTAGTCAACCCAATCGACATTACTAGAAATTCGTAATGACCATAATGAGTTCTGAACGCCGTCTTAGGTACATCTTCCTTCCTCACCTTTAACTGATGATATCCCGTGCCCAAATCTATCTTAGAAAAATACTTTGCCCTTTCAACTGATCAAATAGATCATCGATCCTAGGCAAAGGGTATTTATTCTTAATCGTTAACTTGTTCAACTCTCGATAGTCGACACAAAGTCTTAACGACCCATCCTTCTTCTTTACAAACAACATCGGTGCTCCCCAAGGAGACACACTCGGTTGAATGTACTTCCTATCTAATAGTTCTTACAATTGAACCATTAACTCCTTCATCTCAACTAGCGCCATTCGATATGGTGCCCTTGAAACTGGTGCCATTCCCGGTAACAGATTAATTACAAACTCCACCTCCCTGTCCGGTGGAATGCCCAGTAACTCCTCTGAAAATACATCCGCGAACTCTTGCCCAATAAGTATCTGATCCAAGGATGTTCCCACTCTTTGGGTATCAACAACATGGCACAGATAACCTACACACCCTTTTCTCAACATCTTCCACAGCTTGTCAGCAGATGCAGAACAACAAGAGCGTCTCGGTGATTTACTACCGAAGAACACTACCTTGGTTTTCTTAGAAAGCCAAAGGTTTACACTTTTCCTATGGCAATCTATAATTGCCTTATGGTTAATCAACCAATCCATACCATGAATTACGTTGAATTCTTTTAGCCTTATCGGTACCAAATCTACCGATAACTTATTCCCTCTAATTTCTACGCAATAATCCTTATGAATATGTTCAATGGGGATTATCTCTTCGTTTGCTACCTTAACGTCTAAAGGTATAGGTAACGTTCCGGGATTAAACCTAATCGCTTAGCAAATTCACATGCTATAAAAGAACAAGTAGCACCCGAGTCAAATAGCACATAAACATTTATCTCATTGACCGGAATGATACCTGCTACCACATCCGTTGATGCAACCACATCTTGAACAGTCATATTAAACGTACGAGCTGAGGGTCTACCCACTGATGGTGTTAGTCCAGTAATGGCTAATTTACTACTACCAGAACTTTTATTCCCCTCTAAACCCTTCTTCGGGCAATTTCTTGCCATGTGATCCATTGACCCATAGACAAAACACCCCTGGCTCTTCTTAGGGTTAGGACAGTTAGGTGACAAATGCCCCTCCTGCCCACAGTTGTAGCATATTACTTTCCCCTTTAAATAGACTCCAATGTGAGATTTTCCGCATGTCTTACATGCTTCCGTCATCCGTTTGGGATCTCCCTGCTTTACCCCGATATTCCCAGGGTTAAAACTCTTCCTCTTTGGCTAGTTGCCGCTTTCGCTGGCAACTTCAGCCTTATTACCTCCTTCTAAATTACTCTTAATCTTCTGCTCTTTGTGGTACTGAGACAAGGCCTCACCACTAACTTCAGCTATTATCGCCTTCTCCAGAATGGTCCCGTAGGAAGCACTCTGGAAAACTGATATCCTACTATAGAGCCAGGATTTTAAGCCTTGTTGAAATCTGCGCGCCTTTCTCTACTCTGTATCCACCTGATGAAGCAAATCTCGCCAATTCGTTAAACTTGGCGGCATACTGGGGAACTGTCATACCCCCCTGCTTAAGTTCTAGGAACTTAATTTCCATCCTACCCCGCATGCTAGTAGGGAAATAGTTCTCGAAGAAAACCTTCTTAAAGCTGTTCCCCACGTAATGACCTCGCCCTAGCCCCACCCTGGTGAGCTTCCCACCAGTAGTTGGCTTCCCCCTTCATCATGTAAGTCGCAAAAGAAGTCTTTTCCGCCTCACCTATGTTTGTTTTCACAAACGCCTTTTCAATCTCTCTAACCCATGTCTGGGCTTCTAGTGGATCTGTCATTCCTCGGAACTCGAGAGGACCCACACTTTCAAAGTCCTTAAAGGTAGTTGTTCTTGCTAACCCAGGAGCTACAAGAATCCCACCCCCACTTGTTTAAATGCAGCCATTAATAAATTAACGAACTCTTTCATAGGGTTGTTAGGACCCCCCTGATTTTCATTATGAGACTCGGCCTCTTGGTTCCGTTGTCTCCTTCTCGGTGGCATAATTCTGATTAAATAAATAAAGCTTCGTTATTATCTATTTAACTACTCGATTATCATTCTAAATCAACAACAACCATTCATACCACAACAAGAATATTAAATACAAACTTCATTATATAAATATGCTTTTATAGTCAAAACTATTTACATCAGGTTCCCTTAGCCAAAAGCTATTACATACTATCCCACGATTGCCTTCTACCAAAAATTGGGATTTACAATAAGACTACCCTTAGTTATACAAAAGAGGGTTTTACATCACTACTTATATACAAAAAGATCTAATGATCTACTAACACTGTCGAACGACATTCTCATATTTCTGATTTGCCAGAATCGACACCATATCTCGACATATTGTATGTCGAGTCTGCCCGGACTCAATAGAATAACAAGCAATTTTCAGCTTGAAATCCTCATGAGCGCATTCATGGATGTATGACATCCTAGTTATTTTCTGGTCTTTCTCAACTAGTTTCTTTTGTAGCTCAAGGACCTCATCCTTATAGTCATGAGCCTTATCAGTCATAAGCACTTTCTCGTCATGCTCTGACTCAAAATTTGCCTCTGCAGATTCTTTCGCCTCATATAAGGCAGTTATTTCCTCATTCTGTGCCTCTACCACGGTCTTGTAAATGCACATTCCTTTCCAACACCGCCGGATACTTCGCTTTCTAGTTGCATCCGAAGATGTTGGCTCCTGAGTAGGTAACACCGTGTTAATCGATGTCACCTCCATCTCCTCCTCCACGTCTAGGATCTCGTTAAGGTATGATGCTAATCCCATCGTCTCCTCAGAGTATTCCTCCTCAGAGATGTACTCCTCAATGTCTGAGTCATCTAGTATAACTATCGGTACCTCCGCCACTGGCATTGGTACAACCTCAACTTGGTTAACTGAGTCCTCACTTATCATTTCCACGTTTCTAAACATCAAGCTATCGGTTAACATCTACAAACACATAACATGTTGATTAGTACATAATACACAATAGTATAAGCACAAATCACATTTAATATCTTTAAGATTAATTTTCGTCTTTTAATCCTTTCGATACTGAGTTATCTCAATATCTTTTTTTTTAATTCAATGGACTTGAATTTCATTCCTCAGACTTTACCTTCCTTACGAGGTTATTAGCCTAAGGTTTTCCCCCCTTAAGTTTTATAACCTAAGGCTCTGATACCAACCTATGACACCCCCAAATTCGGGTATCTTCCAACCCGACAGATTGTGCTCCACTATACTAACATCCATACAATCATTCCATTGAAATACAACAAAATGAAGGTAATTACTATCTTCTTATTACAATCAAAGTATAATCCTTTCCAGGTTCATAAACTGGTTACATCGTTCATGGTTCATAATGTATAATACATACAAACTTACTAAACTATTACACAATGCCTAAGCATCCATCTTAGTTTTGCCCTTATATCTCTTGGCATTCACAGTACGTTCATCTTTAACTGCAGTTGTATAATTCACGCAAGAAGTGAGCATGACAGCTCAGCAAGTTTAATCAAGGATAACAGTAATACCACATTCGTGAATCATATAGCAATTCCGACATAACTGAACAATAGTTATGAAGTATTATGAATCAATAATACTTTAACAGTTCATAACATCAATTCCCAAAGTATAGAATAGATTAGGAATTACGAACCAAATTCGATAGACCATGAGCGAGAACTTTCAGTTTTCATACTTGAAAAGGAGTCCACAGCACTAAGGCCGTTCATCCGTATAACTTACGAGCACTTCTAGGTGATCAGCCTATAATACTCTATGTTGATCAACACTCATTCATTAAACGTATTTAATTTTAATATTTTTGGCAAACTCGCGTGCCCATCGAATAATCGATGAAAAATACTTTTGTTTGTTCATAGACAAACCTTACGTTCACGTCCGTACCAATTACTTGGTATATGATAGCGTTAACATTTCTTTATAGAATGATATGAATATTAATCAATCTATATATTACGAATAGTCTAGCAAAGTTAAAATTTGGCATCGACCCTTTCTTTAAAACAAGTCTTGCAATTCAGTTCAACGAATCACATAAAACTTGGCTAACATGGAAGTTAGACAAGCGTTAAGAAAACTTGCCTTTCAGCGTCTTCAAATAACTTACTCGACTGACCACAGCCTTTACAAAATCTGTGACACCCCCAAATCCGGGTACTTCAATTGCACGGGATTTGGTGCTCACTGTACAAATATCATCTATCTATCTACCCATAAAAATGCAAGCCATGCAATAGATAGAATAAAAATCTTCCCCTTAAGGGTTACAACATCCGAATAATTAATAATACAATCCCAGGTTAAACTAACCTTAAACATCTATGCGGAATCATAAACAAATAAGTCTTAAACAACATCATTAAATCAAGTCTTAAACAAAATACATCATCATATAAACAATAAGTCCTCATCACTTGCTGACTTTGCCCTTGCCCTTACTAGTGGAAGGTTCATCAGTTCTTTCGTTCTTAACTGCAATGTTATTATTAAGCAAGAGTGAGCACTATTTCCCACAAGTATAATAATGAAATAACAGTATAATAACATGCGAGTAAATCACAGACATCTGAATAAAAGCTCAACTTTTGAATCAAGAATGAATAACAAGAATCAAATGAATTCTGAGGGTCATAAGACCTTGAACTATGTCCTAGGTTATCAAGGGTTATACTTGAAACCTTTAACAGTCATAAGACTATGGACCTTTCTACTCGTACTTAGGGGGATCAATCCTCAGTACCATACTGTGCACAATATCTTAACGCTAACGCATAAGTAAATCCCTTTACAGTGTTGTTCATCTCAGTTTGACATTCGAGTCCGCACCAAAGGAAGTTTGGTTTGGATAATTCATCAAGGGTTCTGAAATTTAGAACGTTCATGAACTATGGACTAGTTGAAGTAATAAGGTTCACTAGTCTATCAAGGTTCAACAGTAATGATATTCAATCTGAATAATAATCTCAGAAGTATACAATAGGACAATTATTGTATAACTGAATCATGCTTTGAAAAGATAATCAATCTTTAATATAACATTTGAACTTGAGTAATAGCAATGATAGTTTACTCGAGGTAAATAATAAACTTGAACAATAATGACAAGTAGGGTTAGGAAACTTGCCTCGTGCGTAGATTACACTTTAACTAAGCACGTTCTTTGAATTTAATCCTACATACCATTCACATTCACAATACCAGTTAATTATAACTTAACTAATCATCATAAACTCATTCTTTGTCTAATTCGAATATTGACTATACTTAGTCAAATTACCACTTTGTCACATAATTTACACATCATGAATAACAAGCTAATTATGTAATCCATAATTAAATCCACATGTAATTATGTTATTTACATGCTAAGTATCTATTTTAACATCTCATTATACTTATAACATAATTTTATTTTTATTACATTAAGTTAACATCACATTCATGGACTTTAACACTTTAAAATTTTTGTTTTCGAACTTTACGGAGAGTGGTGGCTGTATTTCACTTTTTATGTATAAGGTTTCGCCTTTTGGGCGCCATGGCGCTTTCAATTTGGAGAATGACTATGCATGAGGACATAAGGCTTGAGATTGGCGCTGCGGTGAACCAGAAACTGTTCTGCAATTCGCGAAAATTGCAGAACACGGCCAAAAAAACTCAAATTAAATTTTACTACATGAATTTAATCATACCCACATGTTAGAATTCGTATATAAACATTATTCAGCATCTATAGAATGATTTTAACTAATTTAAACACTTAATTACAGAATTAAAGCATGTGATTTTCACTTTCTTGATGTTCTTGAAGGTTTTGAAAACAAAACATGAAAATTTAATACTACGAATTCATTATAAGGCCAAATTCAACCATTCAAGTTTCATTTACTTCGTCTTAACATGCCTAATCATATACAAGTATAAATTTTACAAAACCATTTATGGTTGACATATTAAATTTATGTATAAGGGCCATATGGCCAAAACCCAAACTCTGTAAATTTTTGAAATAGCAAGTCATCGTATACTGAAACTTATGATATGGAATCATATAATATATATATAAAACATGTTATGCTACTCGAATTATTACATATATCCTTAACCCAATTTCCAAATTTAAAGAAATTCCACAGAACTTGAATGAAAGCCATTTTCATAAAACTAACTGACGTAAAATATGAGAATTGGGTTGGAGAGAATTAGCTAAAGCGAAGATGAACAAGGATGACAATTTCTATCTACCTCAATCACAGTACTCACAATCTCTCTCAAAATTTCTCAATTTTATCTGACAATTCTCAAACTCTCTCCCTCTCTGCTCTTCCAGACTTAGAATAATAATAAAAAAAGAAGACGTCTGATAATTAAAGGAGAAAAACTGATGCAGAAGTGGTCAGTTGGCCCAATCATGGGTTAACTGCTGATAACTTCCCCTAGGGCCTTGTTTGGCTTAGCAAGAATAGATTACAAAACCATTTAATTTAATAAAGCTTTATCACATAGTTTAATAAAATGTCACACTCCTTTATAAAATAAATCAATATCTTATTTAATTTACTTTAAATAAAATCTAATAATTTCTCATAAATTCACATAGTCATATATTTAATTTTCTCATTAATAAATAATGTTAATTTATTAACTCTCTAATTAATAATTAAATTAATTAAATAACAACATGCTTAATTAAATATTTCATTTAATTCAATAAGCTCACATAATTACATATTTGAATAATAATTATTCTCTACATTAATTTAATAAATGTAACACATATAATTAAATTAATCTACCACAATTGCATCAATTAATTATTAAATCTAATAATTAAATCATCGAAAAAATATTTATTTAATTCAATAAATATTAAAATTAATTTACAAAAATCTCGTTAAATCGCGGAATCTACATGATATATTCATAAAGACAATCGTAATTAGCTATCAAACAACTATTCACATTGTTCCTACAAGCTTCTTTTTCTTCTATGTTTTTATTAACTTAATATCTTTATTAAAGTCAACATGACTTATTACCCTTCGTCCTGATTTATCACTCAACTGACGTTTATTAACCGGACTCAAACATCGTTGATAAGGTACCAACTTTGTTCATCATACATATCTTGTTAACATGCATTACATTCCTAAGTTTCATACCATATACCTTAGTATAGGTAATATAGGATTAGTCTTAGTACATTCATTGAGTATATAAACTCAACTCGGTAGTGGTCTCGCAACAATTGAAGTTCAAAACCTAAGTTACTATCACTGAGCCACGAACTCGCGTTGCTATGCGCGACATCTAAGCATTCTAGTGGTGCTCTGGCGCCACTCTGAAAATTTTGCTTGGACTTGGTATTTTGGCGGTACAGTCTATGTATAAACTCTCGTGACTGTACATGAGTCTCCACACCTTTTTTATTTTTTCCCGGCCATAACTGGCACTGCGGCATGGATTTTTACACTACGTCTGGCACTGCGGCGCCAGACCTCAGTACCAAATTCTCAACAGTTTTGAAAATCTTTGTGAAATTCCCGGGTCCGTAACTTCTTCGTTATAAGCCCGATTTGGTCCGTTCAAAATCCTACACGTCATAAATGACATACCCTACGCGTTCATATAAGAATTCGACACTTTCAAATTCGTTAACTCAAAATTCACTATTGTGTTCATTTTATAGACGTTCAGAAACGTTAATGAGCGTTTAATGCTCGTTTTCTTCGTTTTAAGTCAGAATCCAACGATTCTCGAACCCACAACTCTTAATCACCCTATCTCACGTGTTGACATTGAAAACCAACATTTTTAAGTCTCACGGCAACTTTCGACTACCATTCCGAAATTTCTACGTTTTTGACGTTTAACGTCTATTTCCATAAAATTCGCCATAACTTCGTTACTAATGTTCTCTAAGACAAATCACATGGAATACTCCATGGATTTCATATCTACATCCTAACCAAACAAGATGCATATACTAACGTATTGATGGAGCTCAATTGTTTATCAACAATCGATCTCAACTATAAATATTTTCATGGTTCAAAACTATATTAAATCTTATGATTCTTATAATCTCATGACTTATAGAGATCGAATCTATGGTAAGTCATCTTTAATCCCTCACACAAGATATATACCACTCATTCTATGATTCTCTAAGAAGAAAGAAAATCTAAAAGAGATGGAGATGAAAGGTAAGGATTATACCTTAAGAACTCTTGGTGTTCTTTCTTGGAAAACTCTAAGATCAAGCTTCCAAAGTGTATGTTTTGCAAGTATAGCTCTCTTTCTCTCTCAATAATCTAAGGTTGGCAAGTTGAAAAACTCCCAAATGAATCAACCTAGCTTTCTATTTATAGAAACAAGAATAGAGGGCATAATTGACAAAGAACCATCACCTCCTTACTATTCATGTGTGGTCACCAAGTAAAATACTTGGTGACCAAGCCTTATGCTTGGCTTCCACACCAAGGTGGCCGGCCCACTACCCCATGTGACATCCCCTGGGTTGCCCCATGGGTTTTACCCATTCGGTAACCCATCGGTTTGACCCACGGTTAGGTTTTCTTGAATTGGGTTTAACTAAATTAACATTTGGCCTTGACTTGGGCTTAACCCACTAATCACTAGGGCTTGATCATTCAAATGATTGGATTAATTAATAATCCAACTCAAATGAATTAGTCATTAAGTCTTAACTTAATTCTATAACACGAATCGTATCACATACGTACAATTCACGTATTATCTCCGTATACTACTCGTACAATAATCGTATTTTACTTCGTATTTACTCAACGTATTATACATAGATACTAAATAGTATCACCAAATATATAACACTCGCATTAACCCTAACGCCATTCCTTCTACACATATTATTTCCTTCTCGGAAATCAATATACTCAACCCTTAGGTTTTAAGTCCGCAGGCGAAAACTGCGTTTGCCATAAATGAAATATTATCATATATTCCATCTTATCACGATATTCTATCATTATGCGTTTCTCGGAATTTCAAAATAATTCCCCGAACAGAAACGGATGAATAGTGTTTTTACGGAAATTTCTCGGAAAACAATTATTTTCGTCTTGGAAATTCCAAACAATTTTTTCTAACACGTAATCAGAATACTAACCACGTTAGCACATTCTGGGTCATAGAACGACCTTCACATAGCATACTCACAAAGAAATCAATTAAATTCATTTAATTCACAAAAAAAAAATTAATTGTCATAAAAATCCGATTTCTCGGGCGTTACATTGATATTCATGGGGTACTATTCACGGGGTACTATTCACCCATAAAATATATTTCTTTTCGGTCCAAATCATTTTTGGGTACAATATTATTCCATGAGGAGATGTGCTAATTTTTTTAGACCGTTGGTTAAAGATATAATAGTAAATCAATATGGATGCATTTGGTGGAAAGTTATAATAGTAAATCAATATGGATCATTTGGTTTAAAGTTTTAATAGTAAATCGGTATGGACCGTTGCTTTAAGTTTTAATAGTAAACCAATATGGACCGTCCATTTAAAAGTAAATCAATCTAGATCGTTCATGAATTAGTTCTTATTGATTCATTCTCCTATAAATAAGCTCATTCCTTGATATTTACGATTTAATTCATTGAAACTCTAGAGAGAGAAAGTATAGAGAGAAAGAAAAAAAGTATTCTGCTACTTCACTTTTCCAATATCTAGTTTCTTCTAAGGTAAGGGATATTATTTGTTGTACTCGTAAGGGGTATTATTTCTTTCGTATTCATGAAGAGAACTTCTGTTATTTCATTCTTTATTATTATGTTGGAATAACCTATATATCCGAAGTACCGCATACATGGTGAAATTCTTCTGTTATTCCATTCTTATTACTCTGTTGGAATAACCTGTTTATGCGAAGTACCACATACATGGTGAAATTCTTATAATATTTCATTCTTTATTATTATGTCGGAATATCATGTCTGTGCATTTACGCCGGACCTGGTTCCATTATTTATTATTCTGTCGAAATATCCTATCTGTGCGTTTACGCCGGTCCTGGTTCCATTATTTATTATTATGTCGAAATATCCTGTCTGTGCGTTTATGCCGGACCTGGTTCCATTATTTATTATTCTATTGGGAATAACCTATATCATGCGATCTATCGCATGCGCATGGTGAATCATACATTATTCCATTCTTTATTATTCTGTTAGAATAACCTGTCTATGTGGATTACTACATGCATGATGAATGATCCTTTGTATTCATTCTTTATTAAATTGTGGAAATGATCTGTCTACGTGGATTATCGCATGGCGAGTAAAACTCCATTTGGAGTTTTGTAATTTTTTTGACCCTCAAAAATTATGGAAAATATTTGAAATGATAATTTGATGATTTTTCTAGATTGTGTCCAAAAATGGCGATTTTTGGATGTATAGATAGGAAGTTATGAATTTTATAGGAAAAGACTACTTTAAAAGTAAACCTTTATAACTCCTTGTGGTTAACTCCAAAATTGATGAAATTTTTATTGGGAGTACATATATATAACAAGAGTATACCTTGTAAATTTCAGAATTTTTGGACAAAAGTACAATTTATGATAAATGTCTAAATATTCGACAGTTTTGGCCATATGAAAAATAGTAAATGAATTTTAAAAATTCCAAGAAAAATATATGTTCAATATGGGACTATATTCTGCTAAATCCCAGAAATGAATAATTTTTGGGACTGATTTGATATTTTTCATGAAAATGGTTTAGTTACGAACATATAAATTAAATATGTTATGCAAAGTTTAAAAATTGGTAAATAAGAGTTTATGGCTTGGAAATCCTATATAAGGTATATGCAGAATTTTGATGAGTGATTTGATCATTGGTGATAAAATCTTATGAGTACGGCATTTTGAATGATTAAATGCATTATTTGGTAAAGTATAAACAATTAAAATAAATTGTTTATAAGTTTAATAAGTGATTAAAATATTATTATAATATTAATAATATTAGATTATTAATTTATTAAGTGTTTGATAATATTTGGATAAATTTAAACTCTTTAATATTTATCCTTGATTTCCTTTGATTAATGCTTATATCATTGTCATTATTCTCATGCTTATATTGTGATGAAAGTCATTTTTGGCTTACGTGCAATGATGGACTGTTGATTATTGGTTTTACAGTTGTATATCTTTGGCTTACGTGCAAAGATGGACTATTGATTATTGGTTTTACAGTTGTATATCTTTGGCTTACGTGCTAAGATGAACTATTGATTAATGAGTATCTTTGGCTTATGTGCATAGATGAACTGTTTATTGATATGATTATGACCAGTGATCATCCGGTATAATCATGACCCGTAATGTTATAGATGATGTGGTAAAAGTCCTCATTGGCCTGTAGTGCATTGATGGACAGTTATTGGTATGATTATAACCAGGGATTATTCGGTATAATCATGACCATTGATGATTACATGAATATCCTTGACTGTAGTGTAGGGATGATTCGATGATATGGATTATTTATTAAGCTGAGTCTCAGCGATAAAATATTGATTATACACTTTTAATTCGTAAAAGATAATAAATATCATGCTCTACTTACATACATATGAATATCTTTGGCTGTAACGACCCCAAAATTCATACCATTTAAATCTCGACTTCTGTCGTTAACCATACATTAAATCTCTAATTTTACATCATTATTCGATGTTAAACTTAATAAAATTGCGGAATATTTAAAACTTTTATACATTTCCTTCTTTTTGCCCTGAATCGCAACCTTTACATTACATCTCTTTGATTCAATCTTATATCATGAATCGTTACAACACAATGACTATACAAAGTCTTACATTATAACTAAATATCCATATACATTGTATAACTCAACTTACAATTCAACAACATGTTACGTTCAAAATATGAAATACATTTCTCATAAAACATAAGTAATCTTCGTGAATATAAATCTCTATAACTCACTTAGCACATATCTTTACCTTAAAATCTTGACCTGCAAAAGTGGTTATTTGCAAGAGTGAGCTCGACAGCCCAGCAAAGTCTAATAGTTTTCATGCATCACATAGCACATAATAACATACTCGATATACATCTCATTAAAGTAACATGGCATACATGCTTTTAATTCACATAGCAAATATAAAGATTGAGTTCCTTACTCAATCATCATTACTTAGCCAAAACAATGTAGTCATATATTGACTTTAACATTTCATGATTTCAACATGCATAACATATCATGCAATTTAAAACAGTTCATCAAGTCCACATAGAAAATAGGAACCGAAAGACTTGCATTGATCATTGTTTACCAATAATAGTTTAACAGCTTACAGTTATCTGCACTTCACGTGCCCTACACAATTATATAATCATACACATCAACAATTAGTCACATAACAACACATAGTAATTGTAATGTAAACTCTACTCCACATCTCATAATCATTCCTATTAATTAGCACACAATGTTCAATTAGATTGTGTTAACTCACTATATTTCATCTTAGTCAAACTCGAAGTTCATTTAAGTGCTTAAGTCTTGCTAGGACTACATATTGGTTTTATGTTAAACCCATTTCATATCCTATAATATTCATTTCAATTGAATTGAAACACTTTTAAAGTTCGTTAACACTTGGCACGACGTTTCAACGTTTATTCGTCACACGCCCGATTTGCCTCTCTTGTGTATGCTTACTATGCTTCAATAACTTATCCAATACATCATTTATTAATGTTAAGCATCATTATATTTACTAACATTCATGTTTTACAACTTAGGACATCATTGTTTATGGTCAAGAGCACTACACATGCATATGTGCATGCCTGACGCCCTTCGATTGCCCCCGCAAACATAACAGTTCTAAAGATGACCATTTTGACTACTGTTAAAGACCTCAAATTAAAATACTTAAAGCACGAACGTTGGAGGTCTATTCTTCCTCGTTCCGTATCATCTTGAATCAACTCAATCAGAGTTCGTATGTGAAAGTTATGGCCATTTTACTACAGGAGGCCAAAACTGTCCTACTCAGACTTTTGTACCCGCATCGTGGCACGAGAACTAGGCTAACCAGTGGCGCCGCAGCGCGAGATTGGCGTTGGGGCGTGAATTTCAGCACTAGGGTACAAACTTCATTGCCAAGCATGAATTTTTGGTACCGAGGCTGAATTTTAACATTTGGGGCTCCATTTTTTGGTATTTGGCGCCAAACGTCGTAACCCAAACCACGAAGAACAGAACAACTAAATTTTTGTCTATAACTTAATTTCTAACACTAATTAACATGCATAACTTCATCGTAAACTACACATAAACGTTAACTATCATCCATATAACACAATTACCAACAATTAAACAATTACTTTAGAAAACTTAATTCTTTGAAAACACTATTTTTAAGAAAAACTTCATTGTTAACGTTGTTTAACATTGTAATATCAATAATAACCCAAACTTGATTACTTTAAAGTACGATTCTCTGAAATTCATACCCAATTAACATACATAAGCTTCAATTTCACAATTAGCATACAATCACATACTAATTTTGTTATACTCCAAAACATGTTCATGTTCATCCTTATATGTCCACTGTAAAACCAATTTCGTTTCTCTTTGAACCTATTTGTAAACTACAATCATATATATATGCTAGTTATTATCAAAGCATATGGTTTCATCATCAATTAGTAAAACATATGGATTACAAAAAATTTTTGTAAACATATTATACCTCAGTGAATGAATTTCAAGAACACAGAGACTAAGGAATTATACTATAAAAGATATATGTTAAGATTATAAAACATACCGTTTGTTGCTTTGAAATTACTTGCTAATCACTAAGAAATGTTTTGGAATTACAGAACCCTTTCTCTCAATTTTCTCTGATACATCTCTCTCAAACCCTCTATAATTCTCCTTCTCAGAAAACTTCTATTTTTCTTCTTAGGCTTAAGCCAAATGCATTATACGTAAACTAAAACTAACCCAAACGCACGTCTTATTCAAACGTTTAAAACCGACACTACTAATGGCCTTATTAATTCAGCGGTTACCATAATTATTATAAATTATTCATATTTTATTTAATTTAATTTATATTACTAATAAATCAAATTTAAAAATCCAAAATTCATAAGGCTCCGTTTGGCAAAACTCTTTAAAATTAAAGACTTAATATATTTAAGCCTTATTTGGTAAAATAAATTAAAACTACTTTAATTTATTTTAATAACCACTTATAATATAGTTATTTATCACACTTCTAATTAATTAAGTTTTCATACTTAATTAATTAATTCTAATAAAAATTTATTGCATAATATAATAATTTATTTAATTATTATAAACTCTCTAACTTAATTATTAAATTAAATTAGATTACTATTTCAAAATAATTACTTTCCTTAACTCATTAATTATTTATTAAACAAATAAATAATCAAATCACATCAAATCAATTAAATAAATACTTATTCAACGATAAACACATCCATTAAATATTTATATAATTCAATAAATATTTAAATATTTAATTAAAAATCTGGATTGTTACATCATTCCCTCCTTACAAGGATTCTGTCCTCAGAATCACAACTCAAACCACTCATTCGTTACAATCTTCCCTACTTACAAAGATTCTATCCCCAGAATCGAAGACACAAATTAAACAAATAACTAAGAGTAATCTTTCATCATTTTATCTAAATATAGCTTTTATGTTTCCTACTACATTCATTACTTTAACAAATTCTAGGTTGCATTTCATAACTTTCACTTGATCTCAACATATTCTGAGTATTATATATCTTTTAACCCATTCATTTCCTTTTCTAAGGATCGTTATCATCAACACTCGGGATATTACATTCACCATTTCTTCTAAGAATTTCGTCCTCGAAATTTTATTAATTAATATTCAATCTATCAAAATAGATTTTACGTCACTACTTCATTCATTCATTGGTTTCTATAACCACTTTCTTTTCACAAAGATCTTTCTACAATTATTAAATTTTCTATTAAAAGTTTCACGTTATTCTTTGATAATTCATCTACTTCTCACTTCAAAATCTCTTTTCTCACTTATTCAACATATTCATCATTCAGTGTCGTATTCTACGACTTACTTCTTTCTAAGGATTATTTTCCTTTTTCACTTCCATCTTGCAGAATAACAAGAATCTTCCACAATTGTTCAATAATTGGGAAGTAGTACGAATAACTCAGGAATTTAAAAGATTCCAAATCATGCCAAGGGTCACAAGACCGTGAACTCTATTCTCTAGGTTTAACAGTGCTTCACCCCCCGGGTTCTTGACACTTTAAACCCTCATTGGCAGAATGTTTATCAATCACAAAGATTGAAAACACCATCCACTCGTACACTAGGTGATCAACCTATTGTACATGTATTGTGCATAAACATTTCAGCGCAAAGTATAAACTAAGCGTAACCTCTAATAAAAGAGTTGTTCATCTTAGAATTTAGAGTGCAAGCATTCAACTGAGGGTCTAATGACCACGAACCTTGTCCACAGTTATAAGTAATCTTTTAACTTTAACTTTTATAGTCATACGACTATAATGACTTCAAGGTACTTAGGGGATCAATCCTTCGTACATGTATTGTGCACAAACATTTCAGCACAAAGTATAAAACTAGGTGCAACATCTGAATCCGCACCAAAATAATTTGGTTTGGCATAACTTCTCAAGAAACTCTTGAATTTCATGAACATCTTTCAATATTTGTCTAGCTGAATCAAATAGCATAGACCTCTACAACAATTCGGACATCAACCGAAATATACATATACTTACATACATATGTATTCTCATATCTTAAAGAAATCTCATAAATCTTTTTATGACGTCATGATACCGCACTGTATTTACAGTCCGTTGAGGATTCCGTCATTTGGTGACTTTATCATACTACATCATACCATAGTGGGCTGACGATCCTTAGATCACATCCAACAACACCAGTAATATCTTGCATTGATGACTCCATCATTTTTATCATCTTTGCACAAGGTTACATGATGCATTAATGATATAAAATACATTTTGATATATTGCAAATCATTTTTGTCTAACCGAAGCAATTAGCATAGACATACGAATAACAATATTTTTGTTAAAACTCATTGGTTCCATTATTTGATCCAATGTTTTTCAAGAAAATAAAAGTGTAAACATCAGCACGAAGTCAATAAATTTCGAAAGTCTAGCATAGCTAGTAGATTTAGAATACTTATGCTTCCACCATCAACTCCACTTTCTATAATGATCCATTGCTTAATAGGTCTATCTATTCCTATCATCCTTAATACTCCATTCACACTTAATTACACCCAGTTCGTCAAACTTAGCACACGTTATGAGTTCAGGAACTTGCCACAATCATATGAGTTTAAGAACTTATCCTAGTCAGACCATAGTTGTCAATTCGCTGAGGGGTTCAAAAACATACCATATAATTATGAGTCACGAACCTACCATAAGTATGAGTTTTAAGAACTCGCACTTAACCTTATAATATTCTCTAACTATACTCTACCTATCATTATACACATGAGAAAAGAATCACCTTCTCAAGCAGTATATAGCAAATAATAGCGACACAAACATTCCAATGATTATCAATGTGATAAACTGAGTGCAAGCACAAAACCCTCGCCCATACAAAGATTTTACAACTCAGCCATCACAAGAGTCCTCAATTGAAATCCCTCCTAACTCTATCTTACTTATAACTTGCTCTTTGCTAGATACGAATTCTTCGTATCTCATCATTTATAACTCCTCGCGAGTTTATCTCGTACTATTTCATAGTACACCATCTTCATAGCATCAAGCTATAATCATTCAAACATTACAAACCATCTTCCTTTTATAACTTAAATAGATCACGTCGTGATCTTATTCTATACTCATCACCTTAAAATTTCTTTTGTTAACTCGTGATCGTTTTGTTTTACGATCCTCATTCTTTCCCTTTTTCATCATTTACGACATTATTCGTTATGTTGGCTTTTGGAGTTAGGAAACTCCAATTTCTTATCTTTATATCTCTTAGATTCTTCTTTGAATCTTCTTGTTTATATAACAATTCTTCCTTTAAGAATTCTAACTTCATTTACATCGCTCAAAATTTCATTCGAGTTTTACACTTTCATCATACGTATCCATTTCTACACTTGGTACACATCGAGTCTCTAACAGTTTCAATATGGTACGCTGAGTAGTTTCCCACAAACAACCAAAAAACTAGGTTCCGAGTTACTAGTTCGTATATATATCCGCTCTATGAAGGAATCGTTTAGCCCATATACCATACATCAAGTACTAAAGAGTACAATTGCACCACACTTAGATATAACTCTCTATTCATAACTTCTTTATCATTCTCTTTTTATAGACATTGTCTATTTATTATCACCTTACATCCTTATTATTGGAGTTGGATAACCCCACATTTATATTCCTTATAACTCTACGAGATTCTTTTTTGAATCCTTTCACGCAAGTTTTAATCCCTTATTGTTCAAACTCTATTTGAGCTTATTCGTTTATTTTCTTCACCTCTCTTCTCTAAGGTTATAGCCTATGGTACTCCTACCTAAGGTTTATAACCTACAGCTCTGATACCAACTGTAACGACCCCAAAATTCATACCATTTAAATCTCGACTTCGGTCGTTAACCATACATTAAATCTCTAATTTTACATCATTATTCGATGTTAAACTTAATAAAATTGCGGAATATTTAAAACTTTTATACATTTCCTTCTTTCTTGCCCTGAATCGCAACCTTTACATTACATCTCTTTGATTCAATCTTATAGCATGAATCGTTACAACAAAATGACTATACAAAGTCTTACATCATAGCTAAATATCCATATACATTGTATAACTCAACTTACAATTCAACAACATGTTACGTTCAAAATATGAAATACATTTCTCATAAAACATAAGTAATCTTCCAGAATATAGATCTCTATAACTCACTTAGCACATATCTTTACCTTAAAATCTTGACCTGCAAAAGTGGTTATTTGCAAGAGTGAGCTCGACGGCCCAGCAAAGTCTAATAGTTTTCATGCATCACATAGCACATAATAACATACTCGATATACATCTCATTAAAGTAACATGGCATACATGCTTTTAATTAACATAACAAATATAAAGATCGAGTTCCTTACTCAATCATCATTACTTAGCCAAAACAATGTAGTCATATATTGACTTTAACATTTCATGATTTCAACATGCATACATATCATGCAATTTAAAACAGTTCATCAAGTCCACATAGAAAATAGGAACCGAAAGACTTGCCTTGATCGTTGTTTACCAATAATAGTTTAACAGCTTACAGTTATCTGCACTTCACGAGCCCTACACAATTATATAATCATACACATCAATTATTAGTCACATAACAACACATAGTAATTGTAATGTAAACTCTACTCCACATCTCATAATCATTCCTATTAATTAGCACACAATGTTCAATTAGATTGTGTTAACTCACTATATTTCTTCTTAGTCAAACTCGAAGTTCATTCAAGTGCTTAAGTCTTGCTAGGACTACTTATTGGTTTTATGTTAAACCCATTTCATATCCTATAATATTCATTTCAATTGAATTGAAACACTTTTAAAGTTCGTTAACACTTG
Source organism: Panax quinquefolius (assembly GCA_020205615.1). Classification (NCBI taxonomy): domain Eukaryota; kingdom Viridiplantae; phylum Streptophyta; class Magnoliopsida; order Apiales; family Araliaceae; genus Panax; species Panax quinquefolius. The sequence continues at coordinate 296,083 of JAINUW010000175.1, forward strand.
GCACGACGTTTCGACGTTCATTCGTCACACGCCCGATTTGCCTCTCGTATGTATGCATACTATGTAAGACCCCAGTTTTTATAAATAAAGATGAATTTTCTATAAATATTATTTTTAAATATTATGGAATAATTTTGATATAATGTTATAGTTGTGGATAATATTTATAAATTTTGCAAAGTAAGCAAGTTGTTATAAAATATTCATTTGGCTGGGAATATTCTTTTTCGGGGAATATTCGTAATGACGGCTCAATCATTAAGTGGACCCCTATTAACGGAAGTATTGTCGTAGTTAGAAAAGCGACAAAATTATTTTTTCTATAAAATAACGGCAGAGGTGTTACCATCAAAACTGTTGAACTATCCGGTAGTAAAAGTTCAAGATGTCTGGCGTAGTTGTATAGTAGCACACGATATTGATTAATGATGCTTACGTGAGAAGTCACTCACCTATGCTCAATTATTACTATAAAGATAATTCTTCGCATCATATCTCTTATATTATTGATTCAATTATTGTCACAAGATTATCATCTCGTATAATATGTTATAGTATTAAATTATTAATTGAGACGACAAGTTATAAATGATTAATAATTGTTGAAAGATTAAATATGTGTTGATTAAAAATAAAATGATTTGTGGTAATATTTATTCAATCCTTGATGTATATAAAGAGTCTGTTATGAGATGTTTGTGGTAAGTTTGATTATTTTATGGGGAGCCCATATGTCATCATCTAAGAGTCCATTCGTCAATAGTAATTACCTTTGTGAATAGTAATTACCTTTGTGAATAGTAATTACCTTCGTCAATAGTAATTACCTTTGTGAATAGTAATTACCTTTGTGAAATGTAATTACCTTCGTCAATAGTTTTTACCTTCGTCAATAGTAATTACCTTTATGAATAGTAATTACCTTTTTGAATAGTAATTACCTTCGTCAATAGTATTTACCTTCGTCAATAGTAATTACCTTCTTCAATAGTAATTACCTTCGTCAATAGTAATTACCCCTTCGCAAATAGTAGTTGTCCCTTCAATATTACCAAGAGTTAAGCGCCTCTTGATTGTTCCAAGGGTTAATTACCCCTTCATGAAATAGTAGTTGTCTCTCATATTACCAAGAGTCATTTTGACCCTTCGTTAAGACCAAGAGCCACCCTCAGTTTTTCTATAAATAGAAAGTTCATTCCTTCATTATTTCTTACAAATTCACTGAAACTCTAGAGAGAGAAACTATAGAGAGAAAGAAGAAAAATATTTTGCTACTTCACTTTTCCAATATTCAGCTCTTCTAAGGTAGGGAATATTATTTGTTACTACTGTAAGGGGTGTTATTTTTTTATTCATGAAGAGAACTTCATTATTCCATTCTTTATTATTACATTGGAATAACCTATAAAAGTGGCATACCCTATACATGACCTGTAAATGCAGAATACCCTATACTTGGTGAAATCCTTATATTATTCCATTCTTATTTATTTCATTGAATAACTCAGTATATGCTAAAACCCCTATACTTGGTGACATTCTTCTATTATTTTATTATTCCGTTGGAACATCATGTCTGTGCTTTACGCCGGACCTAGTTCCGTCTTTATTATTATGTCTTTATTATTCTATTGGAATATCCTATCTGTGTGTTTTACACCGGACCTAGTTCTGTCTTTATTATTCTGTATTTATTATTCTGTTGGAATAACCTGTCTATGCGAAGTATCGCATGCATGATGATTTCCTTTGTTATTTCATTCACTATTATACTCAGTTGGTTAAAATTTTGACTTCAATACTCCATGAATTTAGTGGAATATCCTTGATATTTGCGCTTCATCCAGTATTTTTCATGAAAATATTTTTCTGAGCATTCTTGAATTTTACTCTACAAAGCAGTATCATGTTGACAATTTAAACGTTATTAGTTCGTGAATAAATTAATTCGTGAACTTGTTTTATTGAATTATTATGTCATTGTCATCATCCTCATGTTATATTATGTTATCTTTGGCTTACGTGCATAGATGAACTTAGTATGATTATGACCGTGGATCATTCTAAGTATAATCATGGCTTGTTATAAATGATGTGATAAAAGTCCCTCGTTGGCTGTAATGCGTTGATGGATAGTTTTTGGTATGATTATGACCGGGGTGATTCGGTATAGTCATGACCATTGATGATTTGATGAAAATCCTTGACCGTGGTATAGGGATGATTAGATATTGTGGTTTATTCATTAAACTGAGTCTTAGTGATAAAAATTGATGAAAACCTTTTAAAACCTAAAAGATAGTAGACCTTATTTTCTACTTGACTCTTTTAATGGATTGCGATATTCATTGCAGATTAAACCGGTTGTCTATTGTATTTTATCGATTCAACATTGTTGAAGACTATTGATAATTTATTCTGCATTATCTTAGTTATAATATTTCTTACTGGGCTAGTTGAGCTCACCCTTTCTTTCACTGTTCTCTTCAGGAAATGAGAATATAGCTGGGACGAGTCGGGGAAAAGAGTGATGGTCCTGAAGATAGCATTAGTAGTCCTCACTATTCTGTTAAATAATGTGACAATAAATGTAATGAGGACTCCTTGAGTATGGATATTGTCTAAATGACAATATTCCTATTAGAACTCTCAGTTTATGTATTGTCGTATGTTACACGACAGATGTATAATTAAGTTTGTATTTGAATTTATGTACCATGTAAGTGGCGACCCAAGATGGGTGACGTATACCTAATTTTGGGGCGTCACGGTTGGTATATCGAGCTTAGGATATGATCCTGGTTGAGATGTGAGATAAGAACTAGGAGGGGAGAGCGGGAATTCCTTCGCTAGTATGACCTACCTAAGTTTATTTGGTATTTAATTGGTCATCGAGTATAGGGATAATATTTGATATATTAATTAACCCTTGTGTTGTGGCAGTGTTTGGAAATGTCAGCTGAAAATATTCACAATGGAGTGAATGTGGCCGTTGTGACACCTTTAATCACTAATCAGGTTAATGTAGTGTCAGACGAAGAACAAATTAGAGATATCCACGTAGTGAATGAAGAACTAATTGTTGCACCCGAGCTAGTTGCAGAGGTAACAGCTGAGAGTGAGGAAGAAGAGGAAAAAGAGGAACCTGAGGAGAATTGGTTAGAAGAAGTTTATGATCAAAACTTAGAATTACAAAATCGTGTTCGTGAGCTAGAAGAACTGGTTGAAGAACGGCAAACGGTCGTGGAACAAAGGGATACAATAATTTAAAATTGGGTTACCCGATATGTGATGCTCGAACAAAATCACGCTTTGGCAGGGTGTAAGATATTAAAGTTGGAATCGAGAATTTAAAAATCAAAGATCAATTTGAAAGAAGAAAAAGCGAACGAAGGAGAATAGACAATGCATGGGTAAAAGGCGCACAACGTTGATAGTGTAGAAAAAGACGTCCAGATCCAATAAAGCCAAAATAGATGAAATGGACTATGCTTTTTGAATGACGATTGGGAGAACCCAACATCGAATTTGAATTACCCTGTGCATAGCGGTCAACTCGAATTCGATATGGATCGGAGAATAATGATTCAAATCATGGATCAGGAATGTGAAGAAGCACTTAAGGGTGGAATGTACCCTATAGTAAAGTCAAACTCGGTAATTTAAGAGAGAGCGTTTGTCTAGAAACCCGAACGAAGTTATTACGGGTAAATTAATTATAAATTATTGCGAAGTCTATACTTTATTCAATACAAGTTCTACCCACTCTTTTATTCTACCTAGTTGTGTTCAATGTTTAAATTTGACTTCGGAAAAATTAGACTTTGATTTATCTATTGAAACTTCGTTAGGAGAAAACTTCGTTACCTCCACTGTTTATTAATCTTGTTGTTTCAAATAAACACTTTCACGTTACCTGTCGATCTTATCTCTTTGAAAATACTTGCCTTTGAGGTAATTTTTGAAAACGATTGATTAACTACTCATTATTCTTTTTGTAAGGTTGTTAGCTTTTATATTCCTAACCAACCTGTTATACAAATTCAAAGTAACCAAACCCTAAAGTTAATCACTGTTATATCAAGCCATAAGTAAAGAGCCCCGATCCTTTCGTTGTTGACTTCCTTGTGTGGAATGCACCGAAGCCAGACTTTCTGTAGGCAACGTCGTGAATGACGATGACAAGTTGATAGGTATCATTGTGAGGTGATATCTAGGTTAAAGGATAGAAGTCACAGTTGGTATCAATGTAACGTACTATCCAAGTCTTGGATAAGAGTAGCAGTTTTGAATGATATTTCTATCATTAATAAATTTCTTGACGTATTCTTGAAGATTTCCTAGCCTACCCTAGAGCGTGAAATCGAATTTTGTATTGACCAAAGATAAAAACCCATTTCTTAAACCCTCAAATATTTCTTCAACTAAAAGGATCATGCTTTACGAGGATTATGATGAAAGTCATAATAAAAGCATTGGACTAATGAAAATCATGGGTATATGAAGTATTAGTAAGTGTTATGATGAGTTATGTTGGTTATTATGTGAAAACATAAAAGTTTCTTAGAAATCACAAAGGGTTGAAAAATCAGATTTTGTAAAAAACGTAACATGAAATTCAATTGACCATATCTCTTATTATATTTTGAATTTTTGAGTGTGGTCAAGTCCTAGAGTTAGATCTATGAGTTTTGTAGCTTATCCAAGTGGAATCACTGGAAAAGGTGCTGTAGATTTTCGTGTGGACTGAATTTAGCAAAAGAGTCCAAAGCTGCAAATTACAAGAACGCTACTGTCCAGAAACTTTAAGGGGCTGTTTCGGCCAATAAATTTATGTGAAAAATTCTGGCCTTTAGGGACATGAAAATATATGTTATAAAGTACCTCCTGTCCAAAAATGAGCTCATTCTGACTTAAAATGAACAAGTTATGACCATTTCAATATTTAGGTTTTTTTGACGAAAAATGCTATAAGCGGAGTTCTATAACTCAGATGACCATGAAATTTAAATCTGGAGGCTCACATTAACATGTGTAAGGTCCTGCCAAGATTTGGGAATTTTTGGAGTTAAACTTGAGGTAGCTAATTTCTTAAGGAATTAATTAGAAATTGATTTTGAAAAATAGTAAATGAATTTTAAAAATTCGAGAAAAATATATTTTCATTATGGGACTATATTATGCTAAATCCTAGAAAAGAAATATTTTTGGGACTGATTTGGTATTTTCATGAAAATAGTTTAGTTTCTGAACATATGAGTTAAATATGTTATGTGAAGTAACAAAGTTGAAAATAGGATTTTATGGCTAGAGAATCCTATATAGAGTATATGCATATTTTTTTTTTTATGAGGATTTGATAATTGGTGATGATATCTTATGAATATGGCATTTTGAATGATTAAATGCATTATATGGTAAAACGTAAACAATTGAGATAAATTGTTTATAAATTTAAGAAGTGATTAAAGTATTGTTATAATATTAATGATATTGGATTATGAGATTATTAAGTGATTGATAACATGGGGATATTCTTGAATCCTGGATAAATTATATTATAAATGTTTAATATTTATCCTTTATCTCATTTGATTGATTCTTTATATCATTATCCTCATGTTTATATTGTGTTGAAAGTCATCTGTGGCCTGTAGTGCATAGATGGACTTGGTATGATTATGACCAGGGATTGTTCGGTATAATCATAACCGTAATTGAATACACGATTATCTTTTGCCGTAGTGCATGGATAATTTGTGGTCGTGATACTAATGAATACACGATTATCTTTGGCCGTAGTGCATGGATAATTTGTGGTCGTGATACTAACGAATACACGATTATCTTTGGCCGTAGTGCATGGATAATTTGTGGTCGTGATACTAATGAATACACGATTATCTTTGGCCGTAGTGCATGGATAATTTGTGGTCGTGATACTAATGAATACACGATTATCTTTGGCCGTAGTGCATGGATAATTTCTGGTCGTGAATGGATAATTTGTGGTCGTGATACTAATGAATACACGATTATCTTTGGCCGTAGTACATGGATAATTTGTGGTCGTGATACTAATGAATACACGATTATCTTTGGTCGTAGTGCATGGATAATTCGTGGTCGTGATACTAACGAATATCCTTGGCCAGTAGTGCATGGATAATTCGTGGTCCTGATACTATTAAGCTGTGTCTCAGCATTATTAGTTTTACAGTTGTATATCTTTGGCCTGTAGTACAAAGATGAATTGTTAATGAATATCTTTGGCCGGATTGCGAAGATGAATTTAATATTTTTAACGATAAAGGTATTCAAGGTATCCTCACCTCTTTATCATATCAGGTACGTACCCTAATTTCGAGGGCGAAATTTCATAAGAAGGGGAGGTTGTAAGACCCCAGTTTTTATAAATAAAGATGAATTTTCTATAAATATTATTTTTGAATATTATGGAATAAATTTGATATAATGTTATAGTTGTGGGTAATATTTATAAATTTCACAAAGTAAGCAAGTTGTTATAAAATATTCGTTTGGTCGAGGAATATTTTTTTGTCGGGGAATATTCGTACAACGACTCAATCATTGGTGGACCCCACAACGGAAGTATTGTCATAGTTAGAAAACGACAAAATTATTTTTCTATAAAAATAACGGCAGAGGTGTTACCTTCAAAACTGTTGAACTATCCGGTAGTAAAAGTACAGTAATACGCGTAGTTGTATAGTAGCACACGATATTGATTATTGATGCTTACGTGAAAAGTCACTCACTATGCGCTTCAATTATTGCTACGAGAATTTGCTACATCATATCTCTTATATTATTGATTCAATTATTGTCACAGTATCATCTGTATAATATATTATAGTATTAAATTATTAATTGAGACGACAAGTTATAAATGATTAATAATTGTTGAAAGATTAAATATGTGTTGATTAAAAATAAAATGATTTGTGGTAATATTTATTCAATCCTTGATGTATATAAAGAGTTTGTTATGAGACGTTTGTGGTAAGTTTGATTATTTTATGGGGTGGCCATATGTCATCATCTAAGAGTCCCTTCGTCAATAGTAATTACCTTTGTGAATAGTAATTACCTTCGTCAATAGTAATTACCTTTGTGAATAGTAATTACCTTTGTGAATAGTAATTACCTTCGTAAATAGTATTTACCTTCGTCAATAGTAATTACCTTTGTGAATAGTAATTACCTTTGTGAATAGTAATTACCTTCGTTAATTGTATTTACCTTCGTCAATAGTAATTACATTCTTAAATAGTAATTACATTCGTCAATAGTAATTACCCCTTCGCAAATAGTAGTTGTCCCTTCAATATTACCAAGAGTTAACTGCCTCTTCGGTGCTCCAAGGGTTAATTACCCCTTCGCAAATAGTAGTTGTCTCTTCAATATTACCAAGAGTCATTTTGACCCTTCGTTAAGACCAAGAGCCACCCTCAGTTTTTCTATAAATAGAAAGCTCATTCCTTCATTATTTCTTACGAATTCACTGAAACTCTAGAGGGAATATTATTTGTTGTACTCGTAAGGGGTGTTATTTTTTTTATTCACGAAGAGAACTTCTGTTATTCCATTCTTTATTATTCTGTTGGAATAACCTGTAAAAGTGGCATACCCTATACATGACCTGTATATGCGGAATACCATATACTTGGTGAAATCCTTATATTATTCCATTCTTATTTATTCTGTTGGAATAACCTGTATATGAGGAATCCCCTATACTTGGTGACATTCTTCTATTATTTTATTATTTCGTTGGAACATCACATGCATGCTTTACATGACTGGTTAAAATCTTTATTATTCTATTGGAATATCTTTGTCTATGTGTTTTACAAGGATTTGGTTCCGTCTTTATTATTTTGTCTTTATTATTCTATTGGAATATCCCATGCGTGTGTTTTACAGGACTGGTTAAAATCTTTATTATTCTCGTATTTATTATTACATTTGAATAACCTATCTATGCGAAGTATCGCATGCATGGTGATTTCTTTTGATATTTCATTCGCTATTATACTCAGTTAGTTAAAATTTTGACTTCTATACTCCATGAATTTAGTGGAATATCCTTGATATTTGCGCTTCATCCAGTATTTTTCATGAAAATATTTTTCTGAGCATTCTTGAATTTTACTCTACAAAGCAGTATCATGTTGACAATTTGGACGTTATTAGTTCGTGAATAAATTAATTCGTGAACTTGTTTTATTGAATTATTATGTCATTGTCATCATCCTCATGTTATATTATGTTATCTTTGGCTTACGTGCATAGATGAACTTAGTATGATTATGACCAGGGATCATTCGGTATAATCATGGCTTGTTATAAATGATGTGATAAAAGTCCTCAGTGGCCTGTAATGCAGTGATGGATAGTTTATGGTATGATTATGACCAGGGGTGATTCGGTATAGTCATGACCATTGATGATTTGATGAAAATCCTTGACCGTGGTACAGGGATGATTAGATATTGTGGTTTATTCATTAAACTGAGTCTTAGTGATAAAAATTGATGAAAACCTTTTAAAACCAAAAAGATAGTAGACCTTATTTTCTACTTGACTCTTTTAATGGATTACATATTCCGCTGCAGTTAAACTGGTTGTTTATTGTATTTTATCAGTTTAACATTGTTGAAGACTATTGATAATTTATTTTGCATTATCTTAGTTATAATATTTCTTCTTGGGCTAGTTGAGCTCACCCTTTCTTTCCTTTGTTCTCTTTGAAATGAGAATATAAATTTGGGACGAAGTCGGGAAAAGAGTGATGGTCACGAAGATAGCATTAGTAGTCCTCACTATTTTGTTAAATAGTGTGACAATAAATGTAATGAGGACTCCTTGAGTATGGATATTGTCTAAATGACAATATTCCTATTAGAACTCTCAGTTTATGTATTGTCGTATGTTACATTGCGGATGTATAATTAATTTTGTATTTGAATTTATGTACCATGTAAGTGGCGACCTAAGATGGGTGACGTATACCTAATTTTGGGGGCGTCACATACTATGCTTCAATAACTTATCTAATACATCATTTATTAATGTTAAGCATCATTATATTTACTAACATTCATGTTTTATAACTTAGGACATCATCTTTTATGGTCAGGAGCACTACATATGCATATGTGCATGCCTGACGCCCTCCGATTACCAGAAAACATAACAGTCCTAAAGATGATCATTTTGACTACTGTTAAAGACCTCAAATTAAACAACTTAAAGCATTAAAGTTGTAGGTCTATTAAATCCTCGTTCCGGATCATCTTGAATCAACTCAATCGGAGTTCAGATAAGAAAGTTATGGTCGCGTTTTACTACGAGGAGGCCAAAAGCTGTCCAGGCTTCAGATTTTTGCACCGCATACGGCGCGAGAACTACTAACCAAAGGCGCCAAGTGATGCGAGATTAGTGCTTGGGCGTGAATTTCAATATTTGGGGTGCGAACTTACATGTTGGGCGCGAATTGTGGGTGTTGGTAGCAATTTGACGTTGGGACTCCATTTTTGGTATTGGGCGCCAAACGCTGAGTAACCCAACCACGAAGAAACGAGAACAACTAAATTTTTGTCTATAACTTAATTTCTAACACTAATTAACATGCATAACTTCATCGTAAACTACACATAAACGTTAACAATCATCCATATAACAATTACCAACAATTAAACAACTACTTTAGAAAACTTAATTCTTTGAAAACACTGTTTTTAAGAAAAACTCCATTGTTAACGTTGTTTAACATTGTAATATCAATAATAACCCAAACTTGATTGCTTTAAAGTACGATTCTCTGAAATTCATACCCAATTAAGATACATAAGCTTCAATTTCACAATTAGCATACAATCACATACTAATTTTGTTATACTCCAAAACATGTTCATGTTCATCCTTATATGTCCACTGTAAAACCAATATCGTTTCTCTTTGAACGTATTTGTAAACTACAATCATATATATATGCTAGTTATTATCAAAACATATTGTTTCATCATCAATTAGTAAACCATATGGATTACAGAAAATTTTTGTAAACATATTATACCTCAGTGAGTGAATTTCAAGAACACAGAGACTAAGGAATTATACTATAAAAGATATATGTTAAGATTATAAAACATACCTTTTGTTGATTTGAAATTACTTGCTAATCACTAAGAAACGTTTTGGAATTACAGAACCCTTTCTCTCAATTTTCTCTGATACATCTCTCTCAAACCCTCTATAATTCTCCTTCTCAGAAAACTTCTATTTTTCTTCTTAGGCTTAAGCCAAATGCATTATACGTAAACTAAAACTAACCCAAATGCACATCTTATTCAAACGTTTAAAATCGATACTACTAATGGCCTTATTAATTCAGTGGTTACCATAATTATTATAAATTATTTATATTTTATTTAATTTAATTTATATTACTAATAAATCAAATTTAAAAATCCAAAATTCATAAGGCTCCGTTTGGCAAAACTCTTTAAAATTAAAGACTTAATATATTTAAGCCTTATTTGGTAAAATAAATTAAAACTACTTTAATTTATTTTAATAACCACTATAATATAGTTATTTATCACACTTCTAATTAATTAAGTTTTCATACTTAATTAATTAATTCTAATAAAAATTCATTGCATAATATAATAATTTATTTAATCATTATAAACTCTCTAACTTAATTATTAAATTAAATTAGATTACTATTTCAAAATAATTACTTTCCTTAACTCATTAATTATTTATTAAACAAATAAATAATCAAATCACATCAAATCAATTAAACAAATACTTATTCAACGATAAACACATCCATTAAATATTTATATAATTCAATAAATATTTAAATATTTAATTAAAAATCTGGATTGTTACATCATTCCCTCCTTACAAGGATTCTGTCCTCAGAATTACAACTCAAACCACTCATTCGTTACAATCTTCCCTACTTACAAAGATTCTATCCCCAGAATCGAAGACACAAATTAAACAAATAACTAAGAGTAATCTTTCATCATTTTATCTAAATATAGCTTTTATGTTTCCTATTACATTCATTACTTTAACAAATTCTAGGTTGCATTTCATAACTTTCACTTGATCTCAACATATTCTGAGTATTATATATCTTTTAACCCATTCATTTCCTTTTCTAAGGATCGTTATCATCAACACTCGGGATATTACATTCACTAATTCTTCTAAGAATTTCGTCCTCGAAATTTTATTAATTAATATTCAATCTATCAAAATAGATTTTACGTCACTACTTCATTCATTCATTGGTTTCTATAACCACTTTCTTTTCACAAAGATCTTTCTACAATTATTAACTTTTCTATTAAAAGTTTCACGTTATTCTTTGATAATTCATCTACTTCTCACTTCAAAATCTCTTTTCTAACTTATTCAACATATTCATCATTCAGTGTCGTATTCTACGAATTACTTCTTTCTAAGGAATATTTTCCTTTTTCACTTCCATCTTGCAGAATAACAAGAATCTTCCACAATTGTTCAATAATTGGGAAGTAGTACGAATAACTCAGGAATTTAAAAGATTCCAAATCATGTCGAGGGTCACAAGACCGTGAACTCTATTCTCTAGGTTTAATAGTGCTTCACCCCCCGGGTTCTTGACACTTTAAACCCTCCTTGGCAGAATGTTTATCAATCACAAAGACTGAAAACACCCTCCACTCGTACACTAGGTGATCAACCTATTGTACATGTATTGTGCACAAACATTTCAGCGCAAAGTATAAACTAAGCGTAACCTCTAATAAAAGAGTTGTTCATCTCAGAATTTAGAGTGCAAGCATTCAACTGAGGGTCTAATGACCACGAACATTGTCCATAGTTATAAGTAATCTTTCAACTTTAACTTTTATAGTCATACGACTATAATGACTTCAAGGTACTTAGGGGATCAATCCTTCGTACATGTATTGTGCACAAACATTTCAGCACGAAGTATAAAACTAGGTGCAACCCCTAAATAATAGGGTTGTTCATCTCAGCTTTTCAACATCTGAATCTGCACCAAAACAATTTGGTTTGGCATAAATTCTCAAGAAACTCTTGAATTTCATAAACATCTTTCAATATTTGTCTAGCTGAATCAAATAGCATAGATCTCTACAACAATTCGGACATCAACCAAAATATACATATACTTACATACATATGTATTCTCATATCTTAAAGAAATCTCAAAAATCTTTTTATGACGTCATGATACTTCACTGTATTTATAGTCCGTTGAGGATTCCGTCATTTGGTGACTTTATCATACTACATCATACCATAGTGGGCTGACGATCCTTAGATCACATCCAACACTAGGTAATACTGCATTGATGACTCCATCATTTTTATCATCTTTGCACAAGGTTACATGATGCATTAATGATATAAAATACATTTTGATATATTGCAAATCATTTTTGTCTAGCCGAAGCAATTAGCATAGACATACGAATAACATTATTTTTGTTAAAACTCATTGGTTCCATTATTTGATCCAATGTTTTTCAAGAAAATAAAAGTGTAAACATCAGCACGAAGTCAATAAATTTCGAAAGTCTAGCATAGCTAGTAGATTTAGAATACCTATGCTTCCACCATCAACTCCACTTTCTATAATGATCCATTGCTTAATAAGTCTATCTATTCCTATCATCCTCAATACTCCATTCACACTTAATTACACCCAGTTCGTCAAACTTAGCACACGTTATGAGTTCAGGAACTTGCCACAATCATATGAGTTTAAGAACTTATCCTAGTCAGACCATAGCCGTCTATTCGCTAAGGGGTTCAAAAACATACCATATAATTATGAGTCACGAACCTACCATAAGTATGAGTTTTAAGAACTCGCACTTAACCTTATAATATTTTCTAACTATACTCTACCTATCTGTTATACACATGAGAAAAGAATCACCTTCTCAACAGGCATATAGCAAATAGCGCGACACAAACATTCCAATGATTATCAATGTGATAAACTGAGTGTAAGCACAAAACCCTCGCCCATAAAAAGATTTGTACAACTCAGCCATCACAGGAGTCCTCAATTGAAATCCCTCCTAACTCTATCTTACTTATAACTTGCTCTTTGCTCGATACGAATTCCTCGTATCTCATCATTTATAACTCCTCGCGAGTTTATCTCGTACTATTTCATAGTACACCATCTTCATAGCATCAAGCTATAATCATTCAAACATTACAAACCATCTTCCTTTTATAACTTAAATAGATCACGTCGTGATCTTATTTTATACTCATCACCTTTAAAATTCTTTTGTTAACTCATGATCGTTTTGTTTTACGATCCTCATTCTTTCCCTTTTTCATCATTTACGACATTATTCGTTATCTTGGCTTTTGGAGTTAGGAAACTCTCATTTCTTATCTTTATATCTCTTAGATTCTTCTTTGAATCTTCTTGTTTATATAATAATTCTTCCTTTAAGAATTCTAACTTCATTTACATCGCTCAAAATTTCATTCGAGTTTTACACTTTCATCATACGTATCCATTTCTACACTTGGTACACATCGAGTCTCTAACAGTTTCAATATGGTACGCTGAGTAGTTTCCCACAAACAACCAACAAACTAGGTTCCGAGTTACTAGTTCATATATACCTCCGCTCTATGAAGGAATCGTTTACCCCAGATACCATACATCAACTACTGAAGAGTACAATTTCACCACACTTAGATATAACTCTCTATTCATAACTTCTTTATCATTCTCTTTTTATAGACATTATCTATTTATTATCACCTTACATCCTTATTATTGGAGTTGGATAACCCCACATTTATAATCCTTATAACTCTACGAGATTCTTCTTTGAATCCTTTCACGCAAGTTTTAATCCCTTATTGTTCAAACTCTATTTGAGCTTATTCGTTTATTTTCTTCACCTCTCTTCTCTAAGGTTATAACCTATGCTACTCCTACCTAAGGTTTATAACCTACAGCTCTGATACCAACTATAACGACCCCAAAATTCATACCATTTAAATCTCGACTTCGGTCGTTAACCATACATTAAATCTCTAATTTTACATCATTATTCGATGTTAAACTTAATAAAATTGCGGAATATTTAAAACTTTTATACATTTCCTTCTTTCTTGCCTTGAATCGCAACCTTTACATTACATCTCTTTGATTCAATCTTATATCATGAATCGTTACAACAAAATGACTATACAAAGTCTTACATCATAACTAAATATCCATATACATTGTATAACTCAACTTACAATTCAACAACATGTTACGTTCAAAATATGAAATACATTTCTCATAAAAAATAAGTAATCTTCATGAATATAGATCTCTATAACTCACTTAGCACATATCTTTACCTTAAAATCTTGACCTGCAAAAGTGGTTATTTGCAAGAGTGAGCTCGACGGCCCAGCAAAGTCTAATAGTTTTCATGCATCACATAGCACATAATAACATACTCGATATACATCTCATTAAAGTAACATGGCATACATGCTTTTAATTCACATAAAAAATATAAAGATTGAGTTCCTTACTCAATCATCATTACTTAGCCAAAACAATGTAGTTATATATTGACTTTAACATTTCATGATTTCAACATGCATACATATCATGCAATTTAAAACAGTTCATCAAGTCCACATAGAAAATAGGAACCGAAAGACTTGCCTTGATCGTTGTTTACCAATAATAGTTTAACAGCTTACAGTTATCTGCACTTCACGTGCCCTACAGAATTATATAATCATACACATCAACTATTAGTCACATAACAACACATAGTAATTGTAATGTAAACTCTACTCCACATCTCTTAATCATTCCTTTTAATTATCACACAATGTTCAATTAGATTGTGGTAACTCACTATATTTCTTCTTAGTCAAACTCGAAGTTCATTCAAGTGCTTAAGTCTTGCTAGGACTACTTATTGGTTTTATGTTAAACCCATTTCATATCCTATAATATTCATTTTAATTGAATTGAAACACTTTTAAAGTTCGTTAGCACTTGGCACGACGTTTCAACGTTCATTCGTCACACGCCCGATTTGCCTCTCTTGTGTATGCTTACTATGCTTCAATAACTTATCTAATACATCATTTATTAATGTTAAACATCATTATATTTACTAACATTCATGTTTTATAACTTAGGACATCATCTTTTATGGTCAAGAGCACTACATATGCATATGTGCATGCCTGACGCCCTCCGATTGCACCCGAAAACATAACAGTCCTAAAGATGATCATTTTGACTACTGTTAAAGACCTCAAATTAAACAACTTAAAGCATTAAAGTTGTAGGTCTATTCGTCCTCGTTCCGGATCATCTTGAATCAACTCAATCGGAGTTCGTATGAGAAAGTTATGGTCGTTTTACTATAGGAGGCCAAAATTGTCCGACTCAGACTTTTGTACCCGCGACGCGGCGCGAGAACTAGGCTAACCAGTGGCGTCGCAGTGCGAGATTGGTGTTGGGGCGCGAATTTCAGCACTGGGGTGCGAACTTAATGTTGGTCAAGCGAATTGTGGTCTTCGAGGCGCTGAATTTGACGTTGGGACTCCATTTTTGGTATTTCAGGCCAAACGTCTTGAACCCAAACCACGAAGAACAGAACAACTAAATTTTTGTCTATAACTTAATTTCTAACACTAATTAACATGCATAACTTCATCGTAAACTACACATTAACCTTAACAATCATCCATATAACAATTACCAACAATTAAACAACTACTTTAGAAAACTTAATTCTTTGAAAACACTATTTTTAAGAAAAACTCCATTGTTAACGTTGTTTAACATTGTAATATCAATAATAACCCAAACTTGATTACTTTAAAGTATGATTCAAATTCATACCCAATTAACATACATAAGCTTCAATTTCACAATTAGCATACAATCACATACTAATTTTGTTATACTCCAAAACATGTTCATGTTCATCTTCATATGTCCACTGTAAAACCAATTTTGTTTCTCTTTGAACGTATTTGTAAACTACAATCATATATATATATGTTAGTTATTATCAAAATATATGGTTTCATCATCAATTAGTAAAACATATGGATTACAGAAAATTTTTGTAAACATATTATACCTCAGTGAGTGAATTTCAAGAACACAGAGACTAAGGAATTATACTATAAAAGATATATGTTAAGATTATCAAACATACCTTTTGTTGCTTTGAAATTACTTGTTAATCACTAAGAAACGTTTTGGAATTACAGAACCCTTTCTCTCAATTTTCTCTGATACATCTCGCTCAAACCCTCTGTAATTCTCCTTATCAGAAAACTTTTATTTTTCTTCTTAGGCTTAAGCCAAATGCATTATACGTAAACTAAAACTAACCCAAACGCACATCTTATTCAAACGTTTAAAATCGACACTACTAATGGCCTTATTAATTCAGCGGTTACCATAATTATTATAAATTATTTATATTATATTTAATTTAATTTATATTACTAATAAATTAAATTTAAAAATCCAAAATCCATAAGGCTCCGTTTGGCAAAACTCTTTAAAATTAAAGACTTAATATATTTAAGCCTTATTTGGTAAAATAAATTAAAACTACTTTAATTTATTTTAATAACCACTTATAATATAGTTATTTGTCACACTTCTAATTAATTAAGTTTTCATACTTAATTAATTAATTTTAATAATAATTCATTGCATAATATAATAATTTATTTAATCATTATAAACTCTCTAACTTAATTATTAAATTAAATTAGATTACTATTTCAAAATAATTACTTTCCTTAACTCATTAATTATTTATTAAACAAATAAATAATCAAATCACATCAAATCAATTAAACAAATACTTATTCAACGATAAATACATCCATTAAATATTTATATAATTTAATAAATATTTAAATATTTAATTAAAAATCTGGATTGTTACATTGGGCGTAGTGTAAAGATGAATTTATTAGTATGATTATGAACAAGAATTGTGATTTGGTATAACCAAGATTTTTGATGTTTCAGGTGAAGATATGTGATGAAAATTATCTTCGTCATGGGTGCTAAGAGGAATTTAGAATCACAATTATGATTATGATTTATTCGTATGATTGTGGACATGAAATGTTGATTGATGTTATAGGGATAAAACATTATTGGTGGACTTTTAACATGGTATAGATAATAGACCTGATGGTCTATTTGATTCTTCTAATGGATTACTCGTTCCGCTGAAACTATGGTTGAAAAGTTTTATCATCTACCATATGTTCTAAATCTCTGATTTATTATTGATGAAAGCTATTGATAATTTAATTATCTTTAGTCATAATATTCTTTTCTTGGGCTAGTTTGCTCACCCTTTTGCTTCACAATTCCTTTCGGGTAATAAAAGTGTATTTTGGGTGAGAAGTGGGTATTAAGAGGATTAGAACGGTGGTCTATAGCTGTTGAGGTTCTCCCTAAATAGTATGAAAATAATTTTATTTAGAACTATAGATAAGTGTGTCGTATTGTATACGTCATTTAATATTTAATTTTGGTGAATCGAATAGAGTGAGGTGAACCCAACTTTGGAGGGTGTTTTGCCACTATCATACAAGATATCTAATGAAATACAACCTCGTGTTATCATAAGACATGGTTG
This sequence comes from Panax quinquefolius, assembly GCA_020205615.1. NCBI lineage: Eukaryota > Viridiplantae > Streptophyta > Magnoliopsida > Apiales > Araliaceae > Panax > Panax quinquefolius. The sequence goes on from JAINUW010000175.1 coordinate 313,821, forward strand.
TACACCTCCACTTGCTGAGTATATCTACGAGCACTACCTATATGATCTTGGAGTTTAGTTAAAATATAATTTTCACTTGGAGACAACGAAGATAGTTATATGTCAGGAGAAGACTCACCATGGGAAAGAAGATGATAGTAATCTTCTTGTTTTTCTTTGGGGACTTTTGGGTCAACCAAGGATAATTCTGTGGACATATGATATCTATCATAACCTAGATGTATGACCTCCCATGTACGAAGGTTTCCTTGAGTACTTCCCGAAGATTTTAATTTCTAAAATAGTTTTTGACTGTACTTTTATGTAAAGTACCATTATAAGGTTGTGGTCGATGCACCATGAGAGTTACATACATTTGTATTAAAACTCACATCTTATCTGTTGTCGTACTCTGCACGACAGTTCAACAGTTGTATAAATGAAGTTTGTATTTGATTTTTATAGTGTGATATCTGGCGACTTAAGATGGGTCGTGTGGACCTATTTTGGGGGCGTCACACCTGAGGTGTTTAGGGAGAGGCTTGAGTTCCAGAGTTGGTGGCTCCTCCAATGACGGTTTCAATTTTTTCGTGGCTATCTCCTCCGTGTGTAAAAGTTCAAATGGTGCTCTGAATCGGCTAATTCGTGGCAATGAATCTAACATCTGTATGTAGTCCACAAATTCCGGGTCATCAAATTCTTCATCCCCCAATAATGTTGTTTCTAATGGATCGTTGTCCAGACTCTTTCCCACATATTCACTAATAATTTGCTCAATTATATCCATCTGAAAACATTCTTCCTCATCCGTGGGGAATTTCATGGCCTTGAACATGTTAAATTTGATTTCTTGGTCTTGGACCCTCATAGTGAGTTCTCCTTTCTGTACGTCGATGAGTGTCCTACCCGTAGCCAAGAAAGGTCTCCCTAAGATATTTGGGATGTTCTTTTCCTCCTCAAAATCCAGAATAATAAAGTCCGCGGGGAATATAAACTTATCCACTTTAATAAGTATGTTCTCTACTATGCCTCTCGGATATGTGACTGACCTATCCGCCAACTTCAATGAAATATTCGTAGGCTTTGACATAGGCAAACCCAATTATGTGTATACTAACAATGGCATATGGTTCACACTCGCCCCCAAATCACATAAGCACTTATTAAAGGACATGTTCCCGATCATGCATGGAATAGTGAAACTCCCCGGGTCTTTCAGCTTTTGTGGCAACTTCTGCTGTAACACTGCACTACACTCCTCTATTAATGCCACTGTTTCGAAGTCTTCCCATTTCTTTTTCCTTGACAGAATTCCTTTAATAAACTTCGCATAACTCGGCATCTGCTCTAAGGCTTCTGCAAACGGGATATTAATCTGGAGTTTCTTAAACACTTCCAAAAACATCGCGAACTGCTTATCTAATTTCTATTTTTGGGCCCTCTGCTGAAATGGTGGTGGAGGATATGTAACTAGGTTGTCGTCTAACTTTGTTTTCTCACCTTGCTTATCTTCACCCTTGTCTCTTTCAACCACTTTACCGTCGTCAACTTTTTCATCCAATATTGCTGAATTTTATGCATCTTTGCAAACGAGATGTTTTCCACTCCTCAACATAATTGTCTGACACTGTTCATGGTTCCCCTTCGGATTTCTCTCTGTATCACTCGGTAGGGTCCCTTATGGCCTGTTATTTAATGCTAATGCAATTTGCCCCATCTGATTTTCCAAGTTCTTTATTGCCACTGCTTGATTTTTCATTGCTGCCTCATTGCTAGTTATGTACTTCGACTACAACTCCTCTAAATCTGATTTTCTTTCCTGATGTTGAGCCGGTTGTTGATGATTCTGAAAACCTGTGGGATATGATGGTCGTGGAGCTTGATTTTTCTGGTTATTACTCCACGAGAAATTTGGGTGGTTCATATTCCCCTAGTTGTAAGTGTTTTGGTACATATTCTGTGGACCCCTATTGTAGCTCCCGACGAACTGCACGGACACTGGATTGATTGCGCACTGATCTGTAGGATGGTCACCCGCGCATAATTCACATACTACTGCAACCTGCTGTCCCTGAGCCCCTGTCATGACATCCAACTTCTTGGACAACACATAAATTTGTGCTTGTATTGTTGTCACTCCATCTACTTCTAACACCCCAGCTGCCTTTGCCTATGTCATTCTTGCTGTAGGCCACTGGTAGTTGTTAGCCGCCATGGTCACAATCAAATTGTAGGCTTCCTCATAACTCTTAGCTATGAATGCTCCATCCGACGCTACATCAATACTGGTTCTGAAATTCCCATGTAGTCCGTTATAAAAAGTATTCATTTGCAACCACTTAGGCAATCCATGATGCGGGCACTTTCTGAGTAACTCCTTATATCTCTCCCATGCCTCATATAACGACTCCCATGTTTACGCTCTCAAACATTGTTATGTCATTCCTCATTTTTGGCGATTTTACGGTGGGGTGGGAAAAATTTGGCAAGGAATTTTTGAGCTAATTCTTCCCATGTAGTTATCGATCCCGGCGGTAGAGAGTGTAACCAACTCTTTGCCTTGTCCCGTAAGGTGAATGGGAACAAGCAAAGTCTCACCGCCTCATCCGACACCCCGTTATACCTGAAGGTGTCGCAAATCTCCAGAAAGCTGACTAGATGTTCATTCAGATCGTCATTAGCCATTCCCCAAATGAATCAATTACGGATCATCCGAATCATCCTGAGCTTGATTTGAATGTATTTACTGACAATTGCGGGAACTGGTGATGCTCATTGCGCAGTTCAATCACCTTGGATGTGGCGAAGTCCCTTAACGCTTTCTGATCTTCAGTTGCCATTGCTTCTTCTATGTCAGAGTTTTCGAATTCGTTCCTTGTTTCCTTGATCCACTTACTTAACCTCTGAAATCTTCTTTCAATGTCGTCTTTAAAAGGAAGCAAGTCTGGATTTTTGGAACGTGTTTGCATAAACCAATGTCAAAAACCTGAAATAAGAAGAACAAAAACAAAAACAAAAATGTTTAAGTAAAACTAGACTAATTAAACTGATATTGTAAAAATTTTAAAATCTAGACTAAATTGTCCGGCAACGGCGCCAAAAACTTGTTGGGTAAAATCTATATACACAAAACACGAAAGTATACATGGTAAACAAGTAATATAGTAATAAATAAAGTATCGTTCCCACGGAGACAAATTAGCAAGAAATTTAACTTCACAATTATTAATTTCCTATTAATCCTAATTCTATTAAATTATTCAATTCAATGGTTTAAAATTATAGAAACTAAATTAATAAATAAATAAACTATCACAAAACAATCATAAATATCAAAATCCAGAATTTCAAACAATTGATGGAGAATTAGACTTATGATTTCACCCTAAGCTTCAATCTAATTTCTACACCTTTATTCCAATTCAATTCACTATCCCAGTTTATTAATCAAGAACACGAATGTAGTACTAGCCACCTCTCGATGCACTAATACCATATTAACTTAAATCCACAATTTAGATAGAAACAAGTTAAACACCTTAATCAACCAACTCACTATATCTCTATGTGAACTGAAATTAAAGAAGGTTTAAGATTACGTTCTCTATCTGATTACATGCGATGTCAAGCATATCTCTACCCTAACATTAATCAAGAATATGCTATTCACAAAATTAATGAACACATGTTATATTAACTAAGTCTAGATTCGAATATCCTCTCTCGATTCCATACAAATCCACAAAGAATTGTTTGATCAGGCAATTCATAAATTCAAGCTCAAATTAATATAGATAAACTGGAAATACTTTATTGAATTGGAAATCAAAGCTACAAAATCATTGTTTCACCTAAGGATCCATCATAAGCCTAAAAAGCGAATTAGCTCATAACGATTGAAATAAAAACTGAATACTTTAAAGGAATCACTCTTTCAATTACAAATATAGAACTAAGATGAAGAATAATGCAAAACCACCCTTCACGTAGCCTTAATCTGCAATCGTCACGAAAATCTCTTCAAAATACTCCTCCAAAGCTTGCTATCAAATTCTGGAATTAATCTTCGTAATATGCCTTGTGTATTGTGTAATTCGTTGTTAATTGAGTAAATAGCCTCCCACACACAATTCCCAGCCAAAATCCTCTCCTCTTTAGAGTCCACATGCTACCAAAATGCTCAAATCCATATCTTAGCAGAGTTCAACAAGCAACAGGAGAGTTCAGATTTCGCGACCCCCCGCCCTGGCGGGGGTCTGTAGACAAAACATGCCTACCCTGGCGGGCACCCTTTCTGCTAAAGTCCACAAAAAGCTGCTAAGTGATTTTTTTCTTCCTTCAAGAATTCTTCCAGAAATGATCCCAATTGACTCCAAATCTTGCTAAATGCTACAACGACCACCCTACACATAAAAGAACACAAAACAAATAAAAACGAATATGAAAACAAGAAAATAGCAACAATTAAGCATGAAATGGACAACAATTCGTGGATATGAAATCCACTTATCATGTTTGATTACTGGACTCGTAAGAAGACTATTTCCAACGAGGCTCAGGAAAAGCACCACCCAAATTCGCTCCAGTTGAAAGACCGGATTAACTTCCCGTCAAGTAAATTGTGATGATTTGGGAACCTTCATGCCAAAAAGCCACGAGAGTAACCAAAGATAGATCAGCCACTGATAAACCAAACACGGAGGAAAGTCTCTTCATGTTTTTTCATTACTTGTAAAGTGAATTACTTGTAATTTCATGCCATATTCATCTCCATGTAATGAGAAATATGAAGAAACATGTGTACATACATATTTTAATTAAAACATGCTATCCTGGATTATAAACAGCTAACATCTGCCTTGCAGGATAATATTCCTAGAACGGATACATAGCATGTAAACATTTACACATTCCCTAAAGACTAAACTACGTAAGCCTTTTGCAGGGAAATAATCGGACCTATCACCCACTCAAAATCCAAAAAGGCCATGAGCCTACAGTTAATTATGTCATCATCAGACCAGACTGACATTAATCCAGTTTCTCACAAAGAATTTGACGAATTAAGTAAACAAATCACAGATTTGGCTGTTCTACTTAAAGAACTACACCAGTCTACTCAGGGTATGAGGATACCCATACATGCTGAATTCTCTACACAATGAGGAACCCAAGGTCCTGATAAAGCCATTAAAGAACCTGAACTTCAATTGGATACGACCAAAAAGATTCATGATATCACCCATCTCAATGGAGATCCAGACACCGGTGACATTAGGAAGAAAGTCCTTCAAATGGAAGAAACCCGTTGGAGCACACGGAAGTGTCTCATATGCTGACCTTTGTATATTCCCTAGTGTTCATTATCCAGAAAATTTTAAAATGCCTGACTTTGAAAAATATGATGGGTTCGGAGATCCTTATACACATTTGAAGGTGTTCATTGGAGAACTTGGATCTTATGTAGAGGATGAGAAGCTCAGGATGCAGTTGTTCCAAAAAAGTCTGATTGGAGAAGCCCGTTCGTGGTATACCAGATTAGACAACTCAAAGATCCATAGTTGGGAAGAGCTAGCTCACGCCTTCCTCACTCAATACAGCTTCCAGTCTCAGATGGCTCTTGACCAGTATTAGATTACCAAGGTCAAGAAATAGTCTAATGAGTCTTTCAGAGAATATGCTCAAAGGTGGAGGCATCTGGCTGCTCAAGTTATTCCTTCCATGACGGAATCAGAAATGGTCATGACTTTCATAGACATACAAGAAGCTTCTTTCTATGAAAGAGTCTTAGCTGGTATTGGCAAACCATTTTTCAAAATGATCAAACACAAAGAAATGGCTGAGATGGGATTGAAGTCAGGAAAGATTTAAGACTTAGCCGCTCTTAAAGCAATTACTGAGCACATCTGTGAGACCCCAGATTTTATGAATAAAGATTTAATTTTCTCGAAATATTTTTTTTTAATATTATGGTGTGGATTTAAGATAATGTTATAGTTGTTGGTAGTATTTATAAATTTTGCAAAGTACGCAAGTTGTTGTATAATATTCGATTGGTCGGGGAATATTCTTTTTTGTCGGGGAATATCCGTACGATGGTACAATCATTGGTGGACCCCACAACGGAATTATTGTCGGAATGAAAAAATGATAAAAATATTTTATGGAAATAACAGCAGAAGTTTTACCGTTAAGCTATTTGAAACACGGTGTTAAAAGTATAATGTCTGGCGTGGTTACATAGTAGCACACGGTATTGATTATTGATGCTTACGTGATAAGTCACTCAGTTTTGTTTTCTTCGTATTATTAATATAATAAAACAGAATACTTTTATAGAGTTATTCTATAAATAGAATATATTATATTCTATTATGCATAGTGTTACATAGTGTCTGCATAGTGTTTTGTATAGTAAAATCTTTTTATATAAAACATAATACTTTTATAAAGTTATACATTTAATTAGACAATAAGTAGAATATATCATATTTTATTATGCATAGTGCCTACATAGTGTTTGTATAGAAAAATCTTTTATAAAGTTATTCATTTTATTAGATTATAAATATAATATATTATATTTTATTTAAAATATTTTGCTTTAAATATGGACCGTCAGATTAAAGTAAATCAATCTGGACCGTTCATGAGTTAGTTACTATGCAGTCCATTTTTCTATAAATAGAAGCTCATTCATTCATTATTTCTTACGAATTCACTGAAACTCTAGAGAGAGAAACTATAGAGAGAAAGAAGAAAAGGGTTATGCTACTTCACTACTTCTATATCCAGTACTCTTCTTTCTAAGGTAGGGAATATTATTTGTTATACTCATAAGGGGTATTCTTTCTTTCTTATTCATGAAGAGAACTTCTGTTATTCTATTCTTTATTATTCTGTTGGAATAGCCTGTATACGCGGGATACCCTATACTTGGTGAAATTCTTCTGTTGGCATATCCTGTCTGTGCGTTTTACGCCAGACCTGGTTTCGTCTTTATTATTATTCTATTGGAATATCCTGTCTGTGCGTTTTACGTTGGACCTAGTTCCGTCTTTATTGGTATTATGTTGGAATAACATGTCTATGCGAAGTACCGCATGCATGGTGATTTCTGTTATTATTCCGTTCTTTATTATTCTGTTGGAACATCCTGTCTGTGCTTTACGCATGACCTGGTTCCGTTAATTATTATTCTGTTAGAATAACCTGTCTATGCGAAGTACCGCATGCATGGTGATTTCTTTTGTTATTCCATTCTTTATTATACTCAGTTGGTTAAAACTTTGACTTCCATACTCCATGAAATTAGTGGAATATCCTTGATATTTGCGCTTTATCTAGTATCTTTTCATGGAAATATTCTTCTGAGCATTCTTGAATTTTACTCTACAAAGTAGTATCATGTTGACAATTTGGACGTTATTAGTTCCTGGATAAATTAATTCTTGAACTTTTTTATATTTTTATATCATTGTCAGCATCCTCATGCTTATATTTTTTTTTAAAAGTCATACGTGGCCTGTAGTGCATAGATGGACTTGGTATGATTATGACCAGGGATTATTCGGTGTAATCATGACCGTAATGTTACAAATGATGTGGAAAAAGTCCTCATTGGCCCGTAGTGCATTGATGGACAATTTTTGGTATGATTATGGCTATGGATTCTCTTCGGCCAAGGGTGCAAAGATGAATTGTTTTATGGCATGATCAGGACCATTGATGAAAACATGAATATCTTTAGCCGTAGTGCATGGATAATTCGTGGTCGTGATAATAAAGAATATCCTTGGTCAGAGTGAGGGTGATTCGATGATGTGGATTATTTATTAAAATTTGAGTCCCAGCGATAAAAGTGATGAAAAACCTTTTTAAATTATAAAAGATAGTATATTTTATTCTCTACTTGATTCTTTTAATGGATTGCTTTTTCCGCTGCAGTTAAACTTGTTGTTTGTTATATTGTATCAATTTAACACTGTTTAAGGCTAATGATAATTTATTTTGGATTATCTTAGTCATAATATTTCTTATTGGGCTAGTTGAGCTTCACCCTTTCTTTTCACATTCTCTTCGTGAAATGAGAATATAGGCCGACGCAGTCAGGAAGCGGAGTGATGGTCCTAGATGGTGCATTAGTAGTCCTCACTATTTTGTGAAATAGTGTGATAATAATTGTAATAAGGACTCCTTTTGAGTTTGTATACTCTCTAGTAGACAATATTTGTATTCAAACTCACAGTTTATGTTTTGTCGCATTGTACACGACAGTTGTATTATTAAGTTCTATTTGAATTCTGTACCATGTATCTGGCGACTCAAGATGGGTGATGTATACCTAATTTTGGGGGCGTCACAACATCCAATCTGGATCTTATGGAAACAACCCCCGGAGGGTCCATAAAAATAAAGATGAAGATGTTTCCTTGATACTACACGGTCAAAAAGGTAGTCAGAATATGCCTATACAGAGGAGAAACTACTCCCCTTTTCAAGCACAATCTTCAAACCCTCCATTGCCAAAAGGTGGAGAAGAAAAGCACCCTCGAGTGTTAACACCCTTAGAGGACTCGCTCGAGAATATTCTCACTCTTCTGACAACTCAGAAGAAAATTACGCATCTTCTTCCACCAGCCAACCCTAATGGGAGGGGTTTCAATGCTGCTCGGAAATGTGCTTATCATGTCGGGGCACCTGGACATGTTACTTAAGATTGTTGGGCCTTGAAACATAGGATCCAAGATTTAATAGACAATGGGGAGATCGTGGTTACCAAACCAGATCAACCTCATGTGCAAGACAACCCTCTTCCTCAACACAAAGAAGAAGAGATCGACATGATATGCTAGAGCGCTGAACAAAGTTCTAATTTGAACAGTGAATCATCCCAGACCATCAAAGACGGTGTTGACAGATAGGATTACGCAAAGTTTCAATTTGCTACGGAATGAAAGATGAAAGCTCTTTGTAAGAAAATTAAACAATTGGCAAAACTGGTGACCTATCAGCATCAAGTCACCCGCAAGTTAATCAGCCAGGAGCATGCCTATCTCCTTCCTTTTATTATGAATGCTCCATCATCGCCTTCAGAAAGAGAAGCTATTGAGGATAAAGTTGCGAAAAGAGCAAATGCTAAAGCCCGTCGGGATTTTGCCGATTAAAGGGAATTTACATACCTAGGCCAACCTATAGAGAAGATATTTTAGATGTTAATCAGTGAAGGAAGAATTACCTCCCTTCTACCTCCAATTAATCCCCGTTCAGGAGGGTTCAACTCTGATGGAGTATGTCAATATCATTCACATTCTCGTGGTCACGGCACAGAAGAATGTTGGGCACTCCGCCACCTTATTCAAAATCTAATTGATAACGGTGTCCTGCAACTGGCAGGCGATGACACTATGATACTCGAGAGTGGGAATACCTGTCCTACTAAGTGGAAGGGATTAGTAGCAGTTATATCCGCTGAGGTCGATGAGACTGAAAAGACATTTTCCATACAAGCAATTCAACTCAAAGGAGCTATCAATCCTTTGAAAGTGGCTGCACCAGAGCCAATTTCTTTTCCCTTTAGACCACAATATCCTGTTGTCAGCTTACACAAAGTCCCATGGAATTATGGAAAAGCTGAAGGATCCACGTCTCATACTACTGCTACAGTGTCGAAGGATAATCCATTGTATCTTCCTTAGAGGGTAATGAAGTCTGCCATCAAAGCAAAATGGAAGATTCGCATGGAGAAAATTGACAAATTCTTTCGTACTATGGGCCATAATGAAGCCAATATAGTTTTAAGCTTAAGAGAAGCTCCACATCAGATCTCAATACTTGACTTGATTTTCTCTTCCGAGGATCACATGAAGATCTTATTAAAGGTTTTGGAAGAAGCCTATTTGCCGAAGTCAGTGGATGTGGAAAAGTTTCAACAATTGGTTGATCACATTTTTAACAACAATGTGATATCTTTCACTGATGACGATATACCGCCCGAAGGGACCGTTCATTAGAAACCATTGCACATTGCAGTTTTGTCATCCGGGTATATAGTAGCTGGAGTTTTGATAGATGGAGGTTCGTCTCTGAATATCTGTCCTTATGCCACCTTGGTGAAGATGATTGTCAATCTCAACCGGATTCGAAGCAACCATACTGTTATCAAAGCATTTGATGGATCCCGACAGAATTCGGTCGGAGAGATTGAGCTGCCAATTGTGATTGGTCCAAATACATTCAATGTATCCTTTCATGTCCTCAAGATAGATTCAGGATACAACCTGCTATTGGGAAGACCATGGATCCAATGGCTGGAGTTGTCCCTTCTACACGTCATCAACAACTCAAATATATTGTCAACAATAGTCTAGTCACTATCAATGCAGAGCCAGAATGTCTTGAACAAGGAGACCTACCCCGCATCAGCTTCAATTCAGAAGTTGAGCCAGAAAGTTTTCATACTTTTGAAGTGAGTAACACGCAATACCATCCTATTGGAGAACCACTTTTCGTACCCAAGATTTCTGTCGAGGTTATGTCGACCACTCAAGAAATGATGGCATTGGGTCATTGTTAGGTAAAATCTAATTACGCACAACACACAAGTATACGTGGTCTACAAGTAATAAAGTGAAAGTAAAGTATCGTTCCCACGAGGAATTGTTTAATAAAAAAATCACCAAGTACTAACCCGTAACCAACTCAATCTTATTTAAACGAATGAATTTCAAATTATATAAATTAAATTATTTAATTAAACTAATTCTAATTACCACAAATTAAATTAAGATTACAAAGATTTAATATCACAACTTCACTTATTACTTCATTTAAGTTAACACACTTCTCATCAATTATTCTCTATCCAGAATTGTTAATCAAGAACACTAAAGTAGATAAAACCACCTCTCGATGCATAATACCCATACTCATTTAAATCCACAGATGATAGAATTAAGTAAGACACCATAATTAACTAATTCACTATATCTCTACGTGAATTACAATTAAAAAGGATTTAAAGCACAAGTTCTCTATAAGATTACATATGGCATAAAGACATATCTCTATCCTAAACTAGAATCATGAATTCCATCTAAGCAGAAATCACAAACACATGCTATCATGATAAGATCTAAATCAATACTTCAACTCTGGACTTCATATAGATTATCACGGTAATTGTTAGCTAGGCAATTAGGCAATTAAGCAATTAAGTCCAAATCACAATAGACAATCCTCACAATAGAACATAATAATTGATAGGGAAGCTTATTAAAAGAAACTACACAATTAGATCCATTGTAATCTCAAACAAAGAATTAGTTCATGATTATTGAATTAAAAATAAGAATCAACAATTGAATAATCATCAAAAGACAAAGATAGAAGAAGATGAGAAGATAGAATCTATTATCTGTAGATTTGAAGCTCTCTCATTTCTCTTATTTTGAATCTTCAATGGTCTCCAAGTTGCTTCATTCTCCAAAACTTATGAGAAATAGTGTTTTGATCTAATCTACTATAATCTAATTTAATGGAATCCTCTCTCTAATCTATTCTCCCCCTAATCCTTGTGATTCTCCTCCTTTTATTAGTTTCTTTATATATCTTTAAGTCCTCTTGGAAGTCTTCTTGGAAGTCCTCTTGGAAGTCCTTGACTCAATCGGATCGAAACAATCCTTTCCGAACTCAAAATTGACCAAAATTTGTATTTTCTGTGCATACCACCGCCCCAGCGGGGGTATACGCTTGTAAAGGGCCCGCCCCGGTGAGCTAAAGGCCTATTTTGTGCCTTGCATGCCAACCCCAGAGGCGGTTTGGTGAAGGAATATTTTTTACTCTGACGTCCTTTGGGAAATCGGCCATAACGTTTGATCCGGGATATCGACGAGATATAAAATGTTTATTCTTTGAGAATTGAGAAATAATGGACGGATAAAGACCTAAATTGGGTGGAAAGTGACTGTTATGTAAATGGCCACCGAAAATAGTGACGTTCGACGTCCGTTGGTACAAATATCATAACTCTTGCATCCGAACTCCGATTGGAATGATTCAAGATGTTCTGGAAAGCTACGAAGAAGATATATAATATAATCCAAGTTCCTAGCCAAGAACATGAAATGAAAATGAAATCCCAAACGATGTCCGTATTGCTTTTCTTTGCGATTTCATACCAATTCTTTGCGATTTCAACTCCCAAGCATATAATCTACAAAATGAACACAAAATGCATGAAAAGTAACTAAGAAACTTGAGATTAAGCAACTAATTCAAGTTGCCTCCTAGTTAGCGCATGAATTATAGTCTTTCAGATTGACTTTGTCTGGTCAACGCTATCCAATTCCTCGTTGGTAATTGAGGAAGCCTCCATCCATCAAAAATAATATAGCTTTTGGTAGGTTCCTTTTTTTGATGGCCAATGCATCAAAGTCACCTAGCATGCTCTGATTTGGTATGCTCTTAATCAAGAACGTCCCACAGCTAGGTGTTTTCTCCATTGTGTATGTGATCACTTTGGGGCATGGAAGCTTGTCACACATAATGGGCTCTTCGTCTATCTTCTCTTTCTCGTCCCACCATGGATTCAAAATTGTACTCGCTCTTATGTCATATAGAGCTTCGCCGACGACATAACTACCAAGTGAGCATGATTTTGCAAATCTGACTAACTCTTTGATCTTTGGTGGAGACCCATTTAGATCTTTGCCGACCTCTATTTCATTATCCCCAATTGTCTCCACACTTTCGATATCTTGTGGCTCATCCAGTCGTAGATTTGGTTTGGGTTCTCCGTCAATTTCGTCATGCATGTCATAAGGCCAAGTGTTTGGAGGAAGGTTGCTTACAACTTTGGTCATTTGCTCTGTCTGATCCGTAAGATTTTGATTTGGCTTTACTTGATTACTCATCTTCTCCTCATTTGCTATGAACTTGGACAATAATTCCCACAGCCTTGAATTTTCTATTTCAGTCTCGGAAGGCATGTATTGAGGACTATTGGTTGAGGTAGTGACTAGTTGTTCCATCCAATTATTAAAATTTAGGGTTGACGGCTCTTGGCTAATACTCATCTCCTCTAGGTTTGCTATGCCCTTCAATATTACATCCCTCAGATTTGGCTTTTCTTCTAGTGGCAATGGAGGTGGACATGAAAATTCTGGTGTGTATGTTGGATTTGGAGCGTAGTATTGGTCATTATAAATGTAGCTCCGTGAAGAATCCAGGTGATACCCCCTAACTTGGTGATAGTTAGGATCGCAATAGTTATTAAGGTAATCACCACTATATTGTACCAGTTCAAAACTAATGGTGCATTGATGAATTTGATGGGTGCCAGCACAATAGTAACACGTAATTGCCATCATTCGACTACGTTGGGTTGCGATAACCTCCAACATCTTCGAATTTGCGTCAATTTATACTGATTTTGCGGAAAATGCATTAAGTCCATCAATATCTATTTCCCTTGGTTAAGTCATGTTTGTGTATGGCCATTGATACGCAAAGTCGTCCATCGTACCTGAAAAGAAAGAAAAATAGGAAGATGAGTAAATAAAAAGGGAAAAAAATGTTTAAATTAAGACTAATTTGATTGAAGCTAATATTAGCAAAAAATATAATATATAATTCCCTAGCAACGACGCCAAAAACTTGTTGTCTAAAATCTAATTACGCACAACACTCAAGTATACGTGGTCAACAAGTAATAAAGTGAAAGTAGAGTATCGTTCCCACGAGGAATTGTTTAATAAAAAATCACCAAGTACTAACCCGTAACCAACTCAATCTTATTTAAACGAATGAATTTCAAATTATATAAATTAAATTATTTAATTACACTAATCCTAATTACCACAAATTAAATTAAGATTACAAAGATTTAATATCACAACTTCACTTATTGCTTCATTTAAGTTAACACACTTCTCATCAATTATTCTCTATCCAGAATTTTTAATCAAGAACACTAAAGCAGATAAAACCACCTCTCGATGCATAATACCCATACTCACTTAAATCCACAGATGATAGAATTAAGTAAGACACCATAATTAACTAATTCACTATATCTCTACGTGAATTACAATTAAAAAGGATTTAAAGCACAAGTTCTCTATAAGATTACATATGGCATAAAGATATATCTCTATCCTAAACTAGAATCATGAATTCCATCTAAGCAGAAATCACAAACACATGCTATCATGATAAGATCTAAATCAATACTTCAACTCTGGACTTCATATAGATTATCACGGTAATTGTTAGCTAGGCAATTAAGCAATTAAGTCCAAATCACAATAGACAATCCTCACAATAGAACATAATAATTGATAGGGAATCATATTAAAAGAAACTACACAATTAGATCTATTGTAATCTCAAACAAAGAATTAATTCATGATTATTGAATTAAAACTAAGAATCAACAATTGAATAATCATCAAAAGATAAAGATAGAAGAAGATGAGAAGATAGAATCTATTGTCTGTAGATTTGAAGCTCTCTCATTGCTCTTACTTTGAATCTTCAATGGTCTCAAAGGTGCTTCATTCTCCAAAACACATGAGAAATAGTGTTTTGATCTAATCTACTCTAATCTAATTTAATGGAATCCTCTCTCTAATCTAATCTCCCCCAATCCTTGTGATTCTCCTCCTTTTATAAGTCTCTTTATATGTCTTTAAGTCCTCTTAGAAGTCCTTGAGTCAATCGGATCGAAACAATCCTTTCCGGACTCAAATTTGACAAAATTTGTATTTTCTGGGCATACCCCCCGGGCGGCTAAGGGCATGTTTTGTGCCTTGCATGCCAACCCCGGAGGCGGTTCGGTGAATGAATATTTTCTGCTCTGGCGTCCTTTGGGAAATCGGCCATAACGTTTGATCCAGGAAGAGTTACGAAGCCTGCCACCTATCAAATCGAAGATATCGAAAAGATATACAACTTTTATTCTTTGAGAAGTGAGAAATAACGGACGGATGAAGGTCGAAATTGGGCTGAAAGTGACTGTTATGCAAATGGCCACCCAAAACAGTGACGATCGACGTCCGTTGGTACAAATGTCATAACTCTTGCATCCGAACTCCGATTGGAATGATTCAAGATGTTCCGGAAAGCTAAGAAGAAGATCTATAATATAATCCAAGTTCCTAGTCAAGAACATGAAATGGAAATAAAAGCCCAAACGATGTTCGTATTGCTTTTCTTTGCGATTTCATACCAATTCTTTGCGATTTCAACTCCCAAGCATATAATCTACAAAATGAACACAAAATGCATGAAAAGTAACTAAGAAACTTGAGATTAAGCAACTAATTCAAGTAACAGATACCAGATAAGTAGGTATAAAACCTACTTATCAAATACCCCCAAACTTAAACATTTGCTTGTCCTCAAGCAAAAACACAAAATAATAATGCAATGCAACTAATCTACATGCCTACGAATCCAGTAGTAATGACAGAAACAAGTCTATTCAACCGTCCTTAGAGAAATCAAATAAACATGATAATACATCTTAACAAAACAAATCAATAATTTCCCAATCAATCATCAAATATTAGACTGTTATTACTGATATAGTGCGTGTGTGCTCCACAACAATGTTAACTGATATAAAATCAAATTTAACACATAACAAGTCTCTTCGAAGGCATCATACAATGTAAACTCAATAAATCCAAAAACAAGCTAGATCCAACTAAAATCAAATAATTACTAATATCGAGGGTCAACATGGGATACTTATGCTTTATTTTTCATCTACGGGGGCTTTTTGCTCTTATTTCCCATTTTATTTCTTCTTCTTTTTTTTATTTTTGGATAGTGAGTGCGTTTTACGCTCCAACTCATGCATGTGTTTATGAGGAGTGCATTTCACGCTTCTTCTCGACCCACCACATGACTTAATTTATTCAACTCAATATCTTTTTTTTAGAAGCTTATATACCCCACTTTTCCCCCCAAACTTAGGTTCTTGCCTAATTCTTCGCCCTGACTGCCAATCTTTGTCATTCTCTTATTTAAACTAGCATTATCCTTTAGAATTCCATTATGTATCAATTTAAACTCAAGCATTCAACAAGTGGTTTTTATTGTGCTATCCTTATTATAACAGTTTTAAACAGAAAAAGACTCAATTTATAACAAGAAATCACATCAAAGCTCTAATGGTTAGTACTATACTTGTCCACCCAATTCCAATCTCATCATTGGCCAAAACAAACTGTAAACTATCTAACAACTGGATTCATGTAAATGAACATAATAACTAACTAATAATTTTTTTGAATTTTTGAATTTTTGAATTGTTTTTTTAAGAACTGAATATATAATGCTATTTAAACTATACTACTATGCAACTACATATGCAGTTGTACTACATAAATGCACACCTAATGAACCTACCATATGCAAAATAACATAACATAAACTTGAAACTAAACACGCAATAATGAACTAAACTAAACTCCCTTAAACATAGAAATTACAATGTCCTCATTGTAAGAATATAGCGGTAAGTAGAAGAGAACTTCTATAATCAACTAAGCGTGAGGTGAAGGTGGCGATGGCGGCAACGATCATTTTCCTATCAATTGAACCTCCAATACCTACAATGAAGAGACAACATGGATTAGAATAGCACTTGGATTGGTAAGAGAACTTAATAAGCAAATTAATTCCTATCTAATAACTAAACTAGTAAAGCATATAAATATAAAAATTCCTGGGTTGCCTCCTAGTTAGCGCTTGAATTATAGTCTTTCAGCTTGACTTTGTCTGGTCAACGCTATCCAATTCCTCTTTGGTAATTGAGGAAGCCTCCATCCATCGAAAATAATATAGCTTTTGGTAGGTTCCCATTTTTTATGGCCAATGCATCAAAGTCACCTAGCATGCTCTGATTTGGTATGCTTTTAATCAAGAATGTCCCACAGCTAGGTGTTTTCTCCATTGTGTATGTGATCACTTTGGGGCATGGAAGCTTCTCACACACAATGGGCTCTTCGTCTATCTTCTCTTTCTCGTCCCACCATGTATTCAAAATTGTACTCGCTCTTATGTCATATAGAGCTTCGCCGACGACATGACTACCAAGTGGGCATGATTTTGCAAATCTGACTGACTCTTTGATCTTTGGTGGAGACCCATTTAGATCTTTTCCGACATCTATTTCATTATCCCCAATTGTCTCCACACTTTCGATATCTTGTGGCTCATCCAGTCGCAGATTTGGTTCGGATTCTCCGTCAATTTCGTCATGCATGTCATAAGGCCAAGTGTTTGGAGGAAGGTTGCTTACAACTTTGGTCATTTGCTCTGTCTGATCCGTAGGATTTTGATTTGGCTTCGCTTGATTACTCATCTTCTCCTCATCTGCTATGAACTTGGACAATAATTCCCACAACCTTGAATTTTCTATTTCAGTCTCGGAAGCAATGTATTGAGGACTATTGGTTGAGGTAGTGACTAGTTGTTCCATCCAATTATTAAAATTTTGGGTTGACGGCTCTTGGCTAATACTCATCTCCTCTAGGTTTGCTATGCCCTTCAATATTACATCCCTCAGATTTGGCTTTTCTTCTAGTGGCAATGGAGGTGGACATAAAAATTATGCGTGTATGTTGGATTTGGAGCGTAGTATTGGTCATCATAAATGTAGCTCCGTGAAGAATCCGGGTGATACCCCCTAACTTGGTGATAGTTAGGATCAACATAGTTATTTAGGTAATCACCACTATATTGTATCGGTTCAAAACTAACGGTGCATTGACGAATTTGATGGGTGCCAGCACAATAGTAACACGTAATTGCCATCATTCGACTCCGTTGGGTTGCGATAACCTCCAGCATCTTCGAATTTTGCCTCAATTTGTACTGATTCTACGGAAAATGCATTAAGTCCATCAATCTCTGTTTCCCTTGGTTAAGTCATGTTCGTGTATGGCCATTGATACGCAAAGTCGTCCATCGTACCTGAAAAGAAAGAAAAATAGGTATATGATTAAATAAAAAGGAAATTTTTTTTTTAAATTAAGACTAATTTGATTGAAGCTAATATTGGCAAAAAATATAATATATAATTCCCTGGCAACGACGGCAAAAACTTGTTGTGTAAAATCTAATTACGCACAACACTCAAGTATACGTGGTCAACAAGTAATAAAGTGAAAGTAGAGTATCGTTCCCACGAGGAATTGTTTAATAAAAAATCACCAAGTACTAACCCGTAACCAACTCAATCTTATTTAAATGATAAATTTCAAATTATATAAATTAAATTATTTAAATACACTAATTCTAATTACCACTAATTAAATTAAGATTACGGAGATTTAAGATCACAACTTCACTTATTGCTTCATTTAAGTTAACACACTTCTCATCAATTATTCTCTATCATGAATTATTAATCAAGAACACTAAAGCAGATAAAACTATCTCTCGATGCTTGATACCCATACTCACTTAAATCCACAGATGATAGAATTAAGCAAGACACCCTAATTAACTAATTCACTATATCTCTATGTGAATTACAATTAAAAAGGATTTAAAGCACAAGTTCTCTATAAGATTACGTATGGCGTAAAGGCATATCTCTATCCTAAACACGAATCATGAATTCCATCTAAGAAGAAATCACAAACACATGCTATCATGATAAGATCTAAATCAATACTTCAACTCTGGACTTCATATAGATTATCACGGTAATTGTTAGCTAGGAAATTAAGCAATTAAGTCCAAATCACAATAGACAATCCTCACAATAGAACATAATAATTGATAGGGAAGCATATTAAAAGAAACTACACAATTAGATCCATTGTAATCTCAAACAAAGAATTAATTCATGATTATTGAATTAAAACTAAGAATCAACAATTGAATAATCATCAAAAGATAAAGATAGAAGAAGATGAGAAGATAGAATCTATTGTCTGTAGATTTGAAGCTCTCTCATTGCTCTTACTTTGAATCTTCAATGGTCTCAAAGGTGCTTCATTCTCCAAAACACATGAGAAATAGTGTTTTAATCTAATCTACTCTAATCTAATTTAATAGAATCCTCTCTCTAATCTAATCTCCCCCTAATCCTTGTGATTCTCCTCCATTTATAAGTCTATTTATATGTCTTTAAGTCCTCTTGGAAGTCCTTGAGTCAATCGGGTCGAAACAATCCTTTCCGGGCTCAAATTTGACCAAAATTTGTATTTTCTGGGCATACCCCCGCCCCGGTAGGGGTCTAGGCTTGTAAAGGGCCCGCCCCGGTGGGCTAAAGGCCTGTTTTGTGCCTTGCATGCCAACCCCGGAGGCGGTTCGGTGAATGAATATTTTTTGCTCTAACGTCCTTTGGGAAATCGGCCATAACGTTTGATCTAGGAAGAGTTATGATGCCTGCCACCTATCAAATTGAAGATATCGACGAGATATACAACTTTTATTCTTTGAGAATTGAGAAATCACAGACAGATGAAGGTCGAAATTGGGCTGAAAGTGACTGTTATGCAAATGGCCACCCAAAACAGTGACGTTCGTGTAACATTCCAGATTTTTTAAATGTAAGTTATAAATATTTATTGATTTATATAAATATTTATTGGACGTGTTTATTATTGAATAAGTAATTGTTCAATTTGATTGAGAAGTTTTAGTTAATTATTTAATTGTTAAATAATTAATGTGTTATATGGATTGAGTTATGTTATTAAGTGATTTAATTAATAAATTGTTATTACATAAAGTATGACAAATAACTATGTGATAAAGAGTTATTAAAATAATTAAAGTAATTTTTAATTTAGTTTTGCCAAACAAGGCTTAAGTATTAATCCTTTAATTTTAAATGGTTTCACAAACAAAGCCTTATGGCTTTTGGATTTCTTTTGAATTTAAATTATTAATTAAATAAATAAAATATAAATAATATATATATGAATATATTTTTGGTAATCGATAAACTTATTGGTATATTTAATATAGTCGTCGGTTTCAAACGCGTTTGAAAAAAATAGAGCGTCATGTTAGTTTTATTTTTTAGTATACATTATCTTTGTTATGTGGCTTACCTATTAGTTTTACCTTAGAGTTGTCTCGCTAAAAGAAAGAAAAGAATCTGAGAGATAGTTGAGAGAGAAAATTTGGGATTCTAGGAAAATACAAGTTCTTCAATCTTTTTAAGGGTTTAACAAGTGTTTCTTAACAACAAAAGGTAGGTGTTTATAACCTAAATTTATGTTTATAACATATATGTTTTACGTCATTAGGTTTAAAGTCTCTGTGTTCTTGAAAGTCATTCACTCTATTAAAGTTTTTACCAAAAATTATCTATAAAACATGTTCTAGAATAGGTTATGATGTTATGTGTTTTTATTGTTATAATTGTTATAGTTAGCATATATATATATATGTGTGTGTTGTAAGCTAAATTAAGATTTAGAAAGAGAACTTGGTTTTACGCACTACAACAAAAAGGCTTATCAATGATCAGACATCATCGATCGCATACGGTCAGTAGATAGCTATCTCATGATCGTATGTGGTCAGCGACACGAAGTCGAGATAATCTGGTCATTTGGAAGGACATCAACGACCACCAATAATGACCAAGAATTATTTATGATCGCAATTAGCTTAATCGATACCGCCGCTATTATTATAACTTTGCCGAGTCATTCATCATGCGTGACGTGTCACACGTGTCGTGATCGATAATAGCAAACCGCGCAATGGCCGCTAGATTCAAGCGATCACGATACATTTTTAGCGATCGCACGCGTCACGATGCTTTTTTTTTTAAATTTTTGCCTATTTTATTGATTTCCCAAAAATAACCTGCTTTCAATCCCAACACAGTTATATATATATATATACAAGCATCCATATTAACATCCATCCAATACAATACAAAACATTCATCCATGAATAAACATTCATCCAATACAATACAAAACATTCCTCCAACACAATATAATCGATATCGTAAACATCCATATAAACTAATACAATTGTCCAAAGAATGAATCTAAAAGAGTACAAGGCTTTAAAAATCTAAAAAAAATAAGTCTAGGCGCTCTTCATGGATCATCCAAATTAGGATCCTGTAATTATCAAAGTAATAGAACATATATGTTACATATAAGTAAGACATTGACTCAGAGACTATAAACATATAAGACAATGTAGCTAAACAATAAACGATATATATATACCTGCTCCTGTTGTTGTGCTGCTGCTCCTGCTGCCGCTGCCGCCACTGCCTCCGCCAACTCATCAGGACTCAGAGACTGCAGATGCCCGCCCAGTATACGAAGAAGATCACGATCCTGACAGATCGCTCTCACACAGTCAGCAGGAGTATGATAGGCTGGAATACCTGATGACTGTGTAGACTGGGTGGCAGAGCTGCCTGTGCCACTGATGGTCGGGCGTCGTCTTTGTCCTTGGCCTTTGACATAATTTTTCTTCACGATGGACGCCCTCTCCCATAATTCTTGATCAATCGACGGACGCGGGGTGCCTTCAGGATAGCGCTCGTTCATTAAGCCCTTATAAGTGTCCTGTCAGAAGATGAACAATTAAATAGTTAAAAATAAATAAAAAAAATACTAAAGAAGGTCGTTACAATTTATAAACAACATATTAGGATAAAGTGAACTTATTACCGCTTATCCGAGCGACTTCAGTAGACCATCATGGTGGTACATACACATCCAACCAATTGATAGGTTGACCTTGAGACTGAGACTCCTATAGTTCATTTCCTCATATTATTATGTAAACATGTGATATTTTAGCTACAAAAGATGACTGTAAACATAACATACGTATTACTCGGCAAAGAATGTGTTGGTTGTGTGATATATCGCCACCCCGACATCGTGCCTTTTGCCTTGGCCGTCGATACACACGAGGATCTATTCGAGGCGGTAGCTTGCGCCTCTTGACCCAAACTCTCGGTTTTCCATGGTCACACATCGCATCCATATGGGAACATGCGCTCCACGAGGCTATGCTAATGCATATCTGCGCTCACCTGTCCCGGATGGTCAATCTCAAAGATTATTGGGGCTTTTTGTCGTTCCTTGTTCAAATTATCTTTAGTTAAATGCATGACGCACTTACGCCGAATAGTGTCTCGAATAAGCGATGCACGTAAGGCGTCGTCCCATCTATATCGTTTCTGCAAATAAAATAACAATAATAATATTAAAACTGTTATATTACTAAGCAATATTATTTGATTAACTATGTATTATCTATCAGAGTGATAAAAAATATACCTGAAATTCAAATTCAAAACAGATCCTTATGGGCGAGAGGTGTGCTCGCCCATGTAATCACTGGCGTAGGCCAGTTCTGTAAGCATAATTGTGAAATGCACTTCACAATTTTACTATCTTGAAAATCACTACAATATACAATAATTTATATTAAAACCCTTATATATATATATACACGATGTTTAACTTACGTGCTATCTGGAGGAGGACTGCTCAGATAAGAATGCGATCATCCCGGATTAGCTGGGCCTTCTAACACATGATTGGGGTTCCCGACCCAACCCAAGGCTTTCGTCTTTGCGAGTTGAGAAGACATCTATAAATAAAAAATTTAGGATGTTAGTATAAGTTATAAATGAAAGGTACATAAACATGTCAGGGATATAGAGAACATCAGGATATGTAATTGTATGTAAATAAAAGGACAATATGATAGGATAGTCTAGGCCACTAGGATAGTCTAGGCGTGTATATTTAAGTTACTTAAGGTTACTTTTAGCATCACCAAACTTTATTTAATCATCTAACTCATTTTGACTTATCAAAGCTCACTTTAGGCTTGAAAAGAGAGCTTAAATTGGTGATTCACTATTTTAGTGTTCATTGTTCTATAAAGCTTATTTTCAATGATTTTTAAGCAAGAATTTGCACAACACACCATGTAGACCTTAACTAACTTAGGGAACCATTTTTACATTTTATCTATAGGCAATGTATGTACTCCTCACTATCTAACAACACTAGTCACACAAATCCCCAAATACCACAATAGAACACATATGGTCTTTAAGCATTCCTATATATGATTCGAGGGTCCATATCTGAACACAACAAAAAAACATCACATATACTCATTGCCATCACATATACACGAATGCATATATGGCCATTTGACTTATATATGAAGATTTAGACAAGTATGGATATTTTAGAAACAACTCATTAATAGTGTGATTGAAAAGAGTGCTTGTGTTTGTGTTTGTACTTTTCATTTTCTTTCTATTCTAAGCTAAGTCATACTTATAGCATACATATTAATAGTGTGTCATTTTTTTTCTCGATTGTGAATTATGGAAAACTTCCTTGAACCTTCTTCTTGATTGAATTATGGATAAACTTAATTCCTAGTTATGTTTTATGTTATACTCATGTTCAAGTTATATGGCCATTTGACTTATATATGAAAAAATTGGCAGAGAGTCTCCCTATAATATGGACTATCCACATGCACGAGGGCATGCATACTTGACCAATTTCAAAGAAAATATAATCCAAACACACAAAAGCAGAATGTGCACAACTATAATTCAAGGCACAATTTAGGAGAATCCAATATTCACAATGTATGAGCATAAATGTATGAGCATTATAGTATAATATTCACAATGTAATCCGCATATAAACCAACCTGAAATTGAAAGGTGTCGAGGTGTATGAGCTTATGAGTGCAGAAAAGAACACAAAAGTCAATATATACACACACATTCCATAAGGAGAAGACTATCCAAAGAGCAGGTTGGTAGGCTTCTATTTTTAACACCTATAAGTCACGCCCACAAGAGTTGACAAAGTATTCGAGACCTTTGTATTGTCGAAATCAAGTTTACTGCGATTTGTGCTTGGATGGAGTTTCGATTTTCAAACAAAATATGTTGCATGCTTGCTTAAAATTACAATCTGACTCTCCATATTAGTATGTCCATTTGAGTCACTCTCATTTTGTTGAAAAGAATCAAAGGTTTGGGAGGAATTACTAAATGAGACACAAAATTGCTTATTTTAAGAACTTGGCTTTGGGGTGAAACTAAGTACAACTCCAAGTACTTAAGCAATTTAGACAACAATAACCCATAACCCATACAGTTGTTTAAAAAACAATGTTCAAAAGATGTTAACAGAAAATAGGATAGGTTAATGTTTAAGGACTCATTCAGAATACCCTTCATGGTATCACGGTCCAAAAGGACAAACCTTTTATAAAACCTTACGGGCATAAAATTGTGCCTAGGTATCTTACTCAAGAATTGACACTAAGTAGGCAAATAGAACAGTGGACAAAATGTACTTAAATTCTAGACTGTTAATCACTGAGTCATCAAGAGGAAAGACATAGCGATTACCTTTGGCAGATTTAGCATACAAGGGTCAAGGTCAAATGCTTCAAGTAAAACAGTCCGATGTCGCACTATTTTCCTACCTTGGACATAAGTAGCTATACTATGCAAAGTACCAACATCTTTTATAAATTCCATGTGATCATAAAACTCACTAACCAATTCCAGATAAACACACCAACTTGAAAAAGAAACTAGACAATCCCAACTATTTTTCTTCAAATTGACAAGCAAATTAGGATGAGAATGAAAGATAATAGTAGCACAAGTCATGAAATTATACTTCATTGCATTATACTTTAACTAAAATTATGCCTCAAAATGATAATCCACCATCAAAAGTCAAATATTTAGAAAGTTAATGTTTTCAACATTAACATAACCAATGTCAACATCATAATCAAACAATGATGAATGAAGCACATTAATTTTAACAGTAGCCTCATTTTTGGACATCAAAAAGGAGAAATTGAAGTCCAATTTTCAGACAGAGAAAGTATAACTTCTATTCATCTTTCAATTTAATCAGTAACTAGTATGCAATTATTTCCACCCACAAGCAATGATTTTTAAATATGGTAATATTACACTGGAAACATCAATTTCAAGAAAGACTAGTAATTTAGAAACCTTATAATGAAACATTAAGCTCACACAAACTATCAATTAGGGGTTAATTGGGGGTTACTGGTGGTGGTGCAGCGGTGGTGCGGTGGTGGTGAAAGCAGCGATGGTGCAGCGGTGGCGCGGTGGTGGTCGATAATGGTCGGCGGTATTCAAGAATGGTGGCAGATCTCCTCCCTCTTCTCTTCCCCCCTTACTCCCTCTTCTCCCTCTTCTCCTCTTTCTTTCTTTTTCGTATTGATCGGTTTAACACGAATCGATTGAGTTATAAGGATCGTGACCATCGTCAATGACGCACGGTCGCTAGTTTTTAATGATGTGGACATATCAATCGCGATGCGTCCGATATCTAAATCGTCGCCGCTACCAAAGTTTCGCACATCAAATTTTGGGGAAATTCTTCTCAATGACCGATCAATGACCGCGATACGGTCGCGGATATATACTAGCGACGAGAATCCTTATCGGTCGCAGATATCGGTCGCTATTACTATTATCAGCGACTAGATAGTGCGGTCGCTGATATCATTGGTCGCAGATGGCCATTTTTTTTGTAGTGACGGTGAAAAATATATATACGAATATATGTTTTGTAGAAATATCAAAAGTTATGTATGCTAACTGAGGAATTGAACAATACATGTTAATTTGTTATATGTTGGTATACTTGTATTTCAAAGGAATCAAATTTGGTTGATAACAGTGAAAATTTCGTTCACTGTACTTTAGATATCAACAATGAAGTTTTGAGTTTTAACCAAATATTATTTTAGTGATTTAAGTCTTTTAAATTTATTGTTCAATTGTTGGAAATTGGTATATGGATAATTGTTAACAATTATGTGGGGTTTATATTAGTTATACATGTTGTTTGGGGCGAATTGTTGTTACAAATTTAAGACAGTAGCTTTGGCTCTGTTCTTCGTTTTGGTTCTGTGAGTTTCGGCGCCCCAGCGTCAAAATTCGCATCTTAGCGCCAAATTTTGCACCTCGGCGTCAAAGTTAGCTCCCCAACGTCAAAAATGGGCCAGTAGCTCACGCCCCGGCGCTGGAACTCACGCCCCGGCGCCACTGATCCGCGTCCCGACGCCGGAAAAGTTGTCTGAGTTGGGCAGTTTTGACCTCCTGTAGTAAAACTGCCATAACTTTCTCATACGAACTCCGATTGAATTGATTCAAGATGATCCAGAACGAGGACGAATGGACCTACAACTTTCAAGCTTTAAGTTGTTTATTTTGAGGTCTGTAATAGTAGTAAAACTGGCCATCTTTAGGACTATTGTGTATTTGGAGCCAATCGGAGGGCGTCGGGATGCACGAATGCAAGTGCAACCCTTTGGGTATTAGTATATCTTAATGATAACATGTTGGACATGTAATAGGATGTTGTATCAAGTTGTTAATGTGCATGTGGTGCAATGACATGATCACTTAAGTAGTTGTAATAAAGCTAAAAAGTAATATTCATGAAAAGATGTGATGTTGTTTAAACTTAAACTTAGTTAGTAGCTAAACTAAGAGTAATAAAGTAACTCATAAAGGTAATGTTAGTGTAACTAATGTGTATTGTTAATACATATAGTATGTGTAGGACTTGGGGTGAACGTGAATAGTAATTGTTTAACCTACGCACGAGGTAATTCTCTAACTCTACTTTTATAATTGTGTAAGTTTCTAAACATATCTTTTTACATTAAGCAAGTTTTCTAACTCCATACTCTCGTTAAGTTAGTTTGTTGTGTTTAAGCAAGTTTTCTAATTCTAAAGCTTCGTTATGCAAATTTCATATGCTATACTTTATTGAGTAAAGTATTTCCATTAAGCAACTTCATTGTATCCAGTTATTCATGATGATACAAGTTTCCCATCTCCACACTTTCGTTGAGATAGTTATTATGATTATGCAAGTTTTCTTAACTCTAAACTTGTTATATTAGCATGCAAGTACCTTTAGTTTATCGTTCAAGTTATTATTTGTTGTGCATGCTTGATATTAAATTCTAATATGTAACCTTAGCTTAATGTTATTCAAAGCAAGGTATGATGTGTTATTCAATAGTTATGCTATTAGATTATCCCTAAAGCATGTACTTAGAACGAAATATTTATTCAGTTATGATTATTCAATAACATAGTGTTATTATCTTTCATTCAACTAATATTTAGTTGATGTCCGTTGAATTCCAAATTACCTTGAAGTGTATCCAAACCAAACTATCTTTGGGGCGGACTTGTACTCAAAATACTGAGATGAACAACCCTATTTATAGGGGTTACGCTTAGTTTTGTACTTTGCGCTGAAATGTTTGTATACAATACATGTACGAAGGGTTGATCCCCCAAAGTACCTTAAAGTCATTATGGTCGTATGACTATAAAAGTTTAAGTTGAAAGATTACTTATAACTGTGGACAAGATTCGTGGTCATTAGACCATCAGTGAATGTTAAGATGTTAATAGGACTTATTATTTAGTTCTATTGAGCCCCTGAATGGGCAAGGAATGTTTAAGATGTTAATAGAACCTATTGTTCAGTTCTATTGATCCCCTGAATGGTCAGAGAATGTAAAAGTTATTCATTGTTATTTCAAGTGAGCCTTGTTTGCTCACTCTTGCCTGTAAAATCCTTACAGCTAAAGATGAAAAGGGTGACGTACCTAGCACCAGTAAAGGAAAGGGAAAGATGAACAAGTACTGAAGACTTGCAATAGTTTTGATAGTTTTATTATCAGACTTTGGTTTAAAGAATGTAATGAAGTTTATTTAAATTTTCCGCATGAATGATTGTTTGTAAAGGTTAGATAAGCTAGGAGATTTTATTTTATGTAATTCCTGTATGGGAAGGTTTATTATTCTATTTTATTTATGATTGGGTAGTTATAAATAAATGTTTTGATTACGTGAACACCAAATCTTGAGGTAATGAAGGACCGAGATTTGGGGGTGTCACAGGTTGGTATCAAAGCTTTAGGTTATGAACCTTACGTGGGGGAAAAAGCCTTAGGAAGTAACCTTTGAAAAGATAGTGGAGATAACTCTTATCGAGTTTTTTTAAGGAAGAAGTAATAAAACACTTATGTGCTTATGTGTTTATAACTTATGTGCTCGCGAGTGTCGAGTAGAATGATTAATAACTAAAACTTTAAAATTTTGTTGTCAGGATGACTAATGTCGAAGAATCCAGTCAGGATAGGGAGGAGGGACCTCAAATGCCTATAGAGGAGGAGCCTCGCGACATTCAGGTTGTTTGGGAAAAACTACTACCACGGAAGTCAGCCCCGTTGGTCACAGTGGTTGAAGATGAGGATGATGATGTGGAGACGGATGAGGAGGATCTCGTGGAGTTGCCACAGGAGGATGAGGATAACGAGGACGAGGAGGAAGAGACTCCACTAACCTCGATGGCTGCTCGTATATATTATGAAGTCTACGACCGTAACGTGGAACTTCAGGACACAGTTGAGGAGTTCTTTGGAGATAGTAGTCGAACAATGCATAACAATGACCGCGAAGGATGGCGACATCCAGGATCGAGATGAACGTCTAACTAATGTTGAAGAGAAGCTGATACAGACTGAAGGAGAGAAGAAACAACTGATCGAGATGGTCGTGGAACTGAAGAACGAGCTGAATGAAGAAGCTACCAAGAGGGCGAGAGTCAAAAGACACATCTGAGGAAGCTTATCAACGAATGGAAGAAGCAAGTAAGGGACGACAAGCAAAGAGGATGAAGATGGAAGAGATGGATAAAGTATTCAATACCGTGATCAATCGAGCTCAAGATCGGGTCATGGGTTATCCAATTCAGTTAGAAACTCTGCCGTCATACGTGTTAGATCGCCGAACCATGTTCCATGTTATGGAAGAAAAGCGTCAAAAGGCTACTGAGTATCTTAATAGATCATCGTAGGAAATGTGTCTATTTTACAAGTAATAAGTGTTCAATAATGTGTAAATCCCTAGTGTTAAGTAACCATGGGATATGAGAATGATGATGTTGTCCTGTAACTTTTGTAGTTCAGGAAAGGAATGTAAATAGCAGTGATGCTATTATTGTTATGTTTTTCAAAGTTATGATGAATAAATAAAAAGCTATTATTTTATTCAAAAGTGTTATGTGGTTAATTCTTTTATGGAGGCAAGATAATTAGAAAATACTTAAAGAAGTTGGGTAATAGTCTAATAGATGTTTTTTTTAACAGAAAATGCCTCCCAGACGTGAACCACCCTGTCAGAGAACCAATACGAGAACTAACAATAACGATGTTGAGCATAATTCCGTCCAACAACTAGTGACATTACTAACAGGAGCGTTGCAGAATCAACCTCAAAACCAAGGCACAACGTTTAAGGAGTTTAAGGCGGTCGGACCACCTGAATTCCGTGGGTCAACGAATCTGGTCGAGGCACAGACCTGGATTATAGAGATTGAGAAGATATTTGAAGTCGCTAGGGTAGTGGATGAACAGAAGACTGCTTTTGCAACATTTATGTTGAAAGCAGAAGCTAGTTATTGGTGGCAAGCCAATAAAACCCAGGAAGGACCAGGAGTGATGACTTGGGATAGGTTTAAGGAGTTATTCTTCGAGACCTACTTCCTAGAGAGTTCGAAGAGTCAGTTAGAGGTTCAGTTTTTGGAACTAAA
Source organism: Panax quinquefolius (assembly GCA_020205615.1). Lineage (NCBI taxonomy): Eukaryota > Viridiplantae > Streptophyta > Magnoliopsida > Apiales > Araliaceae > Panax > Panax quinquefolius. The sequence continues at coordinate 343,478 of JAINUW010000175.1, forward strand.
TCAGGGAGCGATGATTTGTCTCGAGTATGCCGTGAAATTCAAACGAATTGGCAAGGTTTGCGCTTATATCAAGTCAAAGACAGACGAAGCGTAAGGCAAAGAGGTTGAACAGGACCAAGCCTGGTCAGACAAAGAGAGGGTTTCTGTTCCATTGAAGACATTTGCAAAGGCGATGATGGAGAAGGTCAGATCTACTCAAGGTGGAGGCGAGGCAGGACAAAATTCAATCAAGAGCAGAAGAAGAAGAAGAAGAAGAAGAATGAGGTGGAAGTGAAGAATGGTAGCGGAGGCAATGGAAATGGCAACAACAACAACAACTTGAAGAGGAAGTGGAACGAAAACGGGGGTACTGGAAACCAGCAGAGTAACCAACAGTTTAGGAAGTTTGAAGCATGTGCTACATGCGGGAGGTTTCATAAGGGTGTGTGCTTGATGGGGAAACGTGCATGTTTCAACTGTGGCCAGGAGGGTCACATCGCCTCAAATTGCACCCAACCCAAGAAGAATGCCTGTTTCACATGTGGATCCAAGGATCATTTTGCTCGTGAATTCCCTCAGAAGAAGGTCGGAGAAACAGTAATAAGTAAGGGAGGCAGCAGTGGAGGTACTTGGGCCATTGCTGGACCTACAACGTCAAACAAACCCACAGCCAGAACTTTTAACATGACTGTGCAAGATGCTGTGCAATTAAAAGATGTGGTGTTAGGTATTATCCCAATCAACGATATTAATGCTTATGTATTATTTTATTCGGGTGCTACTTGTTCGTTTATATCTGATAAATTTGCTAAGAGGTTAGAATTGCCTAGAGAAGAACTGAATTTCCCTTTGAACATAGAAATTGCGAATAGGGAGGAGATTCCTGTTAGGTTTGTATATAAGAACTGTAGAGTGAACATTAAAGGGAATATCCTGATGGTAGATTTAATTCCGATTAGACTCTTGGGAATTTGATGTAATTTTGGAATGGATTGGTTGCTCAAATATGGAGCAAGAATTGATTGTCACAAGAAGTGTAAACCTTTATGACTCGCCAAAGGTAGTTTTCCATGGTAGCAAATCGCCTAGACAAATGAAATGTCTGACGATTATGCAGGCCAAGAAGTTGTTGAGTCAAGGCTGTGTGGGTTATTTAGCTTACATAGTCGATACTCAGAAGAAGGGTGTAAAACTAGAGGAGATACCAGTGGTTAGAGAATTCGTAGATGTATTTTCGGAAGATTTGTCAGGACTTCCGCCTGACAGAGAGAATGAGTTCGTAATTGACTTAGCGCCAGGAACTGCACCGATATCGAAGGCCCCGTACAGAATGGCTCCGGTAGAAATGAAGGAACTGATGGTGCAACTGCAAGAACTGCTGGACAAGAAGTATATTCAACCAAGCGTATCACCGTGGGGAGCGCCGGTATTATTTTTGAAAAAGAAGGACGGATCAATGCATCTTTGCATTAATTATAGGGAGTTAAACAATGTCACTATTAAGAATAGGCATCCGTTACCTATAATAGATGACTTGTTTGATCAGTTGAAGGGTGCTAAATATTTCTCGAAAATAGATTTGAGAAGTGGGTATCACCAATTGAAGGTAAGAAAGGAGGATATACCTAGAACAGCACTCAGAACTCGGTACGGATATTACGAGTTTCTGGTGATGTCTTTTGGTTTAACAAATGCCCCTGCCGCGTTTATGGATTTGATGAATAGGGTATTTAAACCATTCTTAGACAAGTTCGTAGTAGTGTTTATCGACGACATTCTGGTGTATTCCAAAACTCAAGAAGAACATGTGGAACATTTACGTCTAATATTAGAGACACTAAGGAAGGAAAAGTTGTACGCAAAATTCTCTAAGTGTGAATTTTGGCTCGATCGTGTACAATTTTTGGGTCATGTGATTGACAAAGATGGGATTTCAGTAGATCCATTGAAAGTGGAAACTATAATCAATTGGGAACAACCAAGGACACCTTCGGAGGTGAGGAGTTTCTTGGGACTCGCCGGTTATCATAGAAGATTCATACAAGATTTTTCCAAGATAGCCACTCCGTTAACAAATTTGACACGAAAAGCTGTGAAATTCGTTTGGACGGAAAAGTGTGAAGAGAGCTTCCAAGATTTGAAGAAGAAGCTAAGTATGGCACCTGTGTTAACCCTGCCGGATAATACATGAAATTTTGTGGTGTATAGTGATGGCTCACACAAAGGATTGGGTTGTGTTCTTATACAAAACGGCAAAGTTATTGCCTATGCATCAAGACAACTGAAGGATTATGAGAAAGGTTATCTGACTCATGATTTAGAATTAGCTTCAGTGGTATTTGCTCTCAAGATATGGAGACACTATCTGTATGGAGAGAAATGTGAGATCTATACAGACCACAAAAGTCTGAAGTATATTTTCACTTAGAAAGATCTGAACATGCATCAGAGAAGTTGGATGGAATTGATAAAAGATTATGATTGTGAGATCTTTTATCATCCAAGCAAAGCGAACGTGGTTGCAGATGCTTTAAGCAAGAAAGGTCGGGAGAAATTGATGCTGATAACAACTCAGGAGGAGCTCATTTCAGCAATGACAAAGTTAGAGCTGGAAATCAAATTTCCACAGGAATCCAAATGAACGACTATTTCGGTTAGAAGCAGTCCAACTTTCTTTGGACAAGGTGAAGAACGCCCGCCATACAAGATGAAGAATGTGGAAAGATAAAAGAGAATATGGGTGATGGTAGCGATACGAAATACAAGGTCGATACATCAAGGATTACTACTGATGACGAGGGAAGAATCTGGGTTCAAAGAACAACACCGTGAATCGAAAAGATTTAAATCTTGATCAAGCTCATAGCTCAAGATATTTGATTCATCCAGGAAGCACGAAGATGTATCAAGATTTACGCCGACATTTTTGGTGGCCGAATATGAAAAGGGATGTTGCAGAATGCGTGGCTAAATGTTTGACATGTCAAAGAGTAAAAGCCGAACATCAAAGACCCAACGGATTACTTCAACCGTTGAAAATACCGGAATGGAAGTGGGAACACATCACGATGGATTTTGTGGTGGGTCTTCCAACTACTCAGAGAGGATGCGATGCAATTTGGGTGATAGTGGACAGACTGACAAAATTAGCGCACTTTTTACCAATAAAGATTAGGTTCAATCTTGATCAGTTGGCAAGATTGTACATCAAAGAGATCATTTCGAGACATGGATGTCAATCAGGTCCGATAGAGACCCGAGATTCACGTCAAACTTCTGGAAGAGACTATAAGAATGAATGGGAACTCAATTGCGAATGAGTACGGCTTATCATCCATAAACAGATGGCCAAAGCGAACGAACGATCAAGACATTGGAATATATGTTGAGAGCATGCATCATGGATTTCAAAGGAAGCTGGGAAGAACAATTACCGTTGGTGGAATTTGCCTACAATAATAGTTATCACACGAACATCGCAGATGCCGCCCAAGCGTTGCTGATACGAGAAAGTGCGTAACCCCACTATCAGGCCGGGATGAAGTTGGTGAACGTCAACTGCTAGGACCAGAACTAGTGTAACAAACTGCTGAGGTTATCAAACTCATCAGGACAAGATTGGTAGCAGCTCAAGACCGACAGAAGAACTATGCTGATCAACATAGGTAAGATCGTGCATTTGACATAGGAAGCTATGTATTCCTAAAAGTTTCTCCTTGGAAGGGGAAAATTCGTTTCGGTAAGAATGGAAAACTAAGCCCGAGGTTTATTGGACCCTTTGAAGTGCTGCAAAAAGTTGGAGAGGTAGCTTACGAGGTAGCTCTACCTCCAGAGTTGAAAAATATTCATAATGTTTTTCATATTTCGGTGTTACGACCATATAAACCCGATTACAATCACGTGATGATCGAGTACGAACAACTGCAGATTTGAGAAAGATTTGTCTTATGAAGAGGTTCCTATCCAGATAGTCGATGAGGAAAGAACAAGTGCTCAGAATAAAGTGATACCTTTCCGTGAAGGTGATATGGAGAAAACCACAATGTGAAGAAGCAACGTGGGAAACTCGAAGAGAAAATGATGAAAGAGTACCCTGAGTTATTTGTTTAATATGTGTCTTCGATTCTGGGGACAAAATCTTTGTAAGTAGGGAAGAATGTAACGAATGCGTTGTTTGAGTTGTGATTCTGAGGACAGAATCCTTATAAGAGGGGAATGATGTAACATTCCAGATTTTTTAAATGTAAGTTATAAATATTTATTGATTTATATAAATATTTATTGGACGTGTTTATTATTGAATAAGTAATTGTTCAATTTGATTGAGATGTTTTAGTTAATTATATAATTGTTAAATAATTAATGTGTTATGTGGATTGAGTTATGTTATTAAGTGATTTATTTAATAAATTGTTATTACATAAAGTGTGACAAATAACTATGTGATAAAGAGTTATTAAAATAATTAAAGTAATTCTTAATTTAGTTTTGCCAAACAAAGTTTAAGTATTAATCCTTTAATTTTAAATGGTTTGCCAAACAAAGCCTTATGGCTTTTCGATTTCTTTTGAATTTAAATTATTAATTAAATAAATAAAATATAAATAATATATATATATATGAATATATTTTTGGTAACTGATAAACTTATTGGTGTATTTAATATAGTCGTCAGTTTCCAAACGTTTGAAAAATAGAGCGTGCGTTAGTTTTATTTTTAGTATACGTATATTGTTATGTGGCTTAGCTATTAGTTTTGCCTTAGAGTTGTTTGCTAAAAGAAAGAAAAGAATACAGAGATAGTTGAGAGAGAAATGGCTGGGATTCTAGGAAAATACAGAGTTCTTCAAGCTTTTCTAAGGGTTTAACAAGTGTTTCTTAACAACAAAAAGGTAGGTGTTTATAACCTAAATTTATATTTATGAAGACATATATATGTTTTACGTCATTAGGTTTAAAGTCTCGTGTTCTTGAAAGTCATTCACTCTGTAAGGTTTTTACCAAAAATTATCTCAGAAACATATTCTAGAATTGTTTATGATGTTATGTGTTTTATTATTATTACAATTGTTATAGTTATATATATATATATATATATGTGTGTTGTATGCTAAATTAAGATTTAGAAAGAGAACTTAGTTTTACTATTGAGTGAAAAATATATATACTGAATATATGTTTTGTAGAAATATCAAAAGTTATGTATGGTAACCGAGGAATTGAACTATACAAGTTAATTTGTTATATGTTGGTATACTTGTATTTCAAAGGAATCAAATTTGGGTGATAACAGTGAAAATGTCGTTCACTGTACTTTAGATATCAACAATGGAGTTTTGAGTTTTAACCAAATATTATTTTAGTGATTTAAGTCTTTTAAATTTGTTGTTCAATTGTTGGAAATTGGTATATGGATAATTGTTAACAATTATGTGTAGTTTATATTAGTTATACATGTTGTTTGAGGCAAATTGTTGTTACAAATTTAAGACAGTAGCTTTGGCTTTGTTCTTTATTTTGGTTCTGTGAGTTTCGGCGTCCCAGCGTCAAAATTCGCGCCCCAGCGCCAAATTACGAGCCTCGGCGTCAAAGTTCGTGCCCCAGCAACAAAAATGGGCCAGTAGCTCGCGCCCCAAGATCGAAATCGCACCCCGGCGCACATCGATCCGCGCCCCAAATTGGGAAAAGTTTGTCTCGAGTTGGGCAGTTTTGACCTCCTGTAGTAAAACTGCCATAACTTTCTCATACGAACTCCGATTGAGTTGATTCAAGATGATCCAGAACGAGGACGAATGGACCTACAACTTTCAAGCTTTAAGTTGTTTATTTTGAGGTCTGTAATAGTAGTAAAACTGGCCATCTTTAGGACTATTGTGTATTTGGAGCCAATCGGAGGGCGTCGGGATGCACGAATGCAAGTGCAACCCTTTGGGTATTAGTATAACTTAATGATAACATTTTGGACATGTAATAGGATGTCGTATCAAGTTGTTAATGTGCATGTGGTGCAATGACATGATCACTTAAGTAGTTGTAATAAAGCTAAAAAGTAATGTTCATGAAAAGATGTGATGTTGTTTAAACTTAAACTTAGTTAGTAGCTATACTAAGAGTAATAAAGTAACTCATAAAGGTAATGTTAGTGTAACTAATGTGTATTGTCAATACATATGGTATGTGTAGGAATTGGGGTGAACGTGAATAGTAATTATTTAACCTACGCACGAGGCAAGTTCACTAACTCTACTTTTATAATTGTGCAAGTTTCTAAACCTATCTTTTTACATTAAGCATGTTCTCTAACACCATACTCTCGTTGAGTTAGTTTGTTGTGTTTAAGCAAGTTTTCTATTCTAAAGCTTCGTTATGCAAATTTCATATGCTATACTTTATTGAGTAAAGTATTTCCATTAAGCAACTTCATTGTATCCAGTTATTCATGATGATACAAGTTTCCCATCTCCACACTTTCGTTGAGATAGTTATTATGATTATGCAAGTTTTCTTAACTCTAAACTTGTTATATTAGCATTCAAGTACCTTTAGTTTATCGTTCAAGTTATTATTTGTTGTGCATGCTTGATATTAAATTCTAAGATGTAACCTTAGCTTAACGTTATTCAAAGCAAGTTATGATGTGTTATTCAATAGTTATGCTATTAGATTATCCCTAAAGCATGAACTTAAAACGAAATATTTATTCAGTTATGATTATTTAATAACATAATGTTATTATCTTTCATTCAACTAATCCTTAGTTGATGTCCGTTGAATTCCAAATTACCTTGAAGTGTATCCAAACCAAACTATCTTTGGGGCGGACTTGTACTCAAAATACTGAGATGAACAACCCTATTTATAGGGGTTACGTTTAGTTTTGTACTTTGCGCTAAAATGTTTGTATACAATACATGTACGAAGGGTTGATCCCCCTAAGTACCTTAAAGTCATTATGGTCGTTTGACTGTAAAAGTTTAAGTTGAAAGATTACTTATAACTGTGGACAAGGTTCGTGGTCATTAGACCCTCATTGAATGTTAAAATGTTAATAGGACTTATTATTTAGTTCTATTGAGCCCTTGAATGGGCAAGGAATGTTTAAGATGTTAATAGAACCTATTGTTCAGTTTTATTGATCCCCTAAATGGGCAGAGAATGTAAAAGTTATTCATTGTTATTTCAAGTGAGCCTTGTTTTCTAACTCTTGCCTGGAAAATCCTTATAGCTAAAGATGGAAAGGATGACGTACCTAGCACCAGTAAAGGAAATGGAAAGATGAACAAGTACTGAAGACTTGTAATAGTTTTGATAGTTTTATTATCAGACTTTGGTTTAAAGAATGTAATGAAGTTTATTTAAATAACCTGGGAGATTTTATTTTATGTAATTCCTGTATGGGCAGGTTTATTATTCAATTTTATTTATGATTGGGTAGTTATAAATGAATGTTTTGATTACGTGAACACCAAATCTTGAGGTAATGAAGTACTGAGATTTGGGGGTGTCACATTCGACATCCGTTGGGACAAATGTCATAACTCTTGCATCCGAACTCCGATTGGAATGATTCAAGATGTTCCGGAAAGCTAAGAAGAAGATCTATAATATGATCTAAGTTCCTATCCAAGAACTTGAAATGAAAATGAAAGCCCAAACAATGTCCGTATTTCTTTTCTTTGCGATTTCATACCAATTCTTTGCGATTTCAACTCCCAAGCATATAATCTACAAAATGAACACAAAATGCATGAAAAGTAACTAAGAAACTCGAGATTAAGCAACTAATTCATGTAACAAATACCAGATAAGTAGGTATAAAACCTACTTATCAAATACCCCCAAACTTAAACATTTGCTTGTCCTCAAGCAAAAACAAAAAACAATAATGCAATGCAACTAATCTCATGCCTCACTAATCCAAAGAAGAATGAGCGAAAACAAGTCTATTCAACCGGCCTTAGAGAAATTAAATAAACATGATAATACATCATATCAAAACAAATCAATAATTTCCCAATCAATCATCAAATATTAGACTGTTATTACTTATATAGTGCGTGTGTGCTCCACAACAATGTTAACTGATATAAATCAAATTTAACACATAACAAGTCTCTTCGAAGGCATCATACAATGTAAACTCAATAAATCCAAAAACAAGCTAGATCCAACTAAAATCAAATAATTACTAATATCGAGGGTCAACATGGGATACTTATGCTTTATTTTTCATCTACGGGGGCTTTTTGCTCTTATTTTCTGTTTTATTTCTTCTTCTTTTTTTCTTTTTTTTTTATTTTTGGATAGTGAGTGCCTTTTATGCTCCATCTCACTGCTGTGTTTATAAGGAGTGCATTTCACCCTTCTTCTCGACCCACCACAGGACTTAATTTATTCAACTCAATCAATATCTTTTTTTAGAAGCTTATATACCCCCACTTTTCCCCCCAAACTTAGGTTCTTGCCTAATTCTTCGCCTTCACTGCCTATCTTTGTCATTCTCTTATTTAAACTAGCATTATCCTTTAGAAATCCATTATTTATCAATTTAAACTCAATCATTCAACAAGTTGTTTTTACTGTGCTATCCTTATTATACCAGTTTCAAACAGAAAAAGACTCAATTCATAACAAGAAATCACATCAAAGCTCTAATGGTTAATACTATACTTGTCTACCCAATTCCAATCTCATCATTGGCCAAAACAAACTGTAAAATATCTAACAACTGGATTCATGCAAATGAACATAATAACTAACTAATAATTTTTTTTTAATTTTTGAATTTTTTTTTTAAGAACTGAATATAATGTTATTTAAACTATACTACTATGCAACTACTTATGCAGTTGTACTACATAAATGCACACCTAATGAACCTTACATATGCAAAATAACATAACATAAACATGAAACTAAACACGCAATAATGAACTAAACTAAACTCCCTCAAACATAGCAATTACAATGTCCTCATTGTAAGAATATAGCGGTAAGTAGAAGAGAACTTCCATGTAATCAACTAAGCATGAGGTGATGGTGGCGATGGCGGCAACGATCATTTTTCTATCCATTGAACCTCCAATACCTACAATGATGAGACAACATGGATTAGAATAGCACTTGGATTGGTAAGAGAACTTAATAAGCAAATTAATTCCTATCTAATAACTAAACTAGTAAAGCATATAAATATAAAAATTCCTGGGTTGCTTCCCAGTTAGCGCTTGAATTATAGTCTTTCAGCTTGACTTTGTCTGGTCAACGCTATCCAATTCCTCTTCGGTAATTGAGGAAGCCTCCACCCATCGGAAATAATATAGCTTTTGGTAGGTTCCAATTTTTGATGGCCAATGCATCAAAGTCACCTAGCATGCTCTGATTTGGTATGCTCTTAATCAAGAACGTCCCACAGCTAGGTGTTTTCTCCATTGTGTATGTGATCACTTTGGGGCATGGAAGCTTATCACACACAATGGGCTCTTCGTCTATCTTCTCTTTCTCGTCCCACCATGGATTCAAAATTAAACTCGCTCTTATGTCATATAAATCTTTGCCGACGACATGACTACCAAGTGGGCATGATTTTGCAAATCTGACTGACTCTTTGATCGTTGGTGGAGACCCATTTAGACCTTCATCGACCTCTATTTCATTATCCCCACTTGTCTCCACACTTTCGATATCTTGTGGCTCATCCAATCGCAGATTTGGTTCGGGTTCTCCGTCAATTTCTTCATCCATGTTATAAGGCCAAGTGTTTGGAGGAAGGTTGCTTACAGCTTTGGTCATTTGCTCTATTTGATCCATAAGATTTTGATTTGGCTTCACTTGATTACTCATCTTCTCCTCATCAGCTATGAACTTGGACAATAATTCCCACAGCCTTGAATTTTCTATTTCAGTCTCGAAAGAAATGTATTGAGGACTATTGGTTGAGGTAGTGACTAGTTTTTCCATCCAAATATTAAAATTTTGGGTTGACGGCTCTTGGCTAATACTCATCCTCTCTAGATTTGCTATGCCCTTCAATATTACATCCCTCAGATTTGGCTTTTCGTCTAGTGGCAATGGAGGTGGATATGAAAATTCTAGTGTGTATATTGGATTTGGAGCGTAGTATTGGTCATCATAAATGTAGCTCTGTGAAGAATTCGGGCGATACCCCTTAACTTGGTAATAGTTAGGATCAACATAGTTATTAAGGTAATCACCACTATATTGTATCGGTTCAAAACTAACGGTGCATTGATGAATTTGATGGGTGCCAGCACAATATTAACACGTAATTGCCTTTATTCGACTCTGTTGGGTTGCGATAACCTCTAACATCTTCGAATTTGCCTCAATTTATACTGATTCTGTGGAAAATGCATTAAGTCCATCAATCTCTATTTCCCTTGGTTAAGTTATGTTCGTGTATGGCCATTGATACACAAAGTCATCCATCGTACCTGAAAAGAAAGAAAAATAGGAAGATGATTAAATAAAAAGACAAAAATTGTTTAAATTAAGACTAATTTGATTGAAGCTAATATTGGCAAAAAAATATATTAACTAATTCCCTGGCAACGGCGCCAAAAACTTGTTGGGTAAAATCTAATTACGCACAACACTCAAGTATACGTGGTCAACAAGTAATAAAGTGAAAGTAGAGTATCGTTCCCACGAGGAATTGTTTAATAAAAAATCACCAAGTACTAACCCGTAACCAACTAAATGTTATTTAAGCGAATGACATTACATAAAGCACTAATTCTAATTATATAAATTAAATTATTTAATTACACTAATTCTAATTACCACTAATTAAATTAAGATTACGGAGATTTAAGATCACAACTTCACTTATTGCTTCATTTAAGTTAACATACTTCTCATCAATTATTCTCTATTGTGAATTGTTAATCAAGAACACTAAAGCAGATAAAACTACCTCTCGATGCATAATACCCATACTCACTTAAATCTACAGATGAAAGAATTAAGCAAGACACCCTAATTAACTAATCCACTATATCTCTATGTGAATTACAATTAAAAAGGATTTAAAGCACAAGTTCTCTATAAGATTACATATGGCGTAAAGGCATATCTCTATCCTAAACACGAATCATGAATTCCATCTAAGCAGAAATCACAAACACATGCTATCATGATAAGATCTAAATCAATACTTCAACTCTAGAGTTCATATAGATTATCACGGTAATTGTTAGCTAGGAAATTAAGCAATTAAGTCCAAATCACAATAGACAATCCTCACAATAGAACATAATAATTGATAGCGAAGCATATTAAAAATACTACACAATTAGATCCATTGTAATCTCAAACAAAGAATTAGTTCATGATTATTGAATTAAAACTAAGAATCAATAATTGAATAATCATTAAAAGATAAAGATAGAAGAAGATGAGAAGATAGAATCTATTGTCTATAGATTTGAATCTCTCTCATTGCTCTTACTTTGAATCTTCAATGGTATTCAAGTTGCTTCATTCTCCACAAACACATGAGAAATAATGGTTTGATCTAATCTACTCTAATCTAATTTAATGGAATCCTCTCTCTAATCCAATCTCCCCCTAATCCTTGTGATTCTCTCCTTTTATAAGTCTCTTTATATGTCTTTAATGTAAGACCCCAACTTTTATAAATAAAGATGAATTTTCTATAAATATGATTTTTGAATATAGTAAATTTGATATAATGTTATAGTTGTTGGTAATATTTATAAATTTTGCAAAGTACGCAAGTTGTTATATAATATTCGATTGGTCGGGGAATATTCGTTTTAATAAGTAATATTCGTACAACGGCACAATCATTGGTGGACCCCACAACGGAGTTATTGTCGGATTGAGAAAACGACAAAAATACTTTATGAAAATAACTGCGGAAGTTTTACCATTAACTGTTGAAACACCCGGTGTTAAAAGTACAGTAATATGCGTGGTTTCATAGTAGCACACGGTATTGATTATTGATGCTTACGTGATAAGTCACTCAGTTTTGTTTGTATTATTAATGTAATAATACATAAAATCTTTTTATATAAAATAAAATACTTTTATAAAGTTATCAGTTTTATTATACAATAATTAGAATATATTATATTTTATTATGCATAGTGTTTGCATAGTGCCTGCATAGTGTTTGCATAGTAAAATCTTTTATAAAGTTATTCGTTTTATTAGATTATAAATAGAATATATTTTATTTAATTTAATAGATTTTGCTTTAAATATGGACCGTCAGATTAAAGTAAATCAATCTGGACCGTTCATGAGTTAGTTACTATGCAGTCCATTTTACTATAAATAGAAGCTCATTCCTTCATTTTTCTTATTTAATTCTTTGAAACTCTGAGAGATAAACTATAGAGAGAAAGAAGAAAAGTATTCTACTACTTCACTACTCATATATCCAGTACTCTTCTTCTTAAGGTACGGAATATTATTTGTTGTACTCGTGGGGAGTATTATTTCTTTTGTACTCATGAAGAGAACTTCTGTTATTCCATTCTTTATTATTCTACTGAAATAACCAGTATACGCGGACTACCCTATACTTGGTGACATTCTTCTAATATTCCATCTTTATTATTATTCTGTTGGAATATCCTGTCTGTGCGTTTTACGCCAGACCTGGTTCCGTCTTTATTATTATTCTGTTGGAATATCCTGTCTGTGCGTTTTACGCCGGACCTAGTTCCGTCTGTATTATTCTGTTGGAACATCCTGTCGGTGCGAATTTCGCCTAACCTGGTTCCGTTACTTATTAATCTGTTGGAATAACCTGTCTATGCGAAGTACCGCATGCATGGTGATTTCTTTTGTTATTCCATTCGTTATTATACTCAGTTGGTTAAAGTTTTGAGTTCTATACTCCATGAAATTAGTGGAATATCCTTGATATTTACGTTTCATCCAATATCTTTTCATGGAAATATTCTTATGAGCATTCTTGAATTTTACTCTACAAAGCAGTATCGTGTTGACAATTTGGACGTTATTGGTTCATGGATAAATTAATTCTTGAACTTGTTTTATTAAATTCTTATATCATTGTCATCATCCTCATGTTTATATTAGGTTGAAAGTCATATGTGGCCCGTAGTGCATAGATGGGCTTGGTATGACTATAACCAGGGATTATTCGGAGTAATCATGACCGTAATGTTACAAATGATGTGGAAAAAGTCCTCATTGGCCCGTAGTGCATTGATGGATAGTTGTTGGCATGATCATGACCATTAATGAATACACAAATATTCTTGGCCCATAGTGCATGGATAATTGTGGTCGTGATACTAAAGAATATCCTTGTCATAGTGCAAGGGTGATTCGATGATGTGGATTATTTATTAATTCGAGTCCCGCCGATAAAAGCCATGAAAACCTTTTAAATCATAGAAGATAGTAGATTTTATTCTCTACTTGACTCTTCTAATGGATTGCTTGTTCATTGTAGTTAAACTTGATGTTTGTTATATTTTATCGGTTTAACACTATTGAAGGCAAATGATAATTTATTCTCGCATTATCTTAGTCATAATATTTC
>JAINUW010000657.1:0-60000 GCA_020205615.1 Panax quinquefolius
TTTTCTTGATGGCAATCTTTATTAGCCGTATTTGATTTCAAAATTGAATATATAAAAGGCGAGTTAAACTCCCTTCCTGATTATTTAACCCGTTAATTCTTGAATGACAAACCATCTCTAAAAGAGGTGGATCATCTTCATTTGCGAGGGAAAGGTAAATACACCCAACTCCCTGGTTTCTATAAAGGAGCATCGAAAGAAACGGGTAATACCCAAGTTTCTATGAGGAATATCCTTCAAAAAAAGAAGACGTGGATAATATCCATGAAAAAGAATTTGTTGATATAATATTAAGAGTTGAAAACTATGACATTAAGTGGTTAAAAGACCCTGAATACTTTGCATCAAGATACCTTGATCCACTAGTATTCTATCCTTTAAAAGGATCCAATAATTTTTGAAAATACTAAGAATAGATTCTAATAGAAATTGTTTCAGTTGATTTTGAAAACTTTTATAGGGGAGAAAAAAGATAAACATGCTCCTTTTTCTTTCTCTAAAGCATATTTAAAAAAGATGTTTAATCCCTCTGATTGGGTCTGGATCCTAATAGGTATCCAAAAATGGCTGGATATTCTAATATGGATTTTAATTATTGGGATTATAAAGATGTCTGGTATTTTTGCTTCGACTATGAGAATCCTCAAAGGAAGCATACCTGGTTCTTTAGATTTTCCCCTGAATTCGCTAAAAGCAAAAATATACCAAATTGGTCTATTCATTGGTGGCTTCGATTTGGCCCTACAGCTGTAATACTGCTAGAATACATTAATAATATCTATCTTGAATACAAAAATATTCATCCACATTTTAAAGATGTCAAAGTGTCTAAAGACTCCTTTTATTCAAATTCTATATAAATTATAGTATCCCTTGGATATAGAGATGGAAATTTGGCTCAGTCATGAAAGAAGATTACAATTATGGTCTTCCTACTCTTACAAGGAAATTCCTTTTGCAAATGGTGGGTAAAATGGTCCACAGAAGACATAGTCAAAGTTGTGAAAAAAGACTTAATAATTTTTGAAGAGATCCTTAAAAAGGCTCAACAGACCAAGAAAAACAGGAGACGCTTAAAAATCCTCTACAACATTTAAAAAACCAATTAGAAGAAAATTATTCAACCGCCAGCAAGGCAGAAATAAAAACAATGAATGCTAAAAGCACTATATAGTTAGTGGACTTTTGATAATGAAGATTATATATCCATGATCTTAGCTAAAAGCAGCAAGAGTAGTATGCATCATTCAATTTCATCGGATTCCCAAGAAACTGATGACAAAGACATCTAACCAATTTGAAGAAAATGAAGAAGATAATCAATGAAACAGATACAGATGATCTCGAGATGGATACACAACCAGATATGAGAACACGTATCGACATATGTCTCAAAGACAAGGAAAAAGCTAAAAAGGAAAAAGGAAAAAGGAAAAAGGAAAAGTTAAAAGTAAGGTCACGAGCATGCCTCTCATCGAAGGATAAAGGATAAAGGATAAAGGATAAGGATATTTTATTAAAGCTACTTTATTAAAGTTAACACTGCTTTATCAAAGCTATTTTATTAAAGCTACTTTAACTAAAAGCTAGATTTCTCTACTATTGAGGTTTTGTCTTGGCTCATAGCAATGTGTATATAAATAGAGGCTTGATCCTCAGTTGTAAACACTATTTTTCTACATTGCTTTCTTTTCTCCTTCTCCTAGAACTCTTGTATCTACTCTCCACTTGTAAATACTGGTGCAATAAAAAGAAGGAAGGCTCCATGGACTCTCCTTGTAATTTTTCATAATTTCTAATTATCTTGTCTAGCTTATCGTTAGCATTAGCTCATAGCTTGTTTTAAAATCTTTGTTTATATACATTTTTATATGCATATTTTAGCGTATAGTTTAAAAAATTAGTTGGTTCTATTTTTTCTCCTCTATCTTGGTATCAAAGCCATATACTATAATTTTGTAATTAACCACACCTAGAGGGGGGGTGTGTGAATAGGTGTAAAAACTTAGAAGTGATCTACAGCGGTCAATTTTCAAAGTTTACTATAGCAGACTGTAATCGGACGATCTAACCATATCTGTATTAGTTATATACTTTGTTTGTTATAAACGGATAGCTAATACATGTCCGTATTAGTGTAAAAAAATTTCGACGTAAACAGAAACTGCAGAATATTGAAGCCAAAAAAACAGAAGCAAAATAATAGAAAATCACACCGAGATTTTTCATTGGTTCGTTCCCACTATCCTCTACTCTAGTGGCTAATCCACGTCCAATCCTAACTAGGATTGGAGACTCACTTTATTAAAATAATATTCAAGAATTACAAAGACAATAAAACTCCACGTTACAACGACGATCGATTGGACACTTCGCCTTTGCACGCACCTCTGCAACACCTCTCACCTCTGAGACTTTGATACCTTCGTTGTACAGACTGAATATTACTAAAATAAAAACCCCAAGCCAACCTAGACTTGTACTATGTTTACAATATATATGAAATAAGGAATACACGAACACTATAAACCAAGACTAAAAGAATGATATGATAATTGATGTGTATCTTGGATAGCTTGAAGAGTTTCTGTTCAGTAGTCTTGTATCTTCTAAAGCCGAGCAAAGCAGTATATATATAGAGAAGATAGCAACGACTATGTAGCATTCCAATCCATCCTGCATCGACTATTTCTTTTTGATTGAAATAAGAGATCAACTTTACCTATAACAACATCAATAGATAAGGAAATATAGATATGAAGAAGTCAATTGAAAACCAAATACTAGTTGAAATAGTCCTATTAGCAATTAGCAAGATCCCTTAAAAATAGTAACTATTATTTAGCATGTGACAATTAACAGCTCCATCAACTTTAAATAGGAATCCTTAACAAAACCAATTCTTAAAAAATCTCCCAAATACGTTTAAATTGGTATCTCAATATATATATAACAGATAAATATATATATATATATATATATATATATATATATATATATATATATATATATATATATATATATATTGGAAGGATATAACCCCACAATTAAATATGAGAATTTTAAGGAATATTAACCAGATTTCCAATCTCCTTAAAATACTCCAATTTGAATTAGTCTTTAAAGCAAATCAGGATTGGATATAAACATGTATATTCTATATATAAAAATTTAAAGCATGACACACAACTAACCAACTTGTTTTACTCACTCCAATACTTGCAGTAACTTTCGTGAGCTGGGAGACAACTTGAGTAATCCATGCAATAACCCATGCACACTATATTATATAATTAATATGCATAAAAATATTTGAATAACATGACCCAATTAAATTATAAGCCAATATAAAAATAATTAAGCCCATATAAATATTGTCATCATTAAAACCACAAAGTATATAAACCAACATTCTCCCCCTTTTTGATGATGACAATATATTAATTTTTAAATTTATATGCTCCCCCTATCTATAGTGCTCCCCCTAAATTTATGCATATAAAGTCAACATGAATACCAAGTCAATTCAAATTTCAAATACCAAATATCTCTCCCCCTTTGTCATTATCAAAAAAAATCATTAAGCACAAGTTGGTTATAACATAATCATCATTACCCAAATATCTCTTCCCCGTTGTCATTAACAAAAAGAGGAGAAATTAGTGAGATCCTTGAATTTCACATCATCCTTGAATTTCATATTCTAACCACATACAAACATTTCAAGTTCTCTTCTCAAAGTGCAAAAACGCTCTTCACTTAAAGTTTTGTAAAAATATCTGCCAATTGATGTTCAGTAGGGACGAATACTAATTTAATTAATCATTTAGCAACATTATCTCTTAAAAAATGATGTCACACTTCAATATGCTTAGTACGAGAATGAAGCACATGATTTTTTGAAATATCAATTTCACTAGTATTGTCACACATAATAGGCACATTTTCACATATCACATTAAAATCATGAAGAGTTTGAATCATCCATAAAATTTGTGAACAACAACTACCTGCCGCCAAATATTCACCTTCCGTAGTAGACAAGGCAACAAATGTTTGTTTCTTGTTGTGCCAAGCTACAAGGCTTTGACCTAAAAATTCACAAGCACCACTTGTGCTTTTTCTATCAACTTGGCACCCTGCATAATCTGCATCTGAGTATCCAATTAGTTCAAAACTTGGAGATACAGGATAGTATAAGCCTAAATTAATCACGCTTGACTAAATATTTAAATATTCTTTTTACCGCTTTAAGATGAGATTCTTTAGGTTGAGCTTGAAATCTAGCACAAAGGCATACACTATACATAATATCCGGTCTTGATGCAGTTAAATAAAGTAAACAACCAATCATACCTCGATACATTGTCACTTCAACATTTTTACCTGTAGCATTCGTGGTAAGCTTGATGGTAGTACTCATTGGTGTTGACTTTGGTTTGGTATTTTCAAAACCAAATCTCTTTAATAACTCCTTTATATACTTGGATTGGTGAATATGAATCCCTTCATTGGATTGTTTGATTTGAAGCCCCAAGAAATAGTTTAATTCGCCCATAAGGCTCATATCAAACTCATTATGCATACATTGAGAAAACCACTCACACAAAGAGTTAGTAGTAGCTCCAAAAATTATGTCATCCACATAAATTTGAACAATTAATAAATCTTTATTTTTGATTTTAATAAAAAGAGTAGAGTCAATCTTACCGTGATTAAAACCATTTTCTAATAAAAATTTGCTTAGTCTTTCATACCAGGCTCTTGAAGCTTGTTTTAATCCATACAAAGCCTTTTTCAATTTAAACACATGATGTGGATATTTTTCATGTTCAAAACCGGGTGGTTGCTTAACATATACTTCTTCATTTAAGTAACCATTTAAAAAAGCACTTTTCACATCCATTTGATATAATTTAAATTGTCTAAAGCATGCATAGGCTAATAAAATTCTTATAGCTTCCAACCTTGCAACAGGGGCAAAGGTTTCTTCATAGTCTATACCTTCCTGTTGATTATAGCCTTGAGCTACCAATCTGGCTTTGTTTCTTGTTATAACACCATTTTCATCTAATTTGTTTTTGAAAATCCATTTTGTACCAATAATAGATGCATTTTTAGGAGGCTTAACAAGATCCCATACTTGACATCGTTCAAATTAATTTAACTCTTCCTGCATGGCAATTGACCAATTTTCATCTTGAATTGCTTCCTTGGCATTCTTTGGTTCTATTTGTGAAAGAAATACGGAGAATGCACAGTAATTCCTTGCTTTCCTTCTTGTGTTCATCCAAGTGTCAGGATCACCTATGATCAGATTTGGTGGATGATTTCTCACTGTTCTAGATGGTTTAGGAAGCCTTGTTGTAGTCATTTGTTCGTTGAATTCACACTGTGGTATGTCACATTCTGCATCAGTGTGTTCGTCTGATTTTTCTTCTAAATTTGACGGGTCCTGTATTCTGCTTTTTCGGTATCCGTATGTCTCGAAGTTTTCTACTAAAATGGGACGGGTCAGTCATGTCGATTTCGGTATCTTTCCTTCCGATTCGGACGACTTAGGTCATGCATTTTTAGTTGTATTTTCTTCTGATTCGGACGGCTTAGGCAGTCTAGATTCAGCAGTTTGGCTTCCACGAATCAAATAATTATTTCCTGCAGAATCCTCATCTTTTGACAGATCATGGTTAACTTCATTAAATATTACATGCACTGATTCTTCAACCTTTGACTTGTCAAGATTATAAACTCTATATGCCTTACTATGTGCTGAATAACCAATAAAAATAGCTTCAGTTGATTTGGCATCAAATTTTCCAAGATTACTATTAGTATTTAAAACAAAACATTTAGCACCAAACACTTTAAAATAATTAATATTAGGAATCCTTTTGTTTAGTAACTCATATGGTGTTTTCAATAATATGGGTCTAATCAATACTGTATTTAGAATGTAACATGCAGTACTTACAGCCTCTACCCAAAATCTTTTAGGCAGTTTACTTTCTTGAAGTAATGTTCTTGCAGTTTCTTGGAGAGTACGATTTTTGCGTTCCACTACTCCATTTTGTTGTGGTGTTCTTGGTGCAGAAAATTCATGTGTAACACCTCTCTCACTGCAATATGGTATAAAGTCTTTTTCCAAATTCCCCACCATGGTCACTTCGAATACCAATTAGCTTGAGGCTGTGTTTTGTTTCAACATTCTTTATAAGCTTTTCAAATTCTGCAAAAGCTTAATCTTTAGTTTTCAAAAATAAAACACATGTAAATCTTGAAAAATCATCAACAATAACAAAAGCATAATGATTATTTCCTAAGCTAGCATATCTCTCGGGTCCAAACAAATTAAGATGCAATAATTGAAGAGGTAAAGAAGTTGATACCTGATTTTTGCTAATAAAGGAATTTCTTGCCTGCTTACCTAACTGACATGCACTACAAATCTCTGTCTTTTCATATTTTAGCTTTGGAAATTCTTTGACAAGGTTCTTGGAAGCAAGTTTGTTAATTAATTCCATATGCACATGTCCTAACCTTCTATGCCAAAGAATAGTTTGATCTTGAATAGCAATTAGGCAAATATCTTCATTTTGATTTTCAAAATTAATTGTATAAATATTACCTACCCTTTGAGCAATTAAAGGAACATTGTAAGAAGCATGAATAATAGCACATTTATCTTTTTCAAAAACTACTTTATGTCCACTATCCATTAGTTGATTTATACTAATTAAATTATATTTTAATCCTTCAACATAATGAACATTATCAATGAAAACACTTACCATTCCCAATTTTACCTTTACCGACGATTTGACATATGGTGTCATCTCCAAAGGTAACAGTTCCTCCCTTCTTAGTAGTTAGTGAGATGAATTTAGCATTATCACCCGTCATGTGTCTAGAACATCCATTGTCTAGCACTCATTTATGTGATGGTACTTTAGCTTTAAAACACACCTACAAAACAAAGAAGTAACTCATCGTTTTGGTACCCAAACATTTGGGTCCCAGTATTATTAATAGTAATTAAATCTCTTTTCTTTACCCAAACTTGTTTTATTTTAATTTTATTACAGTTTGTATCAAAATGTCCTTTTAAACCACAATTTTTGCAAGTAATAAAAGGTGAGCAATAAAGAGGCTTGTTCATTGGTTTATTATTTATTACTCTAATTTTATTAGTAGTGCTTGTGATGTTCTTAATGAGGATTATATCCAATTCCTTGTTTGTCAGACTTGACCTTTGAGCCCCTAACATTATATTTAAATTCTCTTCCCTTGAACAAATTTTGCAAGATCCTTTTTCAATGAAATTATTTCTTCCTCATTATTATTTTGCATGTTTAATATTTTTCATCATTAAAAGCATCAATACAAGTATCTCTCATTTTCAAACTTTCTTTTTAAAACATCATTTTCCTTTTTAAGATCATTGAATTCTTCATTTAATTTGTTTGCACGATTATATAGAATTTTATTATAATTATCAAGATAATCAATTTTAGCATTTAACTTAGATACTTCACTTGATGTGCAATCTTTAACTATCTCTTATTTTTCTTTAATCAATGTTTCTACCTCTTTCATTAAATCATTTATCCAATTTTTTAAATGAGCATTTTTCTCTTTAATACGAATATTTTCATTTTTTAAAACTAAATAATCAGAAATAGTAATATCACCAAGTTCAGAGTTTACCTCAGATGATTCTTGATTGCATAATCCAGTGAAACACAGTTAAGCAGTTTCATCTTCTTCCTCATCATGATTGGACTCATCTTCGCTCCATGTCATTAACGCCTTTCCTTTTGAATTGCTTACTTTGTTCTTCCTTTTTAATTGGAAGCAGTCTCTCTTGAAATGCCCAGGCCTTCCACATTCAAAACAGGTATCTTCTTGTGGCTTTTGCTTGGCGTCTTTCTTGTTGTTGAATGTCTTGCCTTGAAACTTTGATTTATTCTTCTTCTAATCGACTCTCTCAATTTTCGGGACATCATAGCTATTTCTTCATCGGAGTCTTCATCATCACCTTCTATGTAGCTTTCAACTTGAAGAGCTAAGGTCTTCCTTTTAGGTCCTTCATCTTCTTCATCATACCTCTTTAGTTGATTTTCGAATTCTTTAAGTTCTCCAAACAAAGTTAGAGTTTCCATCGTATTGATTGTAGTTGAGTCTTGAAGAGTTGTTACTTTTGGTGCAAATCGTTTGGGCATGACTCTAAGTATCTTTCTATTTATCTCCCTTTGATCAATTTTCCTGCCGAGCATGCTTAGAGAGTTCATAAGAGTGAGGAATCTAGCTTGAGCTTCTTTGATGGATTCATTCTTCTCTAACCTGAAAAGTTCATATTCTTGCATTAGTAAACTTAATTTGACTTCTTTTACCTTTGTAGTTCCCTCATGGCTCATGATGATTGTATCTCATATTTCTTTAGCAGTGGTGCATACAGAAACTTTGTCAATTTCAGCTTGAATCATTCCACTTAGCAGTGTGTTCATGGCTTTGGAGTCGTAGGATACCATGTATGATTCATTTGAATCCATTTCCATGAGAGTCTTCGGTTTTCCATCATCATGTCTTGGAATGACAGGGCCATTCTCAACAACCCACCATTCCCATGGGTCTCGTTTGAGATAAATCATCATTCTAAACTTCCAAAGTTGAAGTTTTCACTTAGAAAGCAACAAAGGTGGTTTCATTGGATCGACCTTCTTAAAAACTGAGGTGTGCCATAGGATCTTTCCCTACGACCTGTAAAGATCAATATTAGTAGAGCCTTGCCCTGATAACAAATGTAATTCTGTAATTAAGCACACCTAGAGGGGGTGAATAGCTGTAAATACTTAGAAGTGATCTACAGCGACCAATTTTCAAAGTTTACTATAGCAGACTGTAATCGGACGGTCTAACCCTGTCCGTATTAGTTATATACTTTGTCTGTTATAAACGGACAGCTAATACCTGTTCGTATTAGTGTAAAACTTTTTCGACGTAAACTGCAGAATATTGAAGCAAAAAAAACAGAAGCAAAACAATAGAAAATCACACCGAAATTTTTTACGTGGTTCAGCCCCTATCCTCTACTCTAGTGGCCTAATCCACGTCCAATCCCAACTAAGATTGGAGACTCACTTTATTAAAATAATATTCAACAATTACAAAGACAATAAAACTCCCTGTTACAACGACGATCGATTGGACACCTCTGCCCCCTTTGCAGCTCTGCAACACCTCTCACCTCTGAGACTTTGATACCTTCGTTGTACAGACTGAATATTACTAAAATAAAAATCCCAAGCCAACCTTGACTTGTACTATGTTTACAATATATATGAAATAAGGAATACACGAACACTGTAAACCAAAACTAAAAGATTAATATGATAATTGATGTGTATCTTGGATAGCTTGAAGAGTTTCTGTTCAGTAGTCTTGTATCTTCTAAAGTCGAGCAAAGCAGTATATATATAGAGAAGATAGCAACGGCTATGTAGCGTTCCAATCCATCCTGCAACGGCTATTTCTTTTTGATTGAAATAGGAGATCAACTTTACCAATGACAACATCAGTAGATAAGGAAATATAGATATGAAGAAGTCAATTGAAAACCAAATACTAGTTGAAAGAGTCCTATTAGCAATTAGCAAGATCCCTTAAAAATAGCAACTATTGTTTAGCATGTGACAATTAACAGCTCCATCAACTTTAAATAAGAATCCTTAACAAAACCGATTCCTAAAAAATCTCCCAAATACGTTTAAATTAGTATCTCAATATATATATATAACAGATAAAATATATATATATATATATATATATATATATATATATATATATATTGGGAGGATATAACCCCACAATTAAATATGAGAATTTTAAGGAATATTAACCAGATTTTCAATCTCTTTAAAATACTCTAATTTGAATTAGTCTTTAAAGCATATTAAACATATTTTCAATCTCCTTAAAATACTCCAATTTGAATTAGTCTTTAAAGCAAATCAGGATTGAATATAAACATGTATATTCTATATATAAAAACTTAAAGCATGTGACACAACTAACCAACTTGTTTTACTCACTCCAATACTTGTAGTAACTTTCGTGAGCTGGGAGACAACTTGAGTAATCCATGCAATAACCCATGCACACTATATTATATAATTAATATGCATAAAAATATTTGAATAACATGACCCAATTAAATTATAAGCCAATATAAAAACAATTAAACCTATATAAATATTGTCATCATTAAAACCACAAAGTATATAAACCAACATATACTAATTTTTTAAGCTAGGATAATTTATAATTTATTAAAAAAATCTTAATCTAGTGGGACGTCACTCAAGTCGCATAGTATGTCAGGAAAAATTTTAGCCGTGTGAAGGCGTTGAAAGTTCTGTATTCCTTACGTAAATCATTGACACAAATACTAAAAAGAGATTAATCTTATAGATTATATGAAAGTTTGATGCTTAAAGCATTATGAATTGGCCCTTGTACCTCTAGTGCTAGGAAAGATAAAAAGAACAAAGATAATATTAAGAATGCTACTGAAATTGCTTATAGCAACTTGGAAGAATATTTAAAAAATTGGTCTCCTCCTAAGGTTAAACCTAGTCATGTTTATGCAATTGGAACATTTGATTTACAATCAAAAACAATTATTAAAACTGTTGAGAGAATAATTCCTATCTCTTAAATGTATGAAAACATACAACTTCTTAATCAGGATATTAAACAATATAAGGAAGAATATAATTTCCTCCACCTTGGATGTGTGTCTATAGGTTTAAAAACCTTAACTCGTGAAGGTTTAAATACCTGCTTAATGATAGCTCTTCGGGATAATAGACATAAAAGATTCTATGATTCCCTTATAGGATTAGTTCAAACTAGTCTGTGTAATGGTCCAGACTATTTTTACTGTTATCCTAATTTTGAAGTATCATTAACTGATAAACATCTACTAGATGTTTTTACCCTCCAAATTGAAAATAAGGGATATGATATGAAAATATGTACTGAAAATATTTCTTTAATATATAAATATTGTTTTAAAACTTTAAACACTCTTGCTCCTAAAGCTAAAAGATTCAGTGTTAAAGGTCATACTACCCTTTTTGAAACTAATGTTTCTAAATCCTATTTAAGTGTTCCTAAAACACTTACCTGGTTTGAAATAACAGTACCAGAACAATGGACTCTTCCTGATGCAGCCTTACTTGAAACAGAAGAAAATGAATATAGAAATGTTGAACAAATAATTGAAACCCCAGATAGAAATGTTGAAATTTACTTTGTCCAATCCAATAGAGTGGCAAGATTTCACATAACTAATTTTAAGAAAAATGGTAGAGCATCTACGTCATCCACATCTTCAATCAATCCTCCAAGTAGAGCTTCTACTTCATCTATTCCTTTTGATAGGAATATTTCTCAAGAAAATGAGAGTGTCATTAGCACTCAAGAGTCACCATGTCAAATTCCCCATGAAATTTATAAATCTAATTATGCTAGGATTGGATCTCCTTCTCCCATAAAAATAGGTTTTTCAATTAATGTAATTGAATTTGCTAATAGCAAACCCGAATTCATAATTAATCGAAAGATCATCAATAAAGAATTTAACAGGAGAAAAATAAACCTTTTCGTAACTGGTATTTTAAATATTACTCTGGAAATGAATTAACAACCTTTAAAGAGGAATTTACAATTTTCTAGAATCTAACATAATTATTATTTCTTTTATTGATTGGTTTCTCACATACCAAAATCTTAAAGATTACGAAATTAGTATGATTGAAAGTTTTTATAAAACTTGGGAAACTTCTAATGGCCATACGATTACTGCAATTCATCCTCCTATTGAAGGCCCCACATACTTAATAAATAAATCAGGAGAATCTATTAAAGCTAAAGATTTTTCAAATCCTATTAAACTAACTGATCAAATTGATTTTAATAAAATCGTTGTTCAAAATATTTATTCTAATATATGTCTTCACATTGTTAGTCAACAACTAACCCGTGCAGAAAATATGGTAGACACGATAAACTTTAAATTAAGTGACCCGGTCTTACCAAAAACTGAGTCTATTCCTTTAAAAGGAATTAATCTGATTAATATTAAACCACCAATTGAAACCAAGTTCAATTTAACCCCTAAAAGGGATGATGAGTTTATTAAAAAATTAATTAATCAATTATCTGATTTAAAATTAAAAGATATTCCTTCTTCTTCTAAACAATTAATTGTTATCATCAACGATGATTCAAATTCTGACACTAAACATGGTCATCTAAATAAAATCTCTGATCACTATACCCAACTTGGAAAAGAAGATAATGATCTTACAAACTTCCTTTGATCTTAATAAGATCACTTTTGATACTCAATTCTCCAAAAATAAAGTTCCATATGGATGATATTACTATCCCAAGCCTACTCCTATGGACATTTTATTTTAAGAGAATTTCATAAACTCTGATAGAGCTAAGTATAGTTCTAATAGTATTTATGAATGGACTATTGATGGTTTTTCTGAACATGCCATATTCAGTGTTTTTCATAAAATGCTCATGTATGCTACTATATGTAAAGCTAATTGAAATTCTGACAAACAAGTAACTAGTTTTATCATTTTAAGTTTTACTGGTTAATTAAAATGATGGTAGGATAATATCCTTAACACTGCTAAAAATTATGACATTGAAAATGCCATACAATCTGTTAATCTAACAGATCCGTTAACCTCGATGGTAAAATAAGAAATTGCTGAAGACGGTGTTTATACACTTATTCAGACAATTATAAAGCATTTCCTTGGTCATTCTTTTTCTATATGGATAGAAGAAAAGAATTATTAATAAACCTAAAGTGTCCCACACTTGCACACTTAACAAAAGCGAAATGAGAAAAATAAAATTTATCCAAAGTAATGAAATCATTATAACTGCATGCTCCAGACAGCAGATGGGAGCAGCCCAGTATCGATTCTGAGGGCAGAAACAGGATGTTGTCTTACTTGTCTAAGTTATGGCAATCTGCAAACAGAAATCAGGTTTTTCTCTCTCCTTTTAATTTCTATAATTTGATTTCTTTCTGGATTGCTAAGATAATGACCTGTGAAGTTAATAATAATTGGGGATGTAATTGAATCTACTGTGACTGTTACAGGATGATTACAGGGTTCTAAAATTGAAACAAATGGCCCAAAAAATCAGATTACATGAACATGTATTTCTTTTTCCAGGGTCCTGTTAATATTTCATTTCCACCGATTTTGGTTGAACTTTGGTTATTT
Source organism: Panax quinquefolius (assembly GCA_020205615.1). Lineage (NCBI taxonomy): Eukaryota > Viridiplantae > Streptophyta > Magnoliopsida > Apiales > Araliaceae > Panax > Panax quinquefolius. The sequence goes on from JAINUW010000657.1 coordinate 13,320, forward strand.
AGTATTATATGGAAATTTAGGATTTTGTATATGTAAATTACCCAAGGAAAAAATCTGTCTTCCTTGTTTTGGTTATTGAAGTTTTATGCTCTCTACATTCCACTTCAAGTTTCAAAACCATGTCTGGATGATGGTATTGTTATTTGGAGTTATAATTGAGTTACTAGCTGAATGCAATTTTAAATTCATAACATGCTAGGTTCATATAGTTTGGCAGATTCTCAGAATTGATGTGATATGACCTTTGCAGTCACCCCTACACATGAATGATGTGTGTAGGACTCAAATACCCCTCTCCCAGTTTTTGAATTAAAGGAAAGGTCTTGGGTTGATATTTCTGGATTAAGAAATTCATAATGCCTCATTTTTCAATGCTTGGAAGAATCTTCTTCTCAGTTAATTATCAATGTACAATTATGAAATTTGATGAGCTGGGGAAACTACCTTAAAAGGATAAATTTGTATCGAGTTATTAATTCACAAAAATTGAATTTTAACAATGGTTAACATAGTCACTTGCTGTGATTTACATTTAAGTTATTTGTGTTTGTTTTTGTGTGTGCGTGTATATTTTTATTATATTCCATTTTGACTCGGTCATTTGTTGTGATTTTTATGTTTGCCTTTGTATGAGCAGCTATGGAGGCTTGTGTCATATCTATCACTTGATTTGGGGTTATAGTCTGTTACTAAATTTCTCAGATGTTTTCCTTCATTGAGAAGTTATTTTTTTACTTTATTTTATTTTTTCGTTTGAACCGTAGGTGGTGCAGTTGCAGGAATCCATTCCATGATAGATGAGCATTTTGGCATTAGCGTTGTTAAGTACATGGCAGCAGGAGTCATACCAATCGGTATACACTGTACTTCTGTTCCTATCATATACTGCATCTTACATTGAAAAGAAAGCCATACCAATCGGTATGCACTATACGAAATTTGATTGTAAAAATGATGAATGATCATGTATCGGATGATTTTATTTAATTAATAATATTTTAGTTTTTTAGAATTTCTGTCATAATTTGTCATGGGGTTATTGAGACATAATTTATTTTGTACATTTAGCAACAAACATCGTTATGAAAAAGTACACAATTAGTAACGAAAACCAATTAAGGCAACAATTTCTACATTATTTAGTAACGGCAAACTTCTTTGGCAAATGTGTATCAAATGAAACGAATTTTATCTTCGTTAGAAAATAAAAAGAATCTTTTCATTGTCAATTAGGCGTATTTTGCAACGAAAATTATTTTTCAGTAACAATTTCTTAATAAATTTGCTACAAAATATTTCGTTGCTAAATGATTTATGATTTTACACGAAAACAAAATTTCGTTACGATATTACTTTCTGCAACGAAAAAAAATCGTTACTAGACAATTAGCAACGTTCATTGCGCAACGAAATGTCCAACGAACGAAAAATCGTTACAAATGACAACGCAAAATTTCGTTGTAAATTAATATATAACTGGTTTATTTTGTATATTTAGCAACAAACATCGTTACCAAAAAGTACACAATTAGCAACGAAAACCAATTTAGGCAACAATTTCTATATTGATCAGTAACGGCAAACTTCGTTGGCAAATGTGTATCAAATGCAACGAATTTTATCTTTGTTGGAAAATAAAAAGATTCTTTTCGTTGCCAATTAGGCGTATTTTGCAACGAAAATTATTTTTCAGTAACAATTTCTTAATAAATTTGATATATTAATATTTCGTTGCTAAATGATTTATGCTTTTACACGAAAATAAAATTTCGTTGCGAAATATATTACTTTCTGCAACGAAAAAAAAAAACATTCATTGCTAGACATTTAGCAACGCTCATTGTGCAACGAAATGTCCAACGAACGAAAAATCATTGCAAATGACATTTGGCAACGAAATTTCGCACATTTAGCAACGAAAATTGTTTATTGCAAAATCACCATTTTTTTTGTAGTGGTAGTAAGTTCTTAACATCTCCAAAAATATCAATATGAACGAAGTTATACTACAATTTCTAGTACACAAAATTCCAGCTAAATGGATAATTTGAGCATTTTGATATACAAACCTTCTATTAGTTAAAGTCACAAAGTTCAGCACAAACTTCTAAATGAGCCAAGAATTCAAGGCTAGATTTGTAATTTTTAAGGAACTCTGTAGGTCTTCTAGGAGAAAAGGCCCCTGGTTTTCCTTCCTGGATCGCTGCGAGATCCTCTTTAAGGATGGAATTTGCAAGGAAGATAAATACATGGAGACCTGAATTTTCTGCACATCACACCAAACACTATAAATATATATATTTTTAGCAGAAATTGAAGTAACAATCAAGTCCAAACAACACACATATTCCCTGCTTAACATAATATATATAGCAATTTACAGAATATAGATGCACAGAATAGCATACCAAAAACAGACAATGTCTAAGAATCTTGGAAAATAATTAACATAAATGAAGCAGTTCAAGAAAACCTAATGTATATTTGGGCATCAAGAATTTTCATTTCACTCCAACAACCTTAAAAGTTGAATATTGTCTAAAGTTCTCAACCAACTTCAAGCCAAAAAAGAATTTGAGCTCTCAAAACAGAACGACAAAAATGACAACTATAAAACATTGAAAAATCCGGACACCTGGTATCAATTTTGTAAGTAAGAATATATGTATTTGCACTATTAATTGCTTGAAAGATGAGCCAAAAATTGTTCGGTAGAACCATAAAATAAGACTCCAACAAATGAACAAACAGAAAAGATTTTAACTTGACTACAAAATCACCTTTTGTTTTATACTAATTTTAACAAGTACTTGGCATTGAAGTTTCCTAGCATTTAACAAGCCAAAAGTATAAGTTACTTCACTTTGAAAGTGATTAGAGTTCAATATGATTTATATTCCGAAAGTCTAGTATGTTGCATGTTAAAACCGAGAACTGGAATCAATTCATGAAGTATAGAAATACATAACAATAAAGGCAGAACAGATATATGGAAAAATGAATGTTTAGATTACACATCAGAAGAACAGAGAATTAAATCACCCGCTTAATTCAGTAAGTCCTCTATGCTATTCAATCCTACCGGTCAGCCCATTTCATCCTCCCCAACAATTAATTCCATCAAGAGCATTTTAAGCATATTCCTTTGGAAGGGCCAAAGCATGCAAAAATATGAAAATAAAGTGGCATGGGATAAAGTGGCTTTGCCTTACCAGGAAGGAAAGCTAAATATTAAACACCTTGTTGATTGGAATCAAGCTTTGATCCTCATACAGAAAAACTTGTATATAACAAAGCAAATTTTTTTTTAAAAAAAAAAGCAAAAAAGGCACAACTACCTGACTTGTAACTGATACCGTAAGTTCCTCCCTATGATTACTGCAATTCTGAAGGACAATCTGTAGAAAAAAAAATTCAAATTAATACGTGCAATATAGATATACAAGTGTTTTTATAGCAATCTTAGTTACACCTGTGGGTAAATCACATATTCATCGTCTACACTTGGATCCTGAGTAGCATCAACATTTGAGTCGCCAATTCTACATTTAAACAAATAACAAAGTCAAATTTAAACAAATAGCAAAGTCAATTTTAAACAAATAACATAGTCAAAATAAGTAAACTTTTAATAATCGCCGGACAATTTTTTTGGTCGTGTGTGACACCAACTTTACTACATCCATGGCAATGTCTCCTCTTGAGATTTTTTGTTTTCCCCAAAGCCCTTTCTTTGCCACCCTTCAGCCTTTTGCCACACCCTTTTGCATGCACTTGGTTCAACTCAATGTAATTATGTTCATAAGTCCCAGTCATGTTAACTGACTTGGATACACTCATTCCACCAGACTTCATTTCATTATTTCGTTTGGAACCATTATTCCCAATTATTTTCTTGATCTTTTCATATTCATTATCGAAACATTCTTTTAATACCTTTGTGGTTTCTTCAGTTGTGAGAGCACTATCAATCATCTCTAATGATTGTTGAATCAATTGACTCCGCAAGAGTAAGTATGACTTGTCATCTTTTATCTCCACACCATTATCATCAATTACACCACTTGATTTTGATGTTTTTGTCCACCTTTTCAAAATATATTTTGTAGGCAATTTGTTAAGATCATGATACTTATGCAAATAAGCTATCACATGCCGACATAGGATTCCCAAACTCTCAAACTTTTTGCAAGTGCATGTTGCATAATCCAAAGATTTGTCATACTAAATTTCTCTTACTTTAAACTTGCTGACATTCATTCGGTAAATCTTATATACATGGTAGTTGAAATACTCCTTCATAAATTCAAACCTATAATTCAAGCTCTCGCACAACTCTTCTTCAAATTTATAATATATGAAGTGTGTATAAATGTCAACCATTTGAACTAAGAAGTCATGGAGATATTTCATTCTCGGCCTCTCAACCAAATCTTTGTTATCCGAAACTAACTCTGGATGTCGTTGATGCTGAAGGCCCCAACCAAAATGAATCATAAAATCCACTAAAGAATTCTTTTTAGAAACAATTTTTTTTTAAAATGCATGACAACTCTCAGCTCGTTGGCTACTTGACATGCCGGCTGAGAAAAAATGATTCACATGTATGGGTACCCATCTACAACGGATGTCATACATTGATTGTAGCCATTTATTATCATTCAACCCACTTTTCTCCATCAATGCTACCCAAGTAGAGTCAAAATTTTTCACAGTCTCCGAATTCCAAATGCAATCTGAAAACTCTTTATAATAAGCACTGTATTTTACCAAGTCAATCTTCTCTGAAAATTTGGTCAATATGTGCCAACTACAATACATATGAAATGTATTAGAAAGAATCTGTGAAATGACATTTGTCATAACCGGATCCTGATCGGTGATAATTATCTCACGTGGATCACCTAGCATTGCTTCCAAAAAACACTTGAAAAGCCAGGCAAAACTAGCTATGGTCTCATCGATTAGTATTGTATGTGGTATCAAAAATGACAACATCATCGTAAAATCTATAAGCTTGTCTAGAAGTTGCATCGGCCCAAAAACAACGAGTGATCCTTTTTTCATCGTCTGTGTCAATTGTGAAAGTGAATGAAGGATTCTTTTGTTGTTCTAACTGCAAGTACTCATTCAACATATCCCAATCATGTCCCTCCAAGTCATTGTGCTTGTCTCTTTCAAAGTTATACAAATCTCGTTGTGTGTAACCAATATTTTCAAACCCACCCGCCTGCAATGCAAGAAAATTATATTGTTGGTATTGTGGTATATTCACCGTGCCAAGTTGCTGACTCAAAGATTTTTGGGTAATTGACACATTACGGTGCGATCGTAAAAGATGCCTCTTATGTGGGGTTGACAATGGGTGACAATGACCCTCCTCAATTTTAGTAATTACATACAAGTCATTTCTTTTTACCACTAGAATTCTTGCACTACAACCATCTTTTGTGGATCCACGTTTTCTTTTTACAACCACATCGGCTAATAGTTTGCCCTTTCCTTGATTAGAACACACATACTCCTTCCTACAAATCTCATTGCTACTCGGCCTTTTTTTCTCATTAAACTTTCGTACACTAAAACCAGCATGCATTGCATATGTATTGTAAAAAGTGTGAATATCATCTAATGTTTGAAATTCTTGACCAAGCTTAGGTGTAAACTTATCAGCTACTTGAGGATAGTAGACAACAGTAGTAGTATTGTTCACATTCAACCCCTCTCCAATCGAGTCATCCCCATCCATTTCTATTTCCAAATTCATTTCTACATTATCCCTACAACTCCCTATTTCATGGTCCATGTCATCCATTATATTTACACCTGGACAAACAGAAATTTACTTGAACCTGTGAAATAACCAATTAAAAGAATTATTGAGATAATAGCTATATTGCTGGGATTTACTTGAACTTGTGTAATTGTTATAACCGATACTAGAATAAACAATTATTGATCTAGATATTTAAGACATCATGCTTTGCTAACACTAAATTTTTTAAAACATGCAGAATAAACCTTGATTAGTTACTTCTATAATACAAGTACGAAATTGGCAGGTAGAAGTCAAATTTCTATTGGCAGGAAGAAGTTAAATTTTTGTTTGCTTCAATACGAGATTTTGTTTGCTTAGCACACCAACATAACATGTGATTAAACATATACGAGTATTATATAGATAGAAAGAAGAAAAGAACATGGGAACACGAGAGAGCATGTGAAGAAGATACAGAGCAATAGCTAGTAGCTACTGTCCTAATTAAAACAAGGGGCTTAAAATTACAAGCATTAAGCAAGCAACAAGAAAGAACTTGGTGGAAACCCTTATTTGAAGCCAATTTAGGGGCGCAAAGACTAGTCTAGAAAAGGTTTCTGCTTCATGAAAATCAATTTTTTACAATAATAAACTGAACATTCCCTTAATCTCTTAATAAATCATTCAGAAAGTCATTCTATCACAATGTCATACACGTCCTAAATCCCAATTTGTTTAACTAGATTAAGAAACCTTACATATTTCTGCAAAACTAGTCAAATTTTAATCTTTACACGCTTGAACTAGTATTTTCCTCCATTCCAAATGCAAGGAAAAAATCTAGTCCTCTAGTCCCGATAATGCCCATTTCTAAAGTGGGTAATGTTGGCATATAATAAAGCTCAATATAAATATATTCCCTCTGTTTCAAAATCTAGGTAATATTTGCAAAACCCTTATTTGAAGCCAATTTAGGGGCGAAAAGACTAGTCCTCTAGAAAATATATTCCCTTGATCTCTTAATGAAGTTCTAAAATATTTGTTAACTGATATGTCAAAAACTAGTAACTCCAGTGAGCCACATCTTGGGGCCATTAAGTGATTGTCTAAATTATGACTCTATGAATTAATGAAATTAGAGGAGAATAGGAAAGTGCTCTTACTTGGTACAGGTGCAACACTCAGCGAAGGTTGTTCTTCTGTAACAAATTGAAATCCCTAAAACCTTGATGATGTTTAAACAATAGAAATCCCAAATTGAAATCCCAAAATCGAGATTTCGAATCTAGGGCACGCCTTTCTCTCTCCTCTCTTTTGCGATTATAGGGCTCTCTCTTCTGATGATTTAAGGCCGATTACTCTGAAGATTTCTACCTCGATGGAAGATTTGGAGAAAGTTTTCTTCAAAATGGAATGAAAAGTTGGAGAATGAACAAGTTGCTCAGTCGAAACACAGAACTCAGCAAAAGCGAGGAGAGAGAATGTGGAGACAAAAAAATGCAGAGCCCTTATATAGTCATGCTCTTTAAGGATATTACTAACTCGGTTCCTTTATATAAGTCATTTTAGAGAAATGTTTTTGTTCCTTAATATAAGTTGTTTGAGAATTTTAAGTAAGCATTAATTGTTTAGTTTATAATATTACCCCAAGTATTAAAAGTAACTTTGGTTCTCTCACTATTTTATGTCCAATAAATAACAATCTCTTCTTCCAATACAAGGGCAATATAGACAATTGATATTATAGTTAATGTTATGCAATCATTACCTTAATATTTGTGCACAACTCTAAAACGACTTATATTAAGGAACAGAGGGAGTACTCTTTAAGAGGAATGTCCTTAAACGGGATTGTGTGTGTATATATATATATATATATATATATATATATATATATATATATATATATATATAAGAGTTGATCCATAGAAATGGTGACTATAGGGTTTTAATTGGCCATCAAATTTTGCACATCCGTTGCAAAATTTGATAGCCAAGATGTGAGACTCCAAATTTTATGAATAAAGATTTAAATTTTTCAAAATATATTTTTTGAATATTATGGTGTGGATTTGATATAATGTTATAGTTGTGAGTAATATTTATAAATTTTGCAAAGTATGCAAGTTGTTATATAATATTCGATTGGTCGAGGAATATTCTTTTTGTCGGGGAATATCCGTACGACGACACAATCATTGGTGGACCCCACAACAGAAGTATTGTCGTAGTTAGAAAATGATGTAATTATCTTTTATAAAAATAACGGCGGTAGTGTTACCGTTAAAAGCTGTTGAACTACCTTGTAGTAAAAGTACGATGAATACGCGTGGTTGCATAAGTAGCACACCGTATATTGGTTATTGATGCTTACGTGAGAAGTCACCAATTATACTCAATTATTGCTACAAGATAATTATTGCATCATATATCTCATATTATTGATTCAATTATTGTCACGATGTCTCGTGAGACCGAATTTTATGAAATAAAAGTATTCAATTTTTATTTTATTTTGGTGAATAGTTAAATTGATAAAAGTTTAAAGTTAAAGCTGACATTTGAAAATTTTTCAAAGTAAGCAAGTTGTTATAAAATAATTGGTGGTAAAATCTGGCATTGGTTGATAAGTAGCACATAGTATTGATTATTAATGCTTACGTAAGAAGTCACTCGGTTTGATTCAATTATTGTCGATATTTTATATATTATTAAATCAATAATTGAGATAAAAGTTATTAATATTATTATTTACAATATTAACGATGTTCAGAAGTTACGCGAGGAGAGGTTTGGTCACCTAATTGCGCGCTTGATAGGGAGAGATCCTTATTGGAAAGCCTCCCTCTTTCTGAGGAGCGACACGGTCGATTAATAGTGTGAATTATAATAATGATGATGAAGTTTTATTTTATTAGTATTATTAATGTAATAAAACAAGAAAAGCTTTTTATATAAAACAGAATACTTTTATAAAGTTATTCGTTTTATTAGACTATAAATAGAATATATTATATTCTATTATGCATAGTGTTTTTGCATAGTAAAATCTTTTTATATAAAAAAAATACTTTTATAAAGTTATTTGTTTTATTAGACAATAATTAGAATATATTATATTTTATTATGCATAGTGTTTGCATAGTGCCTGTGTAAGACTCCAACTTATTATTAATGAAATTTAATTTTCTCTATTTATTATTTTAAAATAGTAAAGGTTGATTTGATTAATGTGGATAGTTAGGGGTAAAATACGCAAATACTTCAAAATAAGCAAGTGGTTATAAAATATTCATTGTTGTCGGGGAATATTCGTTTGGTCGTGGAATATTCAAATTTGTCGGGGAATATTAAATGCGACGGTAGCAGACCATGTGTGTGGGCCCCATAATGGAAAGCGATTGGATGAAGAAAACGACAAATATAAGTGGTTTAAAAAATAGCACAGTAGTTATTCACAGTTAATCTTGTTAAAATATCAAATTGGTTAAAACACAAGAGTATTACCGGTATTGCACCAATTATTGATTCTTACGTAAGAAGGCACTACTCAATAATGGTTACAGTAATTCTTGCTCAATATTTTATTGAGTTAATAATTCTTTGCGTTGATATTTTATATTCGTCATTGTTTCAATAATTGTCATTACACAAGATTTTTCATTATCGAAGCAATAATTCATATTATCGAATAATATTATTAGATAACATTATTGGCAATGTCTAGAAAGTTACATCTAAGGAGAGGTTTGGTCACCTAATTGCTGGCCAAGAAGAAGAAATTCTTATTGAAGCCCCTGCTTTCCTGGGGAACCGCACGGTTATCAATATTGTGATTACGTAATATTATTTGTGAATAATTAATTATTGATTCATATGATGAGGAAAATATTGATTTTATGTGGATATAGATGGAGAAAAATTTTAATGTGACAATTGTTGAAAATTGAAATTTTATCTTTTTACGATAAAATAATTATTTAAATATATTATTATATTTTAATAATATAATAATGGTGATATTTTTACAACGAATGTGGGATGTATGAGTATCTACGAGGAGGAAGAGTATTTTTGTTGCAATAAATGTTTAAAACATGTTAAACATGTCGGTGGACCCCATTTATTGATCGAAATTTGATTATAGCTTGTAAAATCGCCTCGTTTGTGGATTTCGGGCCAATTTCATTTGGAATTTGGAAATATTTTCTTACGCAAAGTTGTAGAGAATTGAATTTCCTATAAAAACTCATGAGATTCGAATTTTCTGATAAAGGGATATTTATTGTGAATTATTGAAGTTCAAGTTCAAATAATTGATTTTGGAAGTTTAAATTATTTTAAATTAGAAAAACGTTTTTTCTTACTTTTTCTAGAATGTGGCATGTGTTTGATGGCTGAAATCAAATTCTAGGCATGCGTAGGAAATTTATATAATTATATTATTAATTTATTAAATTTTCGCTTTGGTGTTCTAAGCAATTTCATAAATAGGGTCTTGGGTTAGAATTGAAAATCACATTTAAAGCTGAAGTTTTCTCTCTATATTATCGAGCGTATTCTTGTGAGTATTTTGAGTATACTTTGAGTATTGCTATACTGGTCTGCAAGTCCAAGTCATGCTTTATATCAGGTGTTTCAAATTTAAATCGATCTTTCGAGGTAAGGGATATTATTTTTTCAGTAATGATATTATTTCTTCAATATCATTATGTTGAAATATTGATCTGAAGTTTTTATCAAATTTGGAACTTTTGGTGTCGAGAGTTACTATTCACGATATCTGGCCTTTATTCACGATATCTGATCTTATTCACGAATCTGGCCTAAGACTATTCATCGAAAAATAAAAATTTTCTTTTCGTCAAAATATCTATTCGGATACTAGCTTTGATTGTATCCATGTTTTGATCATTCTTGAATTTTACACCACTAGGATTATTTTTGAGGTATTTTTGAACATGGATAAAACAAAGTACGAATCCTTAATCCTTAATCCTTGTCATTTTGTTTCAATGGATTCGTTTCTTTAAAAATATTTTCTTCATCCTCGCCTTAAATGATGATATTATTGAATATCTTTGGCCCGTAGTGCAAAGATGAATGATTTCTGAAGAATATCTTTGGCGCGTAGAAAAAGAAGATGAGCAGGTGTTTAGATGAACATGACTAATGATGAATATCTTTTGGCTGTAGTGCAAAAGATGAATATTTGATTCGGATATATATTGATTGATGTTACGAGGGATAAAAGATAGGCGATGAACTTTTAAATTCATACATAGAAGATAGTAGTTTGCATTCTCTACTTAACTCTTCTAATGAATTATTATTTCATGCGAATATTGATTTAAAATTTGTTGTCTATTGTATTCTATTAGATTTTTCCTGTTGAAGACTAACGATAATTTGTTGTATATTATCTTAGTCATAATATTCTTTCTTGGGCTAGTTGAGCTCACCTTTTCCTTTTGTTCCATTTTTCTTCCCAGGAGGCGAGAATATAGCGAGTACGAGTCGGGGTATGGAATGAAGGTTTTAGAAAGAGTTGTTTAGTAGTCCTCACCATTTTTGTAAAATAATGTATCAATAAATGTGATGAGGATTTATTGGAGTTTAGATATTGTCTAGAAGATAATATTTGTATTCAAACTCATAGTTTTACTGTTGTAATAATAAAGTTGTAGTTGTTTCTGTACCATGTATTGACAACTCAGAATGGGTTGGATGGAATGGACCTATTTTGGGGGCGTCACAGTTGGTATCAGAGCTTAGGGATATGATCTCGGTGGAGATCGGGGGAATAGAACTAGGAGGGAGGCGAGTAAATCCTTCGCTAGTGTGTCCTACTAAGCTTATTTTTTTTAGTTGGTCGGTATATAAGGATATTATGTGATATATTGATTTCTTAATTAACCCTTATTTTATGACAAGATTTGAGAATATCGATCGAGAATATTAACAATGGAAATGAGACAGTGGAGACGCCTGTTCTCACCAACGAGGAGAACGAGCGCAACAGTCGGTGGCAATGTTCCTCCTGTGAACAACACCACCGAGCGAGATGATGAACGAGGGGATGTTTAGAAGCTTTTTGCGATTCATGCAAAATCGACGAGGAAACTCGTGTTCAAAATCTGAGGAGGAAATGATAGCAATTCACGGGTTGTCACACCCAAGCATTCAAAGAGTTGGAACCACCGAATTTAAGGAAAGCAGATCCGATCATGGCAAAAACATGGGTCAAGCAAATTACCAAGATATTCGATGTCTTGGGATGCACGGAGAAACGAAGGTTCCATTCACCACCTTTATGTTTTCGTGGCTGGCGAGATTCACTCGGTGGAGTCTCGTGAGCGTACCCATCCATCCGGCACTCAAAGGCGTGTCTTGGGAGGCGTTCAGAAACTATTTAATGACAAATACTTTCCTAAAAGTGTTACGTCATATGAAGGAAGTGGAGTTTATTAGATCGAGCGAGAACAACATGATTTGTCTCAAAGACGAGGAAAAGTTTGCAGAGTTATCCAGTTTTGCTCCTCATTTGGTGGAGAATGAGGAGCGTATGACGCGGATGTTTCTTAGAGGTTTGAAACCCAAGATACGTCAAAGATCTCATTTCTCATAAATTTTCTCTATTCGGATGTTGTAAATAGGGCTCAATTATTAGAGCGAGATAATGAGTACGATCAACTGAGGGACCACAACCAGATCGTACTCGGAGATAGCAGATCAATGTAATAATGATAAAACGGAGGAGAGAAAGCAGACGGACAAAAATGGTAACCACTCTGGTGGTAATCATAGCCATGAAAATAGAAGAAGCGAGTCGAGGAGGAGATTTTAAAAGAGGAGATTTAATAATAACCATGTGAAGACGACAGCAGACTGCGAAGAATCGGTTCTAAGGGAGGAGAACGACCACCGGCCATATGTTACAAATGCGGAAAAGAGGACATATCATTACCCAAACCGCCCCAACATTCAAGGTATGCTATAATTGTGGAAAAGAAGGACATATCGCTCGAGATTATCACGAGAGCGAAAACCTAGTTCGGGTGGGGACGGTGACTCAAAAGATCGTCCCGAGAAAAGTCAAAGTCAACGATTCCGGAAGAGCGTTTGTTGTATTTGGTCATAATGCGAGAACCCAAACGAGGTGATCACGGGTAAGCTATTTATAAATTCTTGCGAAGTTTATACCTTACTTGATACTGGGTGCTACCTATTCATTTATCTCCTGCATGTGCTCAACGTTTAAACTTGACTCAGGAGAAATTAGACTTTGACCTATCTGTGGAAACTCAGTTAGGATAAACTTTCATCACATCCATCGTTTATAAATCTTGTTTGATTCAAGTTGGCACCATCACCTTACCGTTGACCTTATCTCTTTAAAGATACTTGCTTTTGATGTGATTTTAGGGATTGATTGGTTAACTACTCATCATGCCAAAATTGATTGTTTTCGTAAGGTTGTTAGTTTTATATTCCTAACCAACCTCTGTTGTTATTTAATTCGTGCAACTAAACCATTAAAATCAATCACCATCATATCTAATCATAAAGCTATTCGTTTATTGAAAAACGGATGTCAAGCTTTCTTAGCCCATGTTATGGATTTGAATAAAGACACGTCAAATTTGAATAATATTCTGTTGTTATTGACTTTCTGGACGTATTTCTAGAAGAACTTCCCGGCCTACCCCCGTAACGTGAAGTTGAATTATTTATTGATCTTGAACGGTACAAAGCCCATTTGAAAACCCCATATCGAATGGCTCCTATTGAACTTCGAGGAGTTAAAGGTGCAACTACTGAGAATTGTTGGACATCGGTTTCATTCGTCCCTAGTACATCTCCTTGGGGTGCTCCTGTTTTATTCAGTAAAGAAGAAAGACGGGAGTATGCGATTTTGTATTGACTATCGGGAATTGAACCATGTCACCATCAAGAATAGGTATCCTCTACCTCGTATTGATGACTTGTTTGACCGATTGCAAGGGCACAATTCTTTTCAAAAATCGATCTTCGCTCGATATCATCATCAAGATTAGAACCGAGGATATTCCAAAGATCGCCTTCAAAACTTCGGTATGAGCATTATGAATTCTTAGTCATGTCTTTCGGATTGACTAATGCTCTGCTGGCTTTCATGGATATGATGAACCGAGTATTCAAGGAATATTTGGATCTGGATTCGTTGTTGTTTTTATTGATGACATCCTCATATATTCCAAAAGTCGTGAAGATCATGAGCACCATTTGAATTTGGTACTCCAAAGGCTTCGTGAAAACAAACTATATGCCAAATTGAAGAAATGCGAGTTCGGCTTGAGGAAGTAGCATTCCTTGGGCACGTGGTGTCGAAACATGGAGTATCCGTGGACCCGCCAAGATTGAAGCAATACAAAGTTGGGACCAACCGAAGTCGGACAGAAAGCACGTAGCTTTTTGGGCTTATTGGTTATTATCGGAGATTCGTGGAAGGTTTTCTCGAATCACTACTCCATTAACTCAACTAACTCGGAAGGATACAAAATTGTTTGGAGCGAAGAATGCGAAAAAAGTTTCCAAGAGCTTAAGAGGAGACTTATTTCTAAGACTGTTTCTAACAATACCATCCGGTTCTCGATGGATTTGTTATCTCTACAAATGATGCTTCGTGCAAAGGGTTAGGATGTGTTCTCATGCAGCGTGGGAAAGTCATAGCTTATGCCTCGCGACAACTTAAAGAGTATGAGAGGAATTATCCTACTCATGATCTAGAGTTAGCGGTGATCGTTTTCAGCGCTAAAGATATGGAGGCACTATCTATATGGGGAGAAAGTGGAGATATATTCGGACCATAAAAGCCTTAAATATTTCTTCACTCAAAAAAGAACTCAACATCGCGGCAATGACGTTGGCTCGAGCTTTTGAAAGACTACGTCCACACTATTCAATACCATCCTGGAAAAGCGAACGTGGTAGCTGACGCGTTGAGTAGAAGATCATATGCGGGAATGAGTGCGATGATGTCAAGTATACGCATAGAGCCAACTTTAATAGAAAAAGTTAAGGTTGCTCAAGCCACCCAACCGAGGGATAATCGTATGAAGAAGAAAGTACAAGAAGGAGCTATTCGAGCGAGAATAGATGAAGAAGGAATACTTCGAGTCCACTCTAGACTTTGTGTCCCTAACGACTCTGATTTGAAGTACAAGATTATGATGGAGGCACACAATACACCATTAGTAATCCATCCTGGAAGTACTAAAATGTATCGTGATCTTGACATACATTTTGGTGGAACAATATGAAAGAGAGATTGCAAAGTTTATCTCAATGTGTTTAACTTGTCAACGTGTAAAGGCGGAGCATCTAGTACCTAAGGGTCCGTTAAGCCCACTTGAGATTCCGAAATGGAAGGGAACACATTACCATGGATTTCGTTATGGGTCTTCCCACGGTTTCTCGGGCATCAATGCTATTTGGGTTATTGTTGATAGATTAACCAAGTCCGCTCATTTCTTGCCGATCACGGAGACTTATTCACTTGAACGTCTTGCTAGTATGTACGTGAATGAGATTGTGAGGTTGCATGGCATGCCTGTATCCATAGTTTTGGATCGTGACCCAAGATTCACTTCAAGATTTTGGGTTAGCTTGCAAAAAGCTATGGGCACGCAGTTCTGATTCGATTCAGCATACCATCCTCAAAGCAGACGGACAATCGAAAGGACTATTCAAACTCTTGAAGATTTATTAGGACTCGTGTCCTAGACTTCAAGGGCGGTTGGGATAAGTATTTACCATTGGTGGAATTCTCCTACAACAACGATTATCGAGCAAGTATAGGTGTAGCTCCATTTGAAGCATTATATGGATGAAAGTGTCGCTCTCCAAAGATGTTGGGACGAGGTGGGTGAAGCAACCTTTGTTGGGACCCGAGTTGAAACGCATATGACTATGGAAAAGATCCAAATGATTCGACAACGTATACAAACGGCACAAGATCGACAAAAGAGTTATGCGGATCTTCATCGAAAGGACGTGGAATTTAGTGTAGGGGATCATGTATTATTGCGAAGTTGCTCCATGGAAGGGAGTTACAAGATTTGGGAAGAGAGAAAAGCTCAATCCACGATTTATTGGTCCATTTCAAATTCTTCGACCGAGTAGGAAATGTAGCCTATAGACTGCGCGTTACCTCAAAGTATGTCTCGTGTTCATAATGTGTTTCACATATCGTATTTCAGTAAATATGTGAAAGACCCGAACCACGTTATAGAGTTAGAAGCGGACGAGATAGCCAAAGACTTAACGTATGAGGAGGTAATTGTCAAGATTTTGGATAGGAAGGAGCATGTCCTACGCCTTGAAAGGTCATACCACAAGTTAAAGTTTTGTGGAGGAATCATGCTATAGAGGAAATGACCTGGAATTGGAAAGCGGAAATGAAAGCGAGGTATCCTCACCTTTTTGAAACACACTGTACGACGACGTCAATTTCGAGGACGAAATTTCATAAGGAGGGAGGTTGTAAGACCCCAACTTATTATTAATGAAATTTAATTTTTTCTATTTATTATTTTAAAATAGTAAGGGTTGATTTGATTAATGTGGATAGTTAGGGGTAAAATACACAAATACTTCAAAATAAGTAAGTGGTTATAAAATATTCATTGTTGTAGGGAATATTCGTTTGGTCGTGGAATATTCGTACTATCGGAGAATATTTATACGATTGGACTAGCCAACCATGTGTGGGCCCCATGTAAAGCGATTGGATGAAGAAAACGACAAATATAAGTGGTTTAAAAATATCACAGAAGTAGTTATTTCAATTAATCATTGTTAAAATATCCGGTGGTTAAAACACAAGAAGCTTTGCAGATTGCACCAATTATTGATTCTTACGTAAGAAGGCACTACTCAATAATGGTTACGATAATTCTACTGCTCAATATTTTATTGAGTTAATAATTCTTTGCGTTGATATTTTATATTGTTGTTGTTTCAATAATTATCATTACACAAAGATTTTTCATTATCGAAGCAATAATTCATATTATCCGAATAATATTATTAGATAACATTATTGGCAATGTCTAGAAAGTTCGCATAAGGAGAGGTTTGGTCACCTAATCATTGCCAAGAGAAGAAGAAATTCTTATTCGAAAGCCCTCTTCTGAAAGCGCACGGTTGTCAATATTGTGATTACGTAATATTATTTGTGAATAATTAATTATTGATTCATATGATGAGGAAAATATTGATTTTATGTGGATATAGATGGAGAAAAATTTTAATGTGACAATTGTTGAAAATTGAAATTTTATCTTTTTCTCGATAAAATAATTCATTTAAATATATTATTATATTTTAATAATATAATAATGGTGATATTTTTACAACGAATGTGGGATGTATGAGTATACGAGGAGGAAGAGTATTTTGTTGCAATAAATGTTTAAAACATGTTAAACATGTTCGGTGGACCCCATTTATCGATCGAAATTTGATTATAGCTTGTAAATAAATCATTTGTGGATTTGGTCAATTTTTGTTTGGAATTTGGAAAAATTTCTTCGCAAAGTTGTAGAGAATTGAATTTCCTATAAAAACTCATGAGATTCAAATTTTCTGATAAAGGGATATTTATTGTGAATTATTGAAGTTCAAGCTCAAATAATTGATTTTGGAAGTTTAAATTATTTTAAATTAGAAAAACGTTTTTTCTTACTTTTTCTAGAATGTGGCATGTGTTTGATGGCTGAAATCAGATTCTAGGCATGCGTAGGAAATTTATATAATTATATTATTAATTTATTAAATTTTCGCTTTTTGTTCTAAGCAATTTCCTATAAATAGGGTGCTTAGGTTAGAATTGAAAATCATACCGTAAACCGAAGTTTTCTCTCTATATTATCGAGCGTATTCTTGTGAGTATTTTGAGTATACTTTGAGTATTGCTATACGGTGCAAGTCCAAGTCATAGCCTATATCCTGTTTCAAATTGTAAATCTTGATCTTTTGAGGTAAGGGATATTATTTTTTCAGTAATGATATTATTTCTTCAATATCATTATGTTGAAATATTGATCTGAAGTTTTATCAAATTTGGAACTTTTGGTGTCTGAGTTACTTATTCACGATACAAGACTATTCACGATATCTGCATCTTATTCACTTAATACGGCCACTATTCATCGAAAAATGAAAAATTTTCTTTTCGTCCAAAATATCTATTCTGGATACTAGCTTTGATTGTATCCATGTTTTGATCATTCTTGAATTTTACACCACTAGGATTATTTTTGAGGTATTTTTGAACATGGATAAAACAAAGTAAGAATCCTTAATCCTTAATCCTTGTCATTTTGTTTCACTGGATTCGTTTCTCTAAAAATATTTTTCATCATCCTTAGTCTTAAATGATGATATTATTGAATATCTTTGGCCTGTAGTGCAAAGATGAATGATTTCTGAAGAATATCTTTGGCCCGTAGTGCAAAGATGAACAGGTGTTTAGATGAACATGACTAATCGATGAATATCTTTGGCTGTAGTGCAAAGATGAATATTTGATTCAGATATATATTGATTGATGTTACAGGATAAAAGATAGGCGATGAACTTTTAAATTCATACATAGAAGATAGTAGTTTGCATTCTCTACTTAACTCTTCTAATGAATTATTATTTCCGCTGCGAATATTGATTTAAAATTTGTTGTCTATTGTATTCTATTAGATTTTTCCTGTTGAAGACTAACGATAATTTGTTGTATATTATCTTAGTCATAATATTCTTTTCTTGGGCTAGTTGAGCTCACCCTTTTCCTTTTTGTTCCATTTTTCTTCTCTGTGGAGGCGAGAATATAGCGTAGTATGCAGTCTGGGGTATGGAATGAAGGTTTTAGAAAGAGTTGTTTAGTAGTCCTCACCATTTTTGTAAAATAATGTATCAATAAATGTGATGAGGATTTATGGAGTTTAGATATTGTCTAGAAGATAATATTTGTATTCAAACTCATAGTTTTTCTGTTGTAATAATAAAGTTGTAGTTGTTTCTGTACCATGTATTGACAACTCAGAATGGGTTGGATGGAATGGACCTATTTTGGGGGCGTCACAGCCTGCATAGTATTTGCATAGTAAAATCTTTTTATATAAAACAGAATAGTTTTATAAAGTTATTCGTTTTATTAGATTATAAATAGAATATATTATATTTTATTTAAAAGATTTTGTTTTATTAGAATATTTTATAGTAAACCAATCTGGACCGTCCGTTTAAAAGTAAATCAATCTGGACCATTCAGGAATTAGTTACTATTCAATCCATTCTCCTATAAATAGAAGCTCATTCCTTCATTATTTCTTACGAATTTACTGAAACTCTAGAGAGAGAAACTATAGAGAGAAAGAAGAAAAGTATTCTACTACTTCACTACTCTTATATCCAGTTTGTTCTAATGTGAAGAAAGGTGATGTAAATTATCTTCGTCCTGGGTGCGAAAAGGAATTTAGAATCACAATTATGATTATGAGTTATTCATATAATTGTGGACATGAATTGTTGATTGATGTTACAGGGATAAAACATTATTGTTGGACTTTTAACATGGAGAAGATAATAGACCTGATGGTCTATTTGACTCTTTTAATGGATTGCTTGTTCCGCTGCAACTATGGTTGAAAAGTTTTATCATCTACCATATGTTCTAAATCTCTGATTTATTATTGACGAAGGCTATTGATAATTTAATTATCTTTAGTCATGATATTCTTTATTGGGCTAGTTGTGCTCACCCTTTTTGCTTCACAATTCCTTTCAGGTAATAAGAGTGTTGCCGAGTCAAGCGGGGATAACAGGGGAATAGAACGTTAGTTTATAGCTATTGAGGTTCTCCCTAAATAGTATGGAAATAATTTTATTGAGAACTTTAGATAAGTGTGTCGTATTGTATACGTCATTTGATATTTAATTTTGGTGAACCGAATAGGGTGAGGTGAACCTAACTTTGGAAGGGTGTTTTGCCACTATCATACAAGATGTCTAATGACATACAATCTCGTGTTATCATAAGATAGGGTTGTGCACATCCACTTACTGAGTATATCTACGAGCACCACCTATATGATCTTAGAGTTTATTTGAAATATAATTTTCACTTGGAGACAGTGGAGATAGTTATATGTCAAGAGAAGACTCACCATTGGAAGGAACATGATAGTAATCTTCTCGTTTTTCTTTGGGGTCTATCAATCAACCAAGGATAATTCTTCTGAACATATGATATCTATCATAACTTAGATTCATGGCCTCCTATGTACGAAGGTTTCCTTGAACACTTCCCAAAGATTTTAATTTCTAAAATATTTATTGAATGTACTTTTATGTAACGTACCATTGTAAGGTTGTGGTCGAGGCACCATGAGAGTTACATATATTTGTATTAAAACTCATAGTATACTTGTCGTCGTATTTTGCACGACAGTTGTATACTGGCGACCCAAGATGGGTAATGTATACCTATTTTGGGGGCTTCACAGTATCATCTGTATAATATGTTATATTATTAAATCAATAATTGAGACGACAAAGTTATTCATATTATTATTTGCAATATTGACAATGTTTAGAAGTTCTGTCAAGGAGAGGTTTAGTCACCTAATTACGCGCCAATAGGGAGAAATCCTTATTGGAAAGCCCCCTCTTTCCTGGGAACGATCTGGTTGTTAAATATTGTGAATTATAATATTAATGATGAATAAGTTCGTGTTGATTAAAGATAAAATTGATAGTTCCATTGTGTTGGAGTTATTAGTGTTAGTGAAAATTGACATTTATTTCAATAATAATTGATGTCTGGAGGTTATATTGACCAATCGGATAATTAATCGGTTAAATGAGCAATTAATTGCTATTGATTCACATGATTATAACTATTTGTTCATATGTGTGTACTATTGATTCACATTCATTTACTATTAGGGGAGTTGGTGCAAGTTTGATAATACTTGCATGACTAAGTTAAAAATGGAGGTAAAGATGGAGGTACTATACTGTAATTCGTATTTTTACATGTCTAGAACTATTGATTCACATGATTTACTATTGATTCACATGATTTACTATTAGAGGAGATGGTGCAAGTTTGATAATACTTGCAGGACTAAATTAAAAATAAAGGAAAAGAGGAAGGTA
Organism: Panax quinquefolius; assembly: GCA_020205615.1. Classification (NCBI taxonomy): domain Eukaryota; kingdom Viridiplantae; phylum Streptophyta; class Magnoliopsida; order Apiales; family Araliaceae; genus Panax; species Panax quinquefolius. The sequence continues at coordinate 34,276 of JAINUW010000657.1, forward strand.
TTATACTATAATATTTCGAGCCCCAAAACGTGCAATTATCGAAACTATATTTTCCTATAAATAGAAGCTCATTTCTTCATTATTTTTCACCAATTCACTAAAGCTATAGAGCAATTATTATAGAGAGAAATTATAGAGAGAAAGAAGAAGAGATGTCTGCTACCTCACTATTCCAGTATCCAGTCTTCTTTTGAGGTAAGGGATATTATTTCTTTCATTTTCATGAAGAGAGCTATTGTTATTCCATTGCTTATTATTATGTTGGAATAACCTGTCTATGCGAAATACCACATACTTGGTGAAATTCTTCTGTTATTCCATTGTTTATTATTCTGTTAGAATATCCCGATGCATGTGTACACGCATTTACGTGACCGGTTCCATTATTTATTATTCTGTTGAATAACTCCGCCTATGCAAGTACCGCATACATGGTGAAATTCTTATGTTATTCCATTCTTTATTATTTTGTTGAATATCTTGTCTGCATGCAGTATACGCATTTAATTCGGTTCCATTATTTATTATTCATTGAATAACTTGCGTGTGTGGTCTATCGCATGCCCGGTGAATTACATTATTATTCCATTCTTTATTATTCATTTGCTGAATATCCCGTCGTGGGATTTCGCATGACTGGTTCCATTCTTTATTATTACATTGGGAATAACTTTCATGCATGTGATCTATCGCATGCATGGTGAATTCTTACGTTATTCCATTCTTTATTATTATGTTGGAATAACTTTATCTATGTGGATTACCACATGCATGGTGAATGATCCTTTGTATTCATTCCTTATTAAATTGTGGAAATGATCTGTCTACATGGATTACCGATTGGCGGGCGAAAATCCATTTGCAGTTTCATATATTCTATTATACTCAGTTGGTTAAAGTTTTGGCTTCTATACTCCATGAAATTAGTAGAATATCCTGGATATTTGCTCTTCATCCAATATCTTTTCATGGAAATATTCTTATGAGCATTCTTGAATTTGACTCCACAAAGCAGTATCATGTTGACAATTTGGACGTTTTTGAGTTCAGGATAAATTAACTTATAAATCTTTAAAATTTAATTCTTGAACTTGTTTTATTGAATTATTATGTCATTGTCATCATCCTCATGTTTATATTATGTTGAAAGTCATATGTGGCCTGTAGTGCATAGATGGACTTGGTATGATTATGACGAGGATTATTCTGGTATAGTCATGACCGTAATGTTACAAATGATGTGGAAAAAAGTCCTCATTGGCCGTAGTAGTGCATTGATGGACGAGTTGTTGGCATGATCATGACCATTGATAAAAACACGAATATCCTCGCCCGTAGTGCATAGATAATTTGTGGTCGTGATACTAATGAATATCCTTGGGGTCAGAAATGGTGGGGATTACGTGGTTTATTTAATAAGCTGAGTCTCAGCAATAAAAGTGATGAAAAACCTTTTAAATCATAGAAGGTAATAGATTTTATTCTCTACTTGACTCTTCTAATGGATTTCTTGTTCCGCTGCAGTTAAACTTGATGTTTGTTATATTGTATCAGTTTAACACTGTTGAAGGCTAACGATAATTTATTCTGCATTATCTTAGCCACAATATTTCTTCTTTGGGCTAGTTGAGCTCACCCTTTTGCTTTCATTGTTCTCTTCAGAAATGAGAGCGTATCGGGGACTAGTCTGGGGGGAGTGACGGGCCTCAGATGATAGCATTAGTAGTCCTCACTATTCTATGAAATAGTGTGATAATAAATATATTGAGGACTTATTTTGAGTTTGAATACTGTCTAGAAGATAATATTTGTATTAAAACTCACATCTCATGTTATATATTTAAGATTGTATTTGTATTCTGTACCATGTATTTGGCGACTCAGAATATGTGATGTATACCTATTTTGGGGGCGTCACAGTTGGTATCAAAGCTTAGGGATATGATCCCTGGCTGAGACGTGAAACAAGAACTAGAAGGGGAGAGACGGGGAATTCCTTCGCTAGTATGATCTACCTAAGTTTATTTGGTTTTTAATTGGTCGGTCAGAGTATAGGGATAATATGTGATATGTTAATTAACCCTTGTTTTGTGACATTGTTTGAAAATGGCATCTGAAAATGTTGAGATCAGCAATGAAGCACATGAGACCGTTGAGTCACCAACGATCAATACCCAGGATAATGTGCAACAGGAAGACAATAATCCTCAGGTAAATAACAACACCAATCAGATGATGAATGATGGGATGTTCAGAGGCTTTAAGCAATTCATACAACATCAGGCGAGAGAGACTCCTATTCATAATGCAGGTGGAAACAATGGCAACCCATGGTCGGTCACCCCTAAGCAGTTCAAGGAGCTGGGACCACCGGAGTTTTTGGGAAAGCCATAACCACTTAAGGCGGAGACGTGGTTAAAGTAGATCACCAAGATATTTGATGTCTTGGGATGCTCCAAGGAGCAAAAGGTTCCCTTTGCCACCTTTATGTTGCGTGAAGAGGCAGATTACTGGTGGAAATCTGTAAACTGTACCCAGCCTGACGCACTCAAGATGTCTTGGGAGAAGTTCCAAGAGTTGTTCAATGACAAGTACTTTCCCGAAAGTATTCGTCACATGAAGGAGGTAGAGTTTATCAAGCTGGAGCAAAACAATATGACAGTGTCGCAGTACAAGGGTAAGTTTTCCGAGTTGTCTCGGTTCGCATCCCATTTGGTTGATAATGAGGAGCGAATGACGTGAATATTTCTAAGAGGTTTGAAACCCGATATACGTCAATACCTCATTTCTCATAAACTTTGTATATATTCAGATGTTGTGAATAGGGCTCATTTATTAGAGCGCGATAATGAGTCAGCACAACCAAAAGGTAATGACCAACAACACAATAATAATCATACCGGTGGCAACGGCCATCGGAACAATGATAACCATCTTGGGGAAAATTATCATGCCAAGAATGGTAACCACTTCGGTGGTAATCATGGCCAAGATAATAGAGCTGGAAATTTCAAGAAGAGAAGGTTCAATAATGATGGAAAGACAGCAGCACCAACACCTATTTTTAAGGAAGGAGAACGACCGCCGGTCATATGTTACAAATGCGGAGGGGAGGGACACATCAGTCCAAACTGTACGCAACAGTCCAAAGCATGTTTTAATTATGGAAGAGAAGGTCATTTAGCCCGATTTTGTCGTGCACCAAAGTCAAGTCCAGCTGGGATGGTGGCACCAAAGGCGGATATGGACAAAACAAAGTCGGTGGTTTCAGGAAGAGCATTTTTTGTGACTTCTCAAAAAGTGAGTAACCCGAATGAAGTTAGCACGGGTTAGTTGATTATAAATTCTTGCGAAGTCTATACCTTATTAGATATCGGTTCTACCCATTCTTTTATCTCTCTTTCTTGCGGTCAACGTTTAAATTTGACTCCGGAGAAATTAGACTTTGACTTATTGGTTGAAACTCCGTTAGGAGAAACCTTCGTTACCTCCACTGTTTATAAGTCTTGTTTGATTCAAATCGACACTTTTACGTTACCTGTCGATCTTATCTCTTTGAAAATACTTGCCTTTGATGTGATTTTAGGAATCGATTGGTTAACTACTCATCAAGCTTTTAGTAAGGTTGTTAGCTTTCATATTCCTAACCAACATGTTATGCGAATTCAAGCAACCAAACCATTAAAGTTAATCATTGTCATATCAAGCCATAAGTAAAGAGCCCCGATCCTTTCGTTGTTGACATCCTTGTGTGGAATGCACCGAAGCCAGACTTTCTGTAGGCGACGTCGTGAATGACGATGGCAAGTTGGTAGGTATCAATGTGACGTACTATCCAAGTCTTGGATGAGAGTCACAGTTTTGAATGATATTTCTATTGTTAATAAATTTCTTGGCGTATTGTTGAAGACTTCCTAGCCTACCCCCAGAGCGTGAGATCAAATTTCGTATTGACCCCAATACAAAACCCATTTCTAAAACCCTCAAATATTTCTTCAACTAAAACGAACGTATCATGCGCCAAGGACGTTGGCTCGAGCTGTTGAAGATTACGACTATACCATTCAATATCATCGTGGAAGATCGAACGTGGTAGCTGGCGCGTTGAGTAGAAAATTGTATGCATTTATGAGTGTGATGTTGTTAACACAAAAACCCATTTTGTATAACTTACAAATGATTAAGATAGAGTTAAAGACTCTAGGGACCCACGTGAAGATAACGAATATACGAGTAAAATCGACTTTAATCAATAAAGTTAAAAGCCGTTCAAGCTACAGACCCGGAGCTGATGAATACAATGAAGAAGTTCAAGAAGGCGTTATTCTAGAAGCAAGACTCGATGAAGAGAGGAAATCTCAACCCTCGATTTAATTGGCCCATTTAAAATCCTCGATCGAGTAGAAACTGTGGCCTATAGACTCGTTTTACCTCCAAGTATGTCGCGTGTTCATAACGTTTTTTACGTATCGATGTTACGTAATTATGTGGACGACCCGAACCATATTATTGAATTAGAACTAGACGAGATAGCAGAAGATTTAACGTATGATGAGATACGTGGATAAGAAGGATCATATTTGACACTCAAAGGTTATACCTCAAGAGTTAGAATCTGAAATGAAGTCAAGGTATCCTCACCTTTTCGGCATACCAGGTACGTACGTAAATTTCGAGGGCAAAATTTCATAAGGAGGGGAGATTGTGAGACCCCAAATTTTATGAATAAAGATTAAAATTTCTCAAAATATTTTTTTTTGAATATTATGGCGTGGATTTGATATAATGTTATAGTTATAGGTAATATTTATAAATTTTGCAAAGTATGCAAGTTGTTATATAATATTCGATTGGTCGGGGAATATTTTTTTTATTGGAGAATATCCGTACGATGGCACAATCATTGGTGGACCCCACAACAGAAGTATTGTCGTAGTTAGAAAACGAGAAAATTATCTTTTTATAAAAATAACGGCGGAAGTGTTACCGTTAAAATTGTTGAACTACCCGGTAGTAAAAGTACAGTAATACGCGTGGTTGCATAGTAGCACACGGTATTGGTTATTGATGCTTACGTGAGAAGTCACTCAGTTATACTCAATTATTGCTACAATAATTATTGTATCATATATCTCATATTATTGATTTAATTATTGTCACAGTATTATCTGTATAATATGTTATATTATTAAATCAATAATTGAAATGACAAAATTATTCATATTATTATTTGCAATATTGACAATGTCTAGAAGTTCTGTCAAGGAGAGGTTTGGCCACCTAATCAAAGCTTGATAAGGAGAAATCCTTATTCGAAAGCCCCCTCTTTCACAGGAGCGACACCGGTTGTTAAATATTGTGAATTATAATATTAATGATGAATAAGTTTGTGTTGATTAAAGATGAAATTGATAGTTCCATTGTGTTGAAATTATTAGTGTTAGTGAAAATCGACATTTATTTCGATAATAATTGATGTTTGGAGTTATATTGACCAATCGGGTAATTAACCGGATAAATGAGCAATTAATTGCTATTGATTCACATGATTATAAATATTTGTTCACATGTGTGTACTATTGATTTACATTCATTTACTATTAGGGGAGTTGGTGCAAGTTTGATAATACTTGCATGACTAAGTTAAAAATGGAGGTAAAGATGGAGGTACTATACTGTAATTCGTATTTTTACATGTCTAGAACTATTGATTCACATGATTTACTATTGATTCACATGATTTACTATTAGAGGAGATGGTGCAAGTTTGATAATACTTGCAGGACTAAATTAAAAATAAAGGAAAAAAAGGAAGGTATTATACTATAATATTTCGAGCCCCAAAACGTGCAATTATCAAAACTATATTTTCCTATAAATAGAAGCTCATTTCTTCATTATTTTTCACCAATTCACTAAAGCTATAGAGCAATTATTATAGAGAGAAATTATAGAGAGAAAGAAGAAGAGAAGTCTACTACCTCACTATTCCATTATCCAGTCTTCTTTTGAGGTAAGGGATATTATTTCTTTCATTTTCATGAAGAGAGCTATTGTTATTCCATTGCTTATTATTATGTTGGAATAACCTGTCTATACGAAATACCACATACTTGGTGAAATTCTTCTGTTATTCCATTGTTTATTATTCTGTTAGAATATCCCGTCTGTGCGTATTACGCATGACCTGGTTCCATTATTTATTATTCTGTTGGAATAACCTGTCTATGCGAAGTACCGCATACATGGTGAAATTCTTATGTTATTATATTCTTTATTATACATTGGAATATCTTCATCGTATGTACATACACGCGTGATTCGAGTGTCATTATTTAATATTCGCGCTCGAATAACTCATGCGTGTGGTCTATCGCATGTACGGTGAATTACATTATTATTCCATTCTTTATTATTACATTTGGAATATCACATGCTCGGGATTTCGCATAACTTTGGTTCCATTCTTTATTATTACATTGGGAATAACTCGTCATGCATGATACATCGTGATGCATGGTGAATTCTTCTGTTATTCCATTCTTTATTATTATGTTGGAATAACACATCATGTGGATTATCACATGCATGGTGAATGATCCTTTGTATTCATTCCTTATTAAATTGTGGAAATGATGCGCTCACATGGATTAGCGCCATGGCAGGCGAAAATCCATTTGCAGTTTCATATATTCTATTATACTCAGTTGGTTAAAGTTTTGGCTTCTATACTCCATGAAATTAGTAGAATATCCTGGATATTTGTGCTTCATCCAATATCTTTTCATGGAAATATTCTTATGAGCATTCTTGAATTTTACTCCACAAAGCAGTATCATGTTGACAATTTGGACGTTTTTGAGTTCAGGATAAATTAACTTATAAATCTTTAAAATTTAATTCTTGAACTTGTTTTATTGAATTATTATGTCATTGTCATCATCCTCATGTTTATTTTATGTTGAAAGTTATCTGTAGCCTGTAGTGCATAGATGGACTTGGTATGATTATGACCAGGGATTATTCGGTATAGTCATGACCGTAATGTTACAAATGATGTGAAAAAAGTCCTCATTGGCCTGTAGTGCATTGATGGAAAGTTGTTAGCATGATCATGACCATTGATGAAAATACGAATATCCTTGGCCCGTAGTGCATGGATAATTTGTGGTCGTGATACTAATGAATATCCTTGGCTGTAGTGCAGGGATGACACGGTTTTTTTAATAAGCTGAGTCTCTGCGATAAAAGTGATAAAAAAACCTTTTAAATCATAAAAGATAGTAGATTTTATTCTCTACTTGACTCTTCTAATGGATTTCTTGTTCCGCTGCAGTTAAACTTGATGTTTATTATATTATATCAGTTTAACACTATTGAAGGCTAACGATAATTTATTCTGCATTATCTTAGCCACAATATTTCTTACTGGGCTAGTTGAGCTCACCCTTTTGCTTTCATTGTTCTCTTCGGGAAATGAGAATGTAACAGGGACTAGTCGGGGAATGGAGTGACGGTCCAGATGATAGCATTAGTAGTTCTCACTATTCTATGAAATAGTGTGATAATAAATGTATTGAGGACTTATTTTGAGTTTGAATACTGTCTAGAAGATAATATTTGTATTAAAACTCACAGCTCATGTTGTATATTTAAGATTGTATTTGTATTCTGTACCATGTATTTGGTGACTCAGAATAGGTGATGTATACCTATTTTGGGGGCGTCACACAAGATTTAAAAAAAGTCGGGACCTTCAACAATTCTGTGTTGTGGACAACTTAACTAGGGAAAAAAAACAATTTTTAACTAACAGAAAAGGGTCAATAGATGACTAGGTTTCTTATCAAGTATATTAGGGAGGAAATATGAAATGGAAAAGTTTTAAAATCATAGTAGCGTTGTGATCTCCCTTGAAATTGGAATCCTGAAAGATTCATGCCTTTGATGAGCTATATGTTCTTAACAAAATCGAAACAAAAAAAGGAAAATAAAAAATGGTAATAAGAGAAAAATAAAAGTCTCGGTCAAAACAATGTTACTAGATATACTAATTGAATACACCCTCTTAAGTGTTTGATGATCCTTATTGAAAGGGAGCTTGGTGGCTTTACTTCGAAAAATTGTCAATAGGATTCGGAGTAGGGATTCAAACTAATGTGGTAATGTTAGCAAATTTCATTGTTAATGTATTTATCCATCTAATTCCTAAAGGAACTAACTTGAGCTTTGTTACACAGTTAGCTTTATATGTTACTGAAATCACACTATCAACACTAGCTAATAATCAGCTATTAGTAAGGATATTGAATTACCATAATTATGTACTTAGAATCCTTGATATTGTCAATCACTTCATTCCTTGATTCTAGTTTAGATGATTGTGTAATCCCTTAACTCTAGCTTAGATTTTTATCATATATATATATATATATATATATATATAGAGAGAGAGAGAGAGAGAAAGGATCAAGTGCATACCCCTTATCTTACTCACTCATGCTCACCCCCTTTAGCAGCGGACCGTGACGATTTGATCATACAACCATCGTACATACTTTTAGCGACGGGCAACATATAGCGTCGCTAAAAGTATGATTTACGACGATTGTATGACCGAAAATCCGCGTGGTCCGTTACTAAAGGGGGTGAGCACTTAGTGAGTAAGATAAGGGTATGTACTGATCGATTCGATATATATATATATATATATATATATATATATATATATATACCAACTTTGGTTTGTAATACAATATATATAAAATACAAAAGCTTTAACTATCAACACTAGCTAATAATCAACTATTAGTTAAGATATTGAATTACCATAATTATGTCTTTAGAATCCTTAATATTGTCAATCACTTGATTCTAGCTTAGATGATTGTGTAATCCCTTAACCCTAGCTTAGACGGTTATCACACACACACACACACACACACACATATATATATATAAGGCCGTAAAATGAATAAACAGTTCGGGCTCGATTTGTACTCGCTCGACTAAAAGTTCGATTCGAACTCGACTCGAAATATAAATGAGTCAAATATGAACAAATTTTAAAATTCGATAAATTACTCGAACTTTCTCAAATTTTAATTTTCTATTGATACTGGGATAATATTCGTTCGAAAAGTTCAAACAACTCGAGCTCGATTCAGAATCGTGCTCTACTCGGTAGCTAAATGAGCCTCAATCAAACCTTATTTTATACTCGATAAATTTTATGAACCAAATCTGAGCAACTCAATACTCGGTTAGTTTACACCCATATATATATATATATATATATAGAGAGAGAGAGAGAAATGATCCATAACATATATTTGCTATGGATGAAAAATTGGCAAATAACATCATAATAATCCATTGCAATAATCAAGGGCGGAGATTAAAAAGGAAATTGCGCCGTCCGCTACTTTAACTAGCGGACGTGTTTTCAATAAAGTTCGGACATAATTGCCCCCAAAAGCAAGTCTCATCAAATCAGTCCATCCATTCGCTAGTTGAACTAGCGGAATAATACATTCTTCTTCTACCCACGCTAGTTCGCAGCAGATCAACAAATAGCGAATAACTTGCCAAATATCTTATCTTCATCCCAAATATCGAATAACATGCCAAATAGCAAATAAGTTCAGCAGATCTTCATCCCGCTAGTTTGCAGCAGATCAATAGATCTTCATCCCAAATAGCGAATAACATGCCAAATAGCAAATAAGTTCAGCAAATCTTCATCCCAAATAGCGAATAACATGCTATTTCTGACGCCAAATCGCATCAGATCTTCATCCCAAATTCCGAATAACATCTCAAATATCAAATAAGTTCAGATCTTGATGTAATATGAATATTAAGAATATTTAGCATCCCAAATAGCGAATAACCACACATCTCGAAGAAGAAATCGCGACCGCTAGTTGGTATCGCAGCAGAGGATGCCAGGATTTAGTCGAAGAAGAAAATGCATCAAGGTGGATTTAGGATTTAGTCAAAGAAGAAAATGCATCAGGATTTTGGGGATTTAGGATTTAGTCGAAGAAGAAAATGCATCAGGATTTGGACGTTTGGTTTTGGGTCGAAAGTAGTCATACGATAGTTGAACTAGCGAATGTGGGGATTTAGGATTTAGTCGAAGAAGAAAATGCATCAGGATTTGGACGTTTGGTTTTGGGTCGAAAGTAGTCATACGATAGTTGAACTAGCGAATGTGCCATGGGCAATTTGGTCTGAAACTTTCTTTTAGAGCGTCCGCTACTTCAATTAGTAGAAGGCGTGTTTCCTTTTTTAATCTCCGCCCTTGATTATTGCAATGGATGATTATAATGCTATTTGTCCATTTTTCATCCATAGCAAATACTTTCTATGAATCATTCCCCATATATATATATATATATATATATATATATATATATATATATATATATATATATATAGACTGGTTTGTAATACAATATATATAAAATACAAAAGCTTTAACTCACACCCAACTTACCCAAGAATATCCGGGGAGGATTTTTTGTAGCATTTGAGGTACATACAACATTATAAAAATTGTATTGAATAAGAAACTATTCCTTAAAATTTCTGTGTAGCTAATTTAGTGTTACTGTAAATGAAGAATGGTATTTATGTATCAGAGTATCAAATATATGTTATATGTGTTTGTTCTGCCAATTCTAAAGTTGACGATATGTTCTGGTGTGTCATTGATGTTTTACTTTGGAAATGTCATTGCATGGAGAACCTTAACTCTTATAGGTAATTGATTTTATTTTGAGTCTTGCTATACCTTGCGACACTATGAAAATAAGGGCAGATGCATGGATAATTTATAGATGTGCTTACTCGCAACATAAGTTGCAACTTTTTTGTTGCACATTTTTCTTGTATTTTGTTATTATCACCAGCTAATAATCAGCAATTAGTTAGGATATTGTTTTTTGAATTATCACAGTTATCTCTTGAGAATATTTGATTTTGTAAATCCCTTTATCTAGCTTAGGTAGTTATCATACTTGTATATATAAAGGTCAACTCTATTTGTAGAATATAATAATATATATAAAAATATTAGTCTCTCTCCCTAAGTTCTGTTTTGGTATTAGAGCCATACGACAATTCTTCATTATTCTCCTACAGTAATTCTCTATTATTCTAATCTCCTTCACAAACAAAAAAAGGCAGACACCCCATTCCTTTTCATTAATATATCCACCATGTCCAGCTCATCTACCACAATTTTCAACCCTCCTTCATCACCTGTTACTCTCTCTCAAGCTCATCACTACATCACACTAAAATTAAATTCTTCCAATTACCTCCTATGGTGCACACAAATCGATCCATACCTGTAAGGCCACAACTTGTTTGGTTATGTTACCGGCGAGTTCGCACGTCCTCCCTCTTTTCTTCCATCCAGTCCTTCCTCCACTCCTTCTACTGCCTCCTCTACTCCCTCTCCTACTACCAATCCAGTGGCACAAACCTGGGATGCACAAGACAAACTTCTCATGAGCCTACTTATCTCCTCCCTTAATGAAGATGTGATACACCTTGCCATTGGTCTCACATCACCTGCCGATATCTGGTCTACCCTCTTTGCAGCGTTTTCTAGCTCTTCCAACACCCGTATGCTTCGCCTTTCCATGGAACTGCATTCTCCCCAAAAACATAATGAAACTCTAACTGCCTATCTTCATCGTCTAAAATGAATATCTGATGAATTATCTGCCTTTGCATGACCCATCTCCCAATCTGATTTCCTGGTCGCCGTTTTAAAGGGTCTTCGTGCTGAATTTGCTTCTCTCAAATCCTCTCTCTCCATGCTTGATACTCCTCTGTCATTTTCTGCGTCACTAAACAAATGTCTCAGCCACGAGTTTATCACCGAACCAAATATTTTGGTTGACTCTCCTTCTACTCCATCGGCCAATAATGTTCAACATTTCACCAACAATGCTCCACGCTTCAACAGCCATCGTGGTCAAGGTCGTGGTACATGTGGTCGTGGTACACGTGGTCGTGGGCGAGGAAATTTCCGTCCACCAACTCATCAGTATTCCTCACGTTTTAATCGTCCACGCTGTGTATTTTGATGTGGTTCCAATCATGACTCGTACAAATATTATTTTCGTTCTCAATCCTCAACGTCTGCTGGTCTCCTTGGTCTGACTCCTGCTACCCCATATCCGGATGCTAATTTTATTGCCCCTACACCTGTCACTACATCCAATATGTCTCCACCCTCCCTCTCTTCTCTACAGTGGTACCCTGATACAGATGATAATTGTCATGTTACCCCAGACTTAGTGGGTCTCAGTCATGTTGATGAGTACAATGGATTGGATCATCTTCAAGTTGCAAATGGTAATATTGCTCCTATTAATCATCTCTGTTCCACAACATTCAATTCCAAAAATAAAAATTTTCATCTTTCTCAAATTTTACACGTTCCATCTGCCTCCAAAAAATTGTTATCTGTAAATAAATTTTGTCGAGATAATAATGTTTATTTTGAATTTCACCCATCTTGTTTTCATGTCAAGGATCCCGTCTCGCAAAAAACACTTCTTAGTGGCCCAACTAAGGATGGACTTTATACTCTCCAAATTCCACGCTCCTTCAATGCTCTTTCTGCTTCCTGGGTCTCTTTGTTCGATTGGCATAAACATCTGGGTTATCCTCATGAACGTGTTCTTCGTCATATTCTGTCCAAACATAGCCTAGGAGTCTCCTCTAATAAAGGTTCTTCAGTTTGTATGGCATGTCATATGGGCAAGGCCTGTAGATTTCCTCTAGATAGTAGTTCTTTTTCTGCAAAACATGTTCTCGACTTAATAGTGTGTGATGTTTGGGGTCCTGCTCCCTTCACCTCCTTGCATGGAAATAAATATTATGTTCTCTTTGTTGATGCCTATACTAAATTTTCTTAGATTTATTTTATTAAGTTGCGCAGTGAGGTTACCTCTAAATTTTTGCAATTTCAATCAATGGTGGAACGTCTCTTTAACTCCAAAATAAAATATTTTCAAACTGACGGTGTTAAGAATTTTTTACCACTTAAATCTCATTTTTCTCACAATGGCATCATTCATCGTATTTCTTGTCCACGTACTTCAATTCAAAATGGCCTTGTTGAGAGACGTCACCGACATGTGGTTGAAACTGGCTTAACTTTATTGGCTCAAGCTTCAGTTCCAGGGATTTTTTGGGACTATGCCTTTGAATGTGCAACTTATCTTATAAATCGCATGTTGTCTCTAGTTAATAATAATCTTTCTCTGTTCCAAAAATTATTTTCCAAATCACCAAACTATAATTTTCTTAAAAATTTTGGGTGCTTATGTTTCCCTCTCCTAAGGCCATATAATCCAAACAAATTAGAATATCGTTCTCTTCCATGCATCTTTTTGGGTTACAGTACTACTCACTTAGGATATTACTGCTTTGAACCAAAATCACAAAAACTTTATCAAGTTCGGTATGTCAAATTTGACGAGAGTCAATTTCCATTTTCTCACCCATCCAATTTGACTCCATCATCTTTGTCTCCTACTACCATGCCACCAGTGGTTCCTAGTAATCCTTGGGTACTCATCCCACCTACATCAGATTCTACTTCTGTACAATCTCACCAGTCTAACTCACAATCCAACCAATCCCAACCCCCATCCACCAAACCACTCTTTGATCCCCTGTCGCAGATTTCATTTGACCTTTCCGTATGCGTAATTTTTTCTTCTTCGCATTTTTTGAAGTCATTCATTGTATCTCCTGTTCGGACTACACGCTTAAGCGACATCTATGCTCGTACTGTCCCTCTCTTGGCTGACCCATCTTCCCAGTCTGGTCATTCCAACTTTGTCCCCATCCGATGTGTGTCAACCTCATCTCTGTCGTCTTCACCACCACTATCTTCCTCAGCCAATACTCCACTGCAGGTCTCTCCAGGTGATGATTCCTCACTGCCTATCTCTTCTTCCTCCTCACATTCTCCCTCACTTACTCATATTCCTACCACTCTACCGCCTGTCCAATCACAACCTTCACACCGACTACATCCCATGGTTCTCCGCAATCATACACAAGCCAATAATATCTCCATTTTCCCCATCGAGCCAACATCATTCCAAGCAGCAAATATTAGTTCTGTTTGGCGTCAAGCAATGCTAGATTAACTAATTGCTTTATACAAAAATCTCACATTGACGTTGGTTCCCAAATCTCCTCACATGAACATTGTAGGAAACAAGTGGGTCCTTCGCATCAAGACTCATGCTGATGGTTCTCTTGCCCGATACAAGGTATGCCTCGTTGCCAAAGGATATCACCAGTAACCTGGATTAGACTATTCCGAAACCTTCAGTCCGGTTATTAAACCGACGACCATTAGGTTAATTCTCTCCTTGGCAATCACCAAAAATTGGCCCATTCGACAACTTGATGTTAACAATGCTTTTCTCAATGGTTTTTTAACAAAACCCGTCTATATGCAGCAACCACAAGGATTTATTGATGCCAAACATCCAGATTATGTTTGCAAATTGCAGCGGTCACTATATGGGTTAAAACAGGCACCCATGGCCTGGTTTTCACGTCTCTCAACTTTTCTCCTAGCTCATAATTTTATACAATCCCGAAATAACACCTCCTTGTTTATCTATAATGTAACTAACATTTACTTATTTATTCTTGTATATGTTGACGATATTTTAATTACAGGTAATTCAAGACAATCCCTTTCTAATCTGATTATTAGTCTTGGTGCTGAGTTTTCTCTCAAAGACTTAGGACCCTTACACTATTTTTTAGGGGTCGAGGTTGTACGAACTGCGGCTGGTCTTCTCCTTTCTCAGCAAAAATATACCAAAAATATTTTACATCGTGTCGCTATGTCCACCTGTAAACCACAATCTACTCCGATTTCTTCATTGGACAAATTGTCCACATCTTCAGGCACCTTATTTGACAATCCTACTCTCTATCAGCAAATCGTTGGTTCCCTTCAATATCTAAGTCTCACCCGGCCTGACATCGCATTTGCCATAAATAAAGTCTGTCAGTTTATGCACAAGCCCACAACCATTCATTGGGCTGCTGTAAAACGGATTTTGCGCTACTTGCAAGGAACTTTGTCTCATGGTTTATTTTTCCTCAGCTAAAGCCTCTCACACTCTTCATGCTTTCACCGATGCGGACTGGGCAGGTGACATTGTTGATCGTAAATCCACTGCTGGAAATGCAATCTACCTAGGCTGCAACTTAATTTCCTGGGTTTCGCGTAAACAACGACCGCTATGCGCTTCTTCTACTGAGAATCGAGTATAAGGTAGTTTACTATCTTGCTTCTTGACTTAAAATGGTTTTGTTCATTTTGCTCAAGGAGTTTCTGATTGCTTCAAAGACACGCCTTTGTGTTGTGGTGTGATAATTTAGGAGCCTCCTATATTGCTTCCAATCCTGTGTTTCATGCTCGAACAAAACACATTGAGATAGACGACTATCACTTTGTCCATGAAATGGTTGCGAACAAACAGGTCTCCATTCAGTTTGTATCCTCCAACGACAATGTTGCCGATGCTCTCACCAAACCCTTATCAACCAGCCACTTTTCGTACAACCGGTCCAAGCTCAAAGTATTTCCAAGGTCATCCTTTGGCTTGCGGGGGAGTATTAACACCAGCTAATAATTAACAATTAGTTAGGATATTGTTTTTTGAATTATCACAATTATCTCTTGAGAATATTTGATTTTGTAAATCCCTTTATCTAGCTTAGGTAGTTATCTTACTTGTATATATAAAGGACAGCTCTGTTTGTAGAATATAACAATATATATAAAAATATTAGTCTCTCTCCCTAAGTTCTGTTTTTTGTAATGTTGATATTGTCTGAAAATAGTTTCATTTTCAAATGCTTGCAATTTTTATGTTTCCAGGTACTTTGCCGTATCTTGTGCAGGTTTTAGGGTTATTTTGCATACCAGTCGCCCAGATGGTTGGTGAGTTCTATTGAATTAAATCTTGTAATTTCGAATTGGTTTTACTTTTAGGGTTGTGCGAACAAAGAAACAACATCAAGAAGTACAAAAAAGATACGTAGTATATAGAAAGGATGACTAACAAACAAAGAGGCCTAATTAATTTGTTTAAGTATTCCCAGAATAAAATGAAAAAAAGATGAAAATAAAATTAACCAAGTACAAGATCTTACACTTCCTTTAGACAAACTGTTGTTTCTTTTGTTTTCTCTATGCAAAAGGTTTGTTATTAGGGAATGCTTGAGTGGTAGCTTCAATTTTAAAAATTGCCTGACCATTCCTACACTCTTTGCTCATTTAAACCTAGAGAAATTTAATGATTTTTGTTTATTTTTACTTTTATTAACCGACCTAAAGGAACATCTCTCGGAATGCTCTATTTATACATTGCAGTGTTCTACAGGCTCAGATGGGTCAACAAAAGAAGTTAGATGAAAGTCTACAACGCCTTAGGGATGAAAACACTGATGTTTCTCAAGAAGCAAACGAGATATATAACAGTAATTGTTTGACTTGTAACGTTATTTATTATGGCATTCGATAAGTGGAAAATGGTATTGTTTGGCATACAGATAATGATGAGATGAGGTCTTCTTGTCTATTTAGGATTCTGTAGAAACTTCTCATCAACTCTCATCACAATCTAAATTCTTGGACATGTTCGAGAGAAAATATGCTCGTTCCCTCATCGTAAGAAAGCAAATTATTCTCAAGTATGCTTGTTAATGTTAACTTTTGAGGATTTTTTTAACCTTCATATGGATAGGTTGGAATTGGTATAATGGTACTAATACCACTTGGAGGCAGCTGTGGGATTTATTTTTATGCAAGTTCAATCTTCGAAGCAGCTGGTAAATCAAATGGTCAACTATTCATTTTGTATTAGAAAATAATAATACAAACTTTGAAGAAATGAATATCTGATTTTTAGAATAAAATAGGTTGTTCAGTTAGCTTTGGGACTAAAGCACTGGCAATAATTCAGGTTTTTTTTTTTAATTCCAACTTCAATAATATATGAATTTTTGTTCATATATGCTTATCTCAATAATGTGGATATTCTTTTGCAGATTCCCTTTTCAATTTTGGCTGTGCTTTTAAAAGATAAATTAGGACAACGCCCGCTTCTAAGGTAAGAATATGAACTATTTTTTCTTGAGTTTAGATGTTTTGATGAACCAATACTAGTGACATTATAGGTTGCTTTGGCTGGGACATGCATGCTTGGGAAGATTTCTTGTTGGATTGTCATTCCTCTTGCAGGTTTCCTTGGAATCAATTCCTGCACTCTTCTCCATTTCTGACTATACTAGTTTTTCTTAGCCTTTTAGTTCACCATGGACAGGATCATCAATGGAAGGAGCTGACATCAACATTCGCGCTAATTGGAATAGTGGTAAAATGATTTGATTACAACTTTACTCTCTCGCTATGGTATTCATTAACTACCAAAAGTTTTTCTTTTGAATTAATTTGACTCTAGAAATGTCTTACGAGTCCTATAAATAATCTTGTTAGTGAGTCATTTTATGTAAGTGAGTCATTTTATGCAAGTGAGGTAAAAGAGATACAAGAAGAATCAAGTTGAAGTGCGAAACAATATAATTTCCTATCTCCTTTAATTGACTCTGTTCGGGTATGATCTTTCGACCCCTATTTGGGCCGAAGGCCTTGGTTGTGTTAGATTTGTTGAGCCCATTGGGCCGTTGCCAATAAGGGGATTGGTGGTGTTCGAGATCGGACGACCGAGTCCTTTGGGCCGGAGTCCAAATCTGTTTGGTGGTGTTCGGGGTCGGGCGACCGAGTCCTTTGGGTCAGGGTCCCGATCTATTTGTAAGGGTTCAGGAGACTTGGGCCCATACAAATGGTTATTCCTCGTATGGAGTCTGGAGTGATAAGAAGTTTGAATGGTTAAGGATTTCAGTCCTAACCATATTCAAATACTAACTCCGAAGGTAAGTATTATGATTATATCCAACTTCCACCTATTAAGGAGATCGAGTTTGACCTAAACATAGGTAATTACCATGTTTAGGAGTTCTATTGCAATTCGGAAATCAGCTTTAAGGTGGTTATATCAGCTATAAATACAAGGCTTAACTTCAATTAACAGGTAATACACTCTTGGACACTAAACACTAAAGCCTCAATTGTTAAACCTTATTTAGCATGTACTTATTCTCACACCGGAGCTATAGCTTTCTGTGTGATTTCGTTACTTTACAGGTTCAAGTTCGTAGATTTGATGATTGGACGCCCAGGCAAAACTTGGCGTTAATATTGGCGTTAAAAGGAGGGCCGTTTTAGTGCTTTGATAATCACTCCAAAGTTTTTCCGGTTGAAATCTATGGCGAGTAGGGACAGTGGGGCTTCAAACCAGGAAACATCAAAGACTCATCAAATGACCCAAGTGAGAGGGTTAGTTAAAGATAGGCTGATGCCAAAATACCAGGAAGGTAATTCTGAACATGGTCAGTCAGCACGGCGACGACTATTTTGACTAGTCTGCATACTCCAGATCCCCTCCGTCGCGCCGAGGACAATCAGTCCCGAGCGCATGAAAGGCGAGGAAAGGATCGGGTAGAAGACAACCAGGATTAGCGTCAATTCATCTTGATGAAAAAGATGCAGCAGAACAATGATACCATGGAGGTCCTATGCCTTCAGCAGGTTGAATTGAAAGAACAGATGGTCAAAATGGCCCGAGAAAAGGAAGTTTCATCAAAGAATCCTAGACATCGGAGTCTATCCAGGACACCTCATCCGGACGGTTCTGGTAGGAACAAGAGCAGGCCTAGGAGTCACTCTCGGGAAGGCATGAGCAGATGAAGAAGTCGCTCCAAAGATGAAAAACAGAGTACTAGGGCAGATCAAGATAGAAGAGGTGGATCACATCTCCTGAATACGAGAGGGACATGCCTAGGTCGTCCCCTCGCATAGAGGAGTTTGACCCCTCGCCAGAAGGGTTATAGAGTTAGAAAAGTTGTTACAACCAAAAATCAGATAGGAACTGTAAGACCCCGAATTTTTTTAAAATAAAATGGAATTTCCTTTATTTATTATTTTGAAATAATAAGGGTTTATTTGATTAATGTGGTTAGTTGTGGGTAAAATACGTAAATATTTTAAATAAGCAAGTGGTTATAAAATATTCATTGTTGTCGGGGAATATTCGTTTGGTCGTGGAATATTCTTGCTGTCGAGGAATATTCGTACGACGGCGCAACCTTGTGTGGGCTCTATAACAGAAAGCGATTGGATGAAGAAAACGATAAGTTTGAGTTTTTATAAATAACGGCGTAGTTGTTAGCGTTAATACTGTTGGAATACCTGGTGGTTAAAACACACGATGTCTGGCGTTGTTGCACTGATAGACACTGCAGTATTGCACCAATTATTGATTCTTACGTAAGAAGGTACTACTCAATAATTGTTACAGTAATTAATGTTCAATATTTTATTTTATTGATTCAATAATTGTTACGTTGATATTTTATATTATTGTTGTTTCAATAATTGTCACTACTACGAGTATTTTTATTATCAGATCAATAATTCATATTATTTGAATAATATTATTAGATAGCATTATTGGAAATATCTAGAAAGTTTTGTCTAAGGAGAGGTTTGGTCACCTAATTGCGCGCTAGTAAGGAGAAATCCTTATTGAAAAGCCCCCTTCTTTCACAGGAACTACTGGTTTGTCGATGATTGTGATTTCGTAATATTATTTGTGAATAATTAATTATTGATTTATATGATTAGAAAAATATTCATTTTATGTGGATATAGATGGAGAAAATTTTTAAATTGACAATTGTTGAAAATTGATATTTTATCTTTTCTAATAAAATAATTCATTTAAATATATTATTATATTTTAATAATATAATAATGGTGATATTTTTACAATGAAAGTGTGATATATGAATAAATGAGGAGGAAGAATATTTTTGTTATAATAAATACTAAAAACATGTTTTTCTTGTTTGTGGACCCCATTTCTTGACTGAAATTTGATTATAGCCTGTAAAATCGCCCGTTTGTGGATTTCGGTCAACTTCTGCTTGAAATTTTGAAAAACTTAAACTAACAAAGTTGTAGAGAATGGAATTTCCTATGGAAAAGACATGATTTAAATTTTTCTGATAAAAGGGCTATTTATTATGAATTATTGAAGTTCCGAAGTTCCAGAATAATTGATTTTTGAAGTTTTAATTATTTTTTTTGTAAGAAAAACGTCTTTTTTCATTATTGGTGGGCCCCAAATGTGTAGTAAATGAGTTGAATTCAGATTCTTTGGTGGTGGGCTTGAAAATTTAATAAATAAAATTATTTTAATAAATTTTCTACTTTGGTGTTCTAAGCATTTTCCTATAAATAGGGTGCTTAGGTTAGAATTGAAAATCACACCGGCAAGTTTTCTCTCTATATTATCGGTTTATTCTTGTGAGTATTTTGATATCTTGAGTGTTGCTTATACGGTGCAAGTTTCCTTGACGTTATATCCGATATTCCAAATGTAATCTTATTCTTTTGAGGTAATGGATGTTATTTTTTAAAAAATTGATATTATTTCTTTCAATATCATTATGTCGAAATATTGGTAAGATTTTTCTTGTGAAATTCTGATCTTTTCATGTCAAAGTTACTATTCACGAGTTACTATTCACGAGTTACTATTCACGAAGCATGATGATTTTTCTTGTGAAATTTCTACCTTTTAGTATCTTGAGTTCTTTATTCACGATACGACATTATTCACGATATCGACACTTATTATTCACGAATCGACACTATTCACGTAAAAATTAAATTTTCTTTTTCGTGTCCAAGATTGTCTATTATGGTTCCTATCTTTGATTGGATCTATGTTTTGATCTTTATTTTTGAATTCTGCTCCACAATAGTTTATTATGGAGTATTTTTGAACTTGGATTTTCTAAAGTACGAATCCTTAATATTTGTTCTTTTGTCTCATTTGGATTCGTTTCACGTAAAATATATTTTCATCATCCTCATCCTAAATGATGATATTACTGAATATCTTTGGCCTGTAGTGCAAAGATTAATGATTTTATGATGAATATCTTTGGCCCGTAGTGCAAAAATGAACAGGTGTTGAGATGAACATGATCGACTGATTAATATCTTTAGCCTGTAGTGCAAAGATGACTATTTGATTAAAGTTGTATATTGATTGATGTTACAGGGATAAAATATCGATGATGGACTTTTAAATTCATAGATGATAGTAGATTTCATTCTCTACTTAACTCTTCTAATGAATTATTATTTCCGCTGCAGTTGTTGATCTAAAATTTATTGTCTGTTGTATCCTATCAGATTTTTCCCTGTTGAAGACTAAGGATAATTTGTTGTACATTATCTTAGTCATAATATTCTTTACTGGGCTAGTTGAGCTCACCCTTTTCCTTTTTGTTCCATTTTTCTTCTCAGGAAGCGAAAATATAGTGGGAACTAGTTGGGGTGTGGAGTGATGGTTCAAGACAGTTGTTTTAGTAGTCCTCACCATTTTGTAAAATAGTGTATCAATAATTGTAATGAGGACTTTTTTTGGGTGTGGATATTGTCTAGAAGATAATATTTGTATTTAAACTCACAGTATATGTGTTGTCGTATTTTGCACGACAAATGTATTAATAAAGTTGTAGTTTTTTCTGTACCATGTATTTGGCGACTCAGAATAGGTTGGATGGAATGGACCTATTTTGGGGGCGTCACAGGAACACCATCGAGCTGCCCTAGTTCACCATTTTCGCCCGAAATTAATCAGGTCACAGCCGATCCGAAGAAGAAGATGCCCCCGATGAAGACTTATGATGGATTGGGGGATCCCTATGACCATTCTGATGGGTATGAAAGACTTATAACTTATTACAGGCATTCAGATGACGCCAAGTGTCATATGTTCGCTACGAATTTGATAAATAGTGCCCGAGAATGGATGGGAACCTTGGCATCGAGATCGATCGGCTCATGGAGCGATCTTTGGGAAAAGTTCCATGCTTAGGTTGGGAGCAATAGACGAAGAGGAAAGATCACTGCTTCTCTCAAGTAGGTGAGGTAACGTTCGCATGAAAGCCTCGATCAGTATGTCAAGAGGTTTCGGGAGGCAGTGGGGTCGGTGGCAGAATTAAATTCAACTCAGGCCCTAGGATTCTTCACAACATGTCTGGATAGAGGGAATTCAAAAAAGATGATGAAAAACCTAGCTATCAATCCTCCCAGCGACCTAACAGAAGCTTTTCATTGGGCCGAGTGGTTCATCGCCATAGAGGAAGCTATGGGAAACTTCAAGCCACACTCACAGTCATTTGAGAATCCTAAGGATCGAGACAAGAAGGCTTATCAACTGTCGGACAATAATAAAAAGAGATCGAATAATCATGGGAAAATGAATTACAACAGTGGGGGATCGGGCAGTGGCCGACCACCCTTCCCGAATAGGAATGTCAATAAAGTCTATATCCCTCTCAATACTGATCGGGACAAGATATTGGAGGATATCCGAAATAAACCATTCTATGAACCTTGATCAAAAACCCCGAAGCCTGAGAAGAGGAATCAGGATAAATTATTTGAATATCATTAGACTTCGGGACATACGATGGAGAAATGCTATGACTTAAGGGATCTGATTGAGAAGAATGTGCAGAACGAACAGTGGGTCCAATATGTAGCAGGTCGGGAGTGCCAACGTACAACAGAGGGATGAAGATAGAGGGCAGATATGGGACACACAGCCAAAATAGAACCAGCCTGTTCGGGGCATAGTTGACGTTATCTCGAGCGGTTCTATTGGGCGTGAAACCGAAAAAAAGAGAAGTAAGCATCTGGATGCAGTATTGTCGGTGCCAGGATCATCCGTCAGAAAGGATCGGGATTTCCCGGGGACAGTCACTTCTTTCTCGGATGAGGACTATCCCACAAATCCCATAGAACCACCTGATGGGGCGTTGGTGATAACAGCTCAGGTCGGACCGGTGGATACGAAAAGAATGATGATCGACAATGGATCTTTGGTTGACATACTGTATACACATGCCTATCAGAGGCTGGGTTAAGATGGGAGGAAGATGGAATTGGGACAAGAGGGTCCCCTATATGGGTTCAGTGGTGACCCAGTTCATGTATCGGGCACAATTGAGTTGCCTGTCAGGTTTTGTATAACTCCTCAACAGGTAGAAATAATGGTCAGATTCTTTGTGGTCCAGGTGGATTCGACGTATAATGCAATCTTAAGAAGGCTGATCCTGGCAGCGTTACAGGCAGTTACTTCTATACCACACTTCAAGATCAAGTTTCCTACACCGAACGAGATTGGGGAGGTAAATGGTGATCTTGATTTTGCCCAAAGGTGTTATTGGAACACATTGATCTCATCGAGAGTTGGGGTAAGCAAGCACAAGAAGACAATGGCCGATAGAACCGTTTACCGAAGGTAGTACGGAGCCACTTGCCTTGCCCGCCGAGGAGACAGAGGATGTAAAATTGATCCCGGGGAATAAAGAGAAGTTGGTAACGAATGGTTTGGGATTGATGGAACCGCTTTGAACTGGGCTGATTGATCTACTTTGGGTGTACACAGACATCTTTTCTTGGGTACCCAGTGACATGCCAAGGGTAAACGAATCGGTCACATTGCATAGGTTGCACGTGGATCCCAAAAGGAAACCGATCATACAAAAAAGAAGAATTTTTTCCCCAAAAAGATAGAGAATCATTGACGAGGAGATTTCCAAACTTCTGGAGGCATATTTCATCTTCGAGATTGACTACCCAAAATGGCTAGCGAATGTGGTGTTGGTATAGAAGCAGAATGGAAAATGGAGGCTATGCATTGACTACATAGATTTGAATAAGGCCTGCTCGAAGGACTTTTATCCTCTACCTAATATTGACCAACTAATCGATGCCACCTCAGGGTATGGGATGTTGAGCTTCATGGATTCATTCTCGGGGTACCATTAGATCTCAATGAGGAAAGAGGATATCCTGAAGACCAGTTTCATTACTCATTGGGCCATATATGCTTACAGGAAAATAACCTTCGGACTGCTCAATGCCGGGGTGACATATCAGCGAATGATGAACTATGTGTTTACAAAGTAGCTAGGCAGAAGCATGTACTACAAAAAAATGGGCCTTTAGCAACGATTTTTCGGGCAACGACTTTATAAGTCGTTGCTAAAAGTATATGTTTTGCAACGAAATTTGTCATTCGTTGCAGATTGTGTCAGGCTTTCACTTTTTGCTACAAAATTCATAAGTCGTTGCAAAATTTTGTTGTTAATTCATTGGCAGGAAAAAATTTCGTTAGAAATTCGTTGCAAAATTTTCGGCCATTTGCTTTCCCGTCATCGTGGGCAACAAAAGTTTTTTTGTTGCTAAAAATGGGGCTGTAGCAACGATTTTTCAGGCAACGACTTTATAAGTCGTTGTTAAAAGTGTATGTTTAGCAACAAAACTTGGCTTTCATTGCAGATTGTGTCAGGCTTTCATTTTTTGCAACAAAATTCATAAGTAGTTGCAAAATTTGGAAACAAAATTCGTTGAAAAATTTCTAACCACTTGATTTCTCCTCATCGTGGGCAACGAAAGTTTTTTTGTTGCTATATTTCGTTACCTAATATGGACCACATTCATTGGCAATAATTTTAATTTTCGTTGCATATTTTATACAACTTTTTACAACCACTATTAAAATGTTGCCTTAAATTAAGATAATAATAATAATAATAATAATAATAATAATAATAACAATAATAATAATAATAATAATAATAATAATAATAATAATGATAATAATAATAATAATAATAATAATAATAATAATAATAATAATAATAATAATAATAATAATAATAATAATACTAATAATAATAATAATAATAATAATAATAATAATAATAATAATAATAATAATAATAATAGTAATAAAAATAATATTAGTACTAACTAATAATAATAATAATAATAATAATAATAATAATAATAATAATAATAATAATAGTAGTAGTACTAATAATAATAATAATAATAATAATAATAATAATAATAGTAATAATAATAATAATAATAATAATAATAATAATAATAATAATAATAATAATAATAATAATAATAATAATTGTAAGACCCCAACTTTTATGAATAAAGATGATTTTTCTATAATTATCATTTTTAAATATTATGGAATGAATTTGTTATAATATTATAGTTATGGGTAGTATTTATAAATTCTGCAAAGTATGCAAGTTGTTATATTATATTCGATTGGTCGGGGAATATTCATTTTAGCAGGGAATATTCGTACAATGACGCAATCATTGGTGGACCCCACAATAGAATTATTATCGGATTGAGAAAACGATAAAAATATTTTTATGAAAATAACGGCGGAAGTTTTACCATTAATACTGTTGAACTACTCGGTAGTAAAAGTACAATAATACGCGTGGTTGCGTAGTAGCACACGGTATTGATTATTGATGCTTACTTGAGAAGTCACTCAGTTATACTCAATTATTGCTACAGTAATTGTTGCATCATATATCTCATATTATTTATTTGATTATTGTCACAGTATCATCTGCATTATACGATATATTATTAAATCAATAATTCAGACGACAAAGTTATTCATATTATTA